>JAMPIV010007348.1:0-336972 GCA_024509875.1 Oreohelix idahoensis | reverse complement strand
GTGGATTTGAAGCCAGATTTTATGAGCTGGAAGGTTTATGATGGTAGCTGATTGGGCTGAATTGTAACTATAAAACATGGGGTGCAAAAGAATTTACAATGCAGCTAAACAAAACCCAGAAGTACCTCCAAGTGGTGCATCCTGGAATTGGTCAACCTCTCAGTTCTGAAGTTGCCTTGCCAATATTCAGGAATTGATTAGCAGTACCAGAGCAGCCCAACACCATAGTTCCCACTGGTGCAACATGCTAAAAACCCAGCACTACACACTAAGCTTGGAATAATCCTTCAAGCTCCAGATTTAACTCTGGCTTTTACCTGGTTGACTGCATGCAGAAGAATCCCACAATGTATAAGTGATAGGTGAAGGGAGCTAGGAATGGCTTTGTGTAGGACATGACAATTCCTTTGGAGAGCCAAGAATCAGAGCACAGTATCTTAGCACTGCATATTTCTAGAGCCTCCTGGATGATGGAAGACTGTACAGTATGTTGCCCCTAGCTCTTTCTCACTGCCAGCTTAAAACCAGATGTGAGGATTCCTTAAAAGCATACAGATGGAATACTCAGGAAAGAAACTGGAGTGCAAGACATCAACTCAACAACTGCTAAATGGCAGAAGAGCCTTAAGAAAACCCTAGATCTAAACTGTAGATAATGCCTTAAAATCCACTTGGTACTGGCGGCAACAGAGCAACAAACTCAGATGCCCTAATTAAACAAAAATTGTAACAAACAATTATACTTCACAACAGCAATAACTACCACATGTGCTTTTTCTCAAGACAAAACAATTGAACATATTTTAAAAACCGTAATAAAATAATGAACTTACCAAGCTTGATCATCCACATTATTGAGATACTCTGCTGCCAGTTTCTCATGATCTCCAACTTCCAGATACTCCTGGGCCCATTTTATTTCTTCCCCTCCTCTTAAGCGGCCAAACTCAGCTGCCCATTGTTCATTACTGCTAGACATGTGTTTATTACTGGCACTGCCTGTGGTTAGGAACTCTTCAGCCCAGTTTCCTGTAGAGGCCAACTCTGCTATACCTGGTGCTGTTAGATAATGCCCAGTGATGGTATGGTAATCATTAGTCTGACCAGATGGAACTTGAAACATTACATATTATAAGAGACCAGGCTCAACTGAATAGTCTTTTAGATTCAGCTGAATAATAGTGGTGCTTAACTATTTGGCCAAATACAAACAATTAACTCAATTCCCCAACAAATAAAATACTTTATTTTATCAAATATATTTTGAATATGATGGAAAAGTTGCAAAGATTTCACATTATTAAAGTTAACTATCTTTATATATTGCTTTCTAGCTTCTACAAGAGCTACTTAATCAAATTCAAAATAAAAATCCCTTCCAACAGGTAATAAGTATTATCAGAACTTAGTACTGCACAATATACACATTCATTCACTTCTCTTCAGCTTCCCAAGGATCACAGGCCATTAACACATGTAGTCCTGAGTTGACTTGTCCATACTGGTGAAGTTTTTGTGGCTTCAAGTTTTTATAGGATGGGATAGCTGGTACCATGCCCAACCCTCCTCAGTTGCCTTTTACGATATACAAGGTAGGTTATATCGTTGCTATTCTTCACTTCGTTTTCAGGCACCGGCACACACAGGTTAAAGATATATTAGCTTTACAAATAGACCTCATCTTCAAAAGTTATTTGTTAGCAGGCAACTTTTTTGGTCTGACAATGTGTCATTTTTGTACAGCACAAACGCTAAATTAAGATTAAATGAGAGTTGTGTACTTTTGTATGGCGCGGAGTACTGGAGAGTAACAGAAAAGGAAATGTCCAAATTCTCCTCATTCCACACAACCTGCCCAAGGAAAATTCTTCAAATTTTTTGGCCGAATACCAAATCCAACCAGAACTGCTTACATGATGCAGTCAAAAAGGCATATACACCATCATTGCAGGCAGACGCTGGAACTGGGTTGGCCACGTCCTCAGAAGGGACCCTGAAGGATGGCAAAAGACAACCTGGCAGAGAACAGTTGGGGCATGGCAGGAAGGATGGCCACCGACAGAGCAAAGGGGTGACAGTTTGTTCCTGCCCTACAAGACACCACTAGGCGTGATGGCCACCGACTGCTTTGTCAGTCAGTGGCTAAGGATCCAAGAAGAAATGGTTGCTTGGAGTGTTGAACAGATATTCTATCGGAATAATTTATCAAGGTGCTGGCAGAAAACACTGCATGCTAGAGCAGAACGCAGGAAGCTGGTCAACATCCATCGTTGTAAATCTTAACTGTACCATTATTCAAACATTACCCTGCAGTTCCCTAAGAAGTACACATCTTCAACAAATTCACGTCACACCTTCCTGTCCTGTGCTATCTATTCAAGATCTTTCTATGTCTTCTTTATTCCTATCATGTCCATCTTCAGTTCCCCATATCCACGCATGTGTTGGTCTCCATCCACTTCTCTGACTCTGGGGATTCTAGAACTATCAACAGGTTTCCTCAGTGTGTGTCCTACCTAGTACCATCATCTACATCTCAGCTCTCGTACCACTGGCACTTGTCTGGTTTTTTTCATCAATTCCAAACTGGTCATCTTGCTGTATTCTTCTTCCTTTTCTTTCTCGTTCATCCTGAAAAGGACGTTGGTTGCGTTGTGTCTGTTTACGCCGGAGCTGCGATATATGCGCCTTTCGGCTGACACATCCAACTTCAGCACGGCATTTATTGGGACCGGGTTTGCCTTCCCTCTTCGATCTCTACTCTCTCAGCCAGACTGCAGTGATGCAGCCTGTTTCCTGGACCACCACGTGGAGGTCCATTACACTAGTTACAAAGACATGTAAACAGTACCATTACACTAGTTACAAAGACATGTAAACTGTACCATTACACTAGTTACAAAGACATGTAAACAGTACCATTACACTAGTTACAAAGACACGTAAACTGTACCATTACACTAATTACAAAGACATGTAAACTGTACCATTACACTAGTTACAAAGTAGTAAACTACCATTACACAAAAGGCCTGTTGTACTCGTATTACAATCACACTAGGATGCAAAGGAATTCCTGCTGTTCTCATGCAAACTCCAGGGTTAAATCACAAACCATGACACTTAAGCACATCTACGTTACATTCTGGAAATGGACGACCTTGGAAGCCTCAAGTTGCCTGGTCAATGCTCAGGGATCAATTAGCTGTACCAGAGTGGCCCAACATCACAACCTCCCCTGTGGTGCAACATGTTGGGAACTCAGCACTGCAAACTAAGCCTGGCAGACTAACCCAAGCCCCAGACTTAACTCCAACTTTTACCTTGTTGTACAAGAGCATCCTATCATCATCACCATCATTTTCCATTGACCTCCTTACAGAATATGCAGCCACCAATGCAGCTGGTCCCCCCTTGCAGGAAGCCTGCACCAAGCATTCACATGCTCACGTGGCAGTGGTTTCTGTGGTAATTTGTTTGACATGATGAGGTTGCCAGCCTCAAGAACAACCTCATGTCAGTCATCTTGTACCTGAGGATTCTCTAGTCCTATTCATTCTTTGTAACTGATCCCAAAGTGGATGAATAACAAGTGAGGGAAGCTGGGAAGTGGCTAGGTGCAGGACATGATGATTCCTTGGGACAGCTTAGAACCAGAGCACATTATCTTAGCCCTGAATATTTAGAGACCTCTCCTTGATGGCCTGGAATGCCCAATATCCTCCTCCCCACTATGCCCACTGTTAGCTTAAAGCCAGAGGGTCCTCTAAATGCATGCCAAGCCAGGATGAAATACCCAGGAAAGAAACTGCAGCTCATGACTCCAGCTCAACCAACTTTGAAATGTTACAAAAGCCAAAGGTCAAAACTAAAACCTAGAACCTGCACCTTGATCTCCAATCATACAATAACTGCACGTAAAGCACTACAACATGTTTTTACAGCAATAACCTGCTTCACAAATTTCTATGAAGCATCAACAGCTGCTGACATCATCCACCTAAACCAGGGGTCGGCAACAAGTCAATGTAATCTAGGTATGGAAAAAAGAAAGAATCGTTAAGTTCGAGAAACTCTGAGCCAGCCGTCTCCCCCTGACACTTAAAGTGCGATATTCTCTGGATTAATAGTACTTTTTTCTCACCTGAGCTAACTGACTAAAATTGACTTCATTTGTAAACTACAAGAGACAGGAAATCAATCTTTTCTTTGAAGTCAAGTTGACATTTGGTAAACTATAATTTATTTTGCATTTTCCACCGCTCTCTCGGTGGAATTGCAGGAAGTAGATTGTCAGGCAGGGACAGAAGCTAAATACAGGCTGAACTTATTCCAGTTACTCTGAAACCTGAAAACAGACATGCTTTTATAAAGGCTGATCTTTAGAGAACTTAGTGTTTCTAAAGTAGATTCCCACAGCACCTGGTTTGCCTACTGCAGACCTAGACTCTATGTTGCTGACTAAGCAACTGAAAAATTAACTCTTCCTTCATGAAACTACTGCTCACTAATGGATTTGTTCCTTAGTTTACAGTATCTTTTTTTAAATAGTTCAGTTTATTTAATACTACTACATTATAAATCCTTGTGAGGTGCCTGAGACCCCAATGAAAAGAATGGACACCGCTGAACCTCTTCTCCCAATGTGAAGTTTTGCTTACAAAATTTAAAAAAATTATGGACACTGAATAATCTTGCATCATAAATAACTGATTGCAGAATCAGCCAGTAAGTGGCAACATAAACAAACAGTTTTAAACCATGAAGAATCCCTTATGTAACCCCTACCACTGCCTCACCTCTCTGTGGTGCATGTATCATCTCAGCTCCCTCAATTTCTCTCATTTCTTGCAGAAGACTGCCCATGTGGAATGTCTGCGGTGCCATGGCTGTATGGTGACTTGACAGAAACTCACCTACCAGCTGAGATTAACACAATGTGTGGATGTTTTCAATAATGCCAAACTTTGCTTTATGTTTTTTTTTAAAACAATTATTTACAAAGTCGGAAAAGATACAACACAGGCTCCATTCACAAAGTAAGCAAGCATAGATTGTCTTCGACTTATGACGAATGCAACTTATAACCACTCGTGCTTACGACGCTCATCCTACAAGTACTGTACACTTATGGTTCCTTACTTATTACATTACAGGATAGTACAGTAAAGTTGGGGGTTGGAGTGGCTAAAAGGTATAATGCCCGCCTCTAATTATAAAGGTACTGGGTTCGATTCCCAGTTCAAAGAATATATTTGATGGAAATTTTGTTCAGAACCAGTGGGTCCTAATGATGTTATACTCCTCCCTGATCTCATGGGTAGTGAGATCGGATGCCTAGCCTTCTCGGACAAGGACAAAAAACATAGGTCCCATGTGCAAGTTGCGCAGGTTAAAAATCCCTTGGCAGTTGTAAAACATAAAGAGTAGGCCACTGCCCTGGTAACATTTTTAAAAATTTTGAAAAACCTACCCACCACAAAAATATTTATAGAAGTGTGTGATTTCTATAACCTCTACACCTCACGGTAGAAGGGGAACGACTAAGTAAGTAAGTAAGTGTGATTTCTATATACACACGCTGGGATCCTCGCCGGTGCTAGAGTTTGTGCACTGTGCTGAGATCGTCCTTGTATGATCTAAGGGAGGATATCAGAGCACTGATGGAGTTATCCGTGTGCAATGAAGATGATCCTTAAAAACCAAACCAAACAGTAAAGTAATTTTATGTTATAATTTGTACATTGTGCTACATCATTATAAACATACAGTACAATTCATTAAAAAATATAACACAACAGACAAATGTATATTTTAGCATTCAGACAAGTTACTTGTTAACATATCCTCAAGGTTTATAAAGTATATAGTGATTTCTGACATTAATGGAGCCCCATCATAAGCCAAGGACTCTACAATGTTATGATGGAAAAAGTGATTACCTAGATGGCTACTTTAAAATTAAAGATTTAAATTAAACTAATAACTGATTAAAGTAATTATCTCCCCTGGCTTTGACTGCATTTTAAAAACTGTTTTGGCAGGCATGATGTACAGACACCACAATGGGACTAATTTTTTCGAATGCGGAGGTCATAGTGTAATCAGATGTGCTGTCATGTCGTGTTTCTTCAAGATGTCTGTCACTTCTCAGGGCTGCCCTCTATATCTATAAAGTACGCTGGTTGACTGGGATTCATCCTCAGCAGTTGTTGTTCTTCTTCTTCGTACTCTCAGACGTCCACTTGAATGTTTTTAAAGAAAGCAGTGGTCAGTTTCAGGCTATCTGAATCTCCGTAGAGCTTTTCCACGAATGGTACTGTTGTCGGCCATATGCACTTTCTCCACATATGTTAGGCAATTTTGAAGCAGATGTTCAGCAGTCATTTTATCAGTGCCACAGTTACACTGATCTGTAGTTCCAACTTTTATAGTACTCACTTCTTAAATTCTCAAAGAGCTCTTCACATTTTAACAGCCGCTTTTTTTTTTTTTTTTTTTTGGATGTGGCTATATCTAGGTCTTGACTGATAGCACAATGTTGGCATAAACATGTGCTGTCAGAATTTAGTATGCCAGCTCTTTTTTTGTATTTATTTCTTTCTGACTAAGTACTTTGTGCACTTCCTTATGGTCTCTGAGTAGACAAAGAACAAAAAAAGGTCTACTTTTCTCCCCAGGGATGCCTTAAGATTATGAATGGGGCTGGCAACCTGATAATGTAGAAAATGTTGCAACAGAATCCACCACCACAGCAGGTCAAAGGGGTCTTTGAGGCGACAAAGAAAGAACAGGTCTACTGTTCCGTCAGACATGCCTTAAGAAGTGACTAATGTGGAATTTTATGTTTGGGGCTAGCCATCTCATCAAGTAAAACAAACTGCTACAAAAACCACAGCTGCAGCACAAGAATGCTTTAGAGCAGGCTTCCAACAAGGGGCCAGATGTAGTGGTGGCTTCATTAGAGCACCTATAAGGGGCCAGATGTAGTGGTGGCTTCATTGGAGCACCTATAAGGGGCCAGATGTAGTGGTGGCTTCATTGGAGCACCTATAAGGGGCCAGATGTAGTGGTGGCTTCATTGGAGCACCTATAAGGGGCCAGATGTAGTGGTGGCTTCATTGGAGCACCTATAAGGGGCCAGATGTAGTGGTGGCTTCATTGGAGCACCTATAAGGGGCCAGATGTAGTGGTGGCTTCATTGGAGCACCTATAAGGGGCCAGATGTAGTGGTGGCTTCATTGGAGCACCTATAAGGGGCCAGATGTAGTGGTGGCTTCATTGGAGCACCACCTATAAGGGGCCAGATGTAGTGGTGGCTTCATTGGAGCACCTATAAGGGACCAGATGTAGTGGTGGCTTCACTGGGAGCAAAATGAGAAATGATCATACTATTTATCCAATTACCACCCTATTCGATTTCACTTCCAGGTATCTTCTTCTTCTTCTTCTTCCTCGTTCGCCCTGAAAAGGACATTGGTTGCATTGTGTCGCCTTTTACAGTGAAGCTGCAATATTTGCGCCTTTCAGACTGACACATCCGACTTCAGCGCGGCATTTTTTGGGACCGGGTTTGCCTTCCATTTTTGTTCCCTACTCTCTCGGCCAGACTGCAGTGATGCAGCCTGTTTCCAGGACCACGACTTGGAGGTAGAGTAGGGTCTTGGTCAGCTCTGGTTCGCTGACCCTGACACAAGCAGTCAAGCTAAGAGTCGCTGACTGCATTCATCTCTTGTGCTGCGTCTTCGGTCCCTCTTCCAGGTATAAGAAAATATTTTTCATTCTTAATTGACCACTTCAAATTTTCTCTCTACGTTAGCATCTTCTCCCGTGTAGTCCCCGGGGGTCTCTGAAGAGACAAAGAAAGAACAGGTCTGCTGCTTGCTCCTGCATGTCGTACAATATGAGGTTGTGCATGGGGTTGGCAACCTCATCATGTCAAACAAATTGCTACAGAAGCCACTGCTACAACAAAATGTAAATGCTTGGTGCTGGCTTCCTGCCAGGGACCAGCTGCAGAAGTGGCTCTGTGCTCCATAGGGAACAAATACGAAAATGATGATTGTCTTGATTTCCAATGTTAAAATTGAGGTTTCTTTCAATTTTATTTTTGTATAGCAAGTGTGTACTCGGCTCAACCAAGAGGACATGTACACCATCATAGCTGGCAGACGCTGGAGTTGGGTTGGCCACATACTCAGAACAGCCATCACAAGAACAGCTATAGCACGTTTCACTAGCTTTGCCCAACTTCAAATGTAATTATCTGATTAACCGTCTAACGTATTAATGCCATTTTTTGCATACGATGTTATATTGGGTTAGACCCAACAAATATATACTTTATATCTGTGCATCTTGTCCAGTTCCCATAAACGGATGAAATCCTTTGATCTTTGTCGGCATACTAATTATTGTGTATCGAGAAAACAAATTTTACCACTTCATGCACAGATTCTGTGAATTGATTAGGCATAGGCGTGTCTACTATTACAATAATGTGGCCATCACGTTTGCAATTGAATACGTGTTGAAGATGATTTCTTAAATGATCTGCATGCGAGATACTCGTGACATTGTTTGTCATTGACATTTAATGCGCTACCATACTGGACTTTCCTTGATCTAATTATTTCAATGGGTATCATCTCTTTGCGGTTCATAAATATCATAATGGAACGTTGCTCCTCTGATGTGCTTGTAAATAACGGTAAGGTCATCTTTAAAGAAATTAAACTTCATCCGAATCATAATCAGATGTCTCTGAGAAATTGAAAATCAATCTCGGCTGAATGAAGGACAAACCATCATTCTTCCAATATTCCTCTTCCTCTTGTAACACATGGTTCTCACTTTTCTTCCAATAATCCCTGGCTATATTGGAGATGGCGGCTTTTATAAGTATTTCAACATCTTTTAATTTGAACGTTCTATTTCTGTTGCTACCTGTTCCTTAATTTTAGCCCATACTAATTCTATTGGGTTTAAGTGAGAATGGTAAGGAGGTAATCTTAAACATCTGTGACCATGTTCATGGATTGCC
The DNA here is from genome assembly GCA_024509875.1 of Oreohelix idahoensis. NCBI lineage: Eukaryota > Metazoa > Mollusca > Gastropoda > Stylommatophora > Oreohelicidae > Oreohelix > Oreohelix idahoensis. The sequence goes on along the minus strand of JAMPIV010007348.1, from coordinate 327,929 downwards.
TTGTCTATGTGAAATATCTTTGTATGCTGTGTCTTTTTTTACAATTCCAAGTAATTCAGGTTCATGGACATTTCGTTGAATGGAATGTTGTTTATGGTCAGCCAAATCTTTATTACATCTTTAATACTTGGTGAATTAGAAACTTTATCTTCTGGTGCCACAACGTTGTGATATGAGGCATTGTCCATTATCAAACACCACGGTCTATCCAAGGAAGGAAGTACATGATTCACAATCCAATCTTGAAATATCTTGCCATTCATCTCTGCATGGTAATCCCTATTATCTGTGGATTTTGAAACAAATATGAGTTCAGTATTATTTAGAAGCCCATGATGGCTGCTTCCTGGATGTGCAATTATTAGGCGCTGTCCTTTGCTGCTTGGTACTAGTCTCTTAGTTGTTCCATCAGATGATTGCCATTCTCGTTCATTACTGTGGTGCGCATTGATCCAAGTTTCATCTAAATACACAAAATCATAACAATCTCTTCTCATTTCTCTGACCTCGCGTAAATATTTGCTTCTCATTGCAACTATATGAGGCTTCTCACAAATAAGGTTTCTACCACCAACATATTTTCTAAAAGTGAATCCCAAACTCCTAATAGTCCTCCATAGCGTAGATTTGGAAATATCAATGTCATTATTCTTTCTTAACCAAATTTTCAATTTCCTTAAAGTCACTGCCTCATTATTGTGAAACATATTGCAAGATTCTCTGCGGATCAATTCTCTGTCAAAATTATCCACCACTCTTGGCCTAATTTTCGTGTGTAAAACACTGGAATTAGACATTTCAGATGTCGCTATCCAGAGGTGCAATGATCGTTTGCTTATCCCCAAGGCGTGAATAGTCCTCTTTTGTGGGTTTGAAATAGAATGATATAGTTTTCCTCGAGTAGCTTCATTGCAGAAATACTTAAAAATCCTATTTGTGATTTGCTGTAATGTCATAAAATGTACTCGCAGACTCATTTTTCCTTCTTAACCACACAATAATTTTTGTAGACACACCTCTGATTGACAATGTGTGCGTTGCACCGGATATAAACTGTTTTATGTTCAAGAAGTGCGATTTCACGCAATTTCACTCAAAAATCATGCCAATTGCTTGATAAACCAAAAATGTGCAAATGAGGTTGTATAATTTACTGTAGACATTTCAATATGTGTGCGTGTGATGTGTGTTGGCAAGTAGGATTTTATATTATATCGCAAAGAAACGAAAATTGAAACCAATGGCCGCATTTTAATGAAAAATTTAATTCATAGGGTCTATACCATTTCAAATTCACACACAAAATTTCATTTATATGCGTTATATATTCGCTGAGATATAGCATTTTGAAGTTGGGCAAAGCTAGTGAAACGTGCTATAGCTATACTATGGACCCCTGAAGGAAAGCAAAAGAGAGGCCAAACAAAAACAACTTGGCGGAGAACTGTGGAGGCTGAGATGCAAAGAATGAACCAGAGCTGGAGCACTGCATGAAGGATGGCCGCCGCCCAAGCAAAGCAGAAGCAGTTTGTTGCTGCCCTACAAGACGCCACCAGGTGTGATGGCCACTGACAGCTTTGTCAGTCGGCAGCTAAGGATCAAAGAATAGCAGGTGTGACATCAGGAATGCATACGTTAGCACTATTTGCAGAGAACACAGCTGTCTTGATTATCTCTGTTGCATTTTTTAACATATTCTGGAGCTTTATTTGAACATAAAAGAAATGAACAAGAAGACTAACCTCTTCTGTCAATGCCTGAGCAAGTGGTCTGTTGACCTGGGAACAGAAGGAAATACTTTCATCTCATTAAGTCGAGATATAAAAATAAGACTTTTCTAAGCATCATAATCATAATACATTTTTTAAGTTATGCCAGTAAGTGGGACTGCCAAAAGCTTTGCTGTTTAAAGTTCAGCCAGCAACTGGTAATCATACATAAGACATTTTTTTAAGTTATGCCAGTAAGTGGGACGGCCATTAACTTTGCTGTTTTAAGTTCAGACAGCAACTGGTAATCATACAAAGTTCTCATTTGCATACAACTCATGATATTCATAAAGTTCAATCAATGTATAATAAAGATGACTGTTTATTTATCAATTGTATGAATTAAGCAACTAAAATATGTGACATTAACCTTTAATTTTCTTACCATACAATAATGACAACAAAAATGTAATGAAACAAATTATAAGAACAATAATATTTATAATATGTCAGTGGCAACATGAAAATTCTAAGTAACTTCAGAGCAGAGGCCTTGAAAACTGCAGCAGAAGTCCTAATGATAGAAGAAAGCACAGAGAGACATGTTACCTTCTTTACAGACGTGCTGTCAGTAACTGCAACGCTTAAGAGCCAGAAAAATGGAGACCTGGAATACCTAAGAGTGATATTCTACAAACTGCGTAATGACTTGTGGTGTTAACCCTTGGCTGACAAGATTGATAGCAGCTGCCTTAACTGAGAGATCAGTGGCATTTCGCTTGGGAACATGGACATCAAACCCAATGCGCATTTGCCTGGGACTACCCCAGGGTTCTCCAGTATCACCGGTGCTATTTAATATCTATACAGCAAAAGTAGTCACCATTCAGCCAACTGGGTTGGGACGAACACTGACTTTTGATGATGACATGCTCATTTACAGAACTGGCTGACTGACAGGAAATGATTAATAGCATTCATGGGATACTACAGGAGGTGTTTAAATGGTGCAAGGAAACTGTCTCCAAAGTCAATGTCTGGCAGCCCTGAAAATAATGGCTGCAGTGCATCTGGAGCTTCTTCTTCTTCTTCTTATTCTTCTTTATCATCAGCTAGTCATTTCGGACACTGAGTATGGGCTGGGAATACTCACGCTGTCAGTAACACAATGTGAACGACTAGAACACATTCTAAATGAAGGGATGCGTATAGTCTTGGGCTGTACGCGAGATACCCCCATCGTGACAATGAGGTACATACTTGGAGTGCTGTCGATTAGATCCAGATATGCGATGGCCCAGGCAAAAGCCTATATGTGAGTAACCACAGACAAACGGCACCCCCTGCATGGAAACATAGCTGACATTAAGGGAGCAAGAATAAAGAGAGGGATATCATGGATGGCACAGGCAGAGACAACGATCAAGCATGTGACCACAGTTGAGAATATATTTAAAGGGGAAGAGTGAAGTACCGGCAAGTCATCATCAGCCTTGGCAGAGAGCGTTTATCATGCCGGGGATAATGATGACATTGTGTATATAGATGGGTCTGTGATCTGTGGTGATAAATCAGGTTGGGGCTTCTCTGCAAGGGTAAAGGGTAGAATCGTCACTGAACATAGCGAGGCTTACAGGATAACAACTTCCAGCATGAGAATGAAGGTAGAGGCAGCTACTGCAGCCTTAAGGTGGCTGACTGAAACTTCATTAACAAAGGCAGTCATTGTGTCAGTCTCTCAGTCCATGCTTTGAAAGGTTCAAAATGGTTGGCTACGGCATGAATGGAAAACATTCATGGAAGCTTCAAATCTGCAGAAGCTGGGGTGGATCTACTGTCCTGGTCATGTAGGAGTACGCGGTAATGAGAGAGCTGACAGACTAGCATCAAGAGCACCCACAGTGGGGATACTGGATATGGATAAGGGAGAGATACTGAGAACAATTAATGACTGCCTGTTAGAGAATGACACTGCAATAGATGAATCATCAAGCTTAAGACTTGTAATTTGGCATCACACGTAAGGCTAGTAGTGATGGACGTATGAGAACATGCCTCCATCAGTATACAACCAGTGAGCTACAGGAATAGTTAGAATTCACACTTCATATATTAGGGAGACTCAGCACCTATGGGTTTGCCCAACGTGCAATGATGTCGATTTTGTTAAAAAATAACAATAACTACAAACTGTGTCAGCGATTCAAAAGTTGTAGTACAGTGAATCCCATCTCACTGCAACATCCCCGGCAATAAAGAGGCTGACAGGTGCTACCTCAGCCTGATACAACTATAACTTTCAAAGAGGCACAGAGTTTTATCAGAAGTATATATAGGAACAAATGGGAAGCAGAGCATCCAGGCTACCAAATAAAATATGCATATTACCAGCTCAGCAGAAGACAACAAGTGGTCATCTTCTGACTCCGTTCGGGCCACAACAGACTGGGATACCATCTATTTTTAAAAAACCAAAGACAGGAACTACCTATGAGTGTAAATGTGGCACCAACAAAATGGCTGCTGAGCATCTTCTTCAAAGATCTGCCAACATATAAGGCACAGAGAAAGCACATGTGGCCAACACCAGTACCATTCCTGGAAAAACTCTGTGGAGATACAAATAGCCTCAAGATGACCACTGCTTTCTTTGAACATATTCAAGTTGACGTCTGAGAGTGTAAGAAGAAGATATATTAAATAAGTAATTAATATGTAAATACATAACAACAATATTGATAATACTAAATTATGATAAATAATTCCAAATATGAACAGAAAGACACATATCTGGAAGTTCTATAGGACCAGAGAAAGATTTTTTTTTTAATTTATGAAGAAAAACAATATTCCATTCAATCTTCTGATGGGTTATAATAACAGGTAGTTCTTTGTTTACGTGATATATGTGTTCAGCAGTCATTTTATCAGTGCCACAGTTATACTGATCAGTAGTTCCTATCTTACGGTTTGTTAAGGGAACTTCTTTGTTGGAAACTTCTGCATTCCACTGCAGAATACTGAGTGTTTTGTGAGCTTTATCAGTAATTCTTGCCCTTTGCTCTGTGTAGCCCAGCGGAACTCTACGGAGTTAGTGACATTTTGCTTATTATGTAATGATGTCATCATCGACAGGTGTACGTTGCACTGTTTCGTTAGGCCTGTGGCCCAGTGCATCCGATTTCAACGGGCATTTAAGCAGGGTTGCCTTCCTTTGACTGTCCCCAGCCTACCTGCAAGGCAGCAGTGTGGTCTCTCTGTCTGGCAGGTTTCTAAAAAAAACCTGTAGAAAATCGCTACCTTCAAAAGTTGTCGCCATATTGTCAAGGGGAGATCACTTGGTGTGAAAGTTTAGGATGCTTTGGTTAATATTTGAAGACCTTCTGGGACCGAAGATGCAGCAAGAGAGATGAATGCAGTCAGCAACCCATAGCTTGACTGCTTGCGTCAGGGTCAGCGAACCAGAGCTGACCAAGACCCTACTCCACCTCCAAGTGGTGGTCTGGACACAGGCTGCATCACTGCAGTCTGGCTGAGAGAGTAGGGATCAAAGTGGGAAGGCATACCCGTTCCCAAAGAATGCCGTGCTGAAGTCGGATGTGTCTGTAAACAGACACAATGCAACCAACGTCCTTTTCAGGACGAATGAGGAAGAAGAAGAAGACCTTCTCACAAGAATAAAGAGATGGAAGCGTTATGGGTCAAGTCTAGTCCCCAACATAAATTGTCATTAATTAATAACAAAATAACAACTGCATTCAATGGAAAATGGTGCTCTGATGATAAGATTATGAAATAAAGGAAGGAAGAAATCTTAATTTCAAACTCAACGAAGATGTAAAGGGGTTAGATTTTTCTGTTTTTAAATATGTGATGAAATCATCACTATCATCATGTTCCTTTTCATTCCTTATGGAACATGAAGCCAACACTGTAGCTGATCCCTTTGCAGAAAGCCTGTACAAAGCATTCACATGCTCTTGCAGCATTAGTTTCAGCAGCAACCTGTTTTTACACCATGAGGTTGCCAGCCTCATGCACAACCTCATATTAGCCATCTTGTACCACATGCTGAGGGAAGCAGTTGTTCTATTCTTTCAGAGATCATGTGACTGCTTGGTGCAGAATTCCTGCAAGGACACCGGCTGCAGCGATTGCTCTGTGCCCCGTAGGAAGCACATAGGAAAATGATGAAATCTCCTTCAATCAAGAATCATTGATGAAATCTTCTTCAATCAAGAATCATTGATGAAATCTCCTTCAAGAATCATAGATGAAATCTCCTTCAAGAATCATTGATGAAATCTCCTTTAAGAATCATTGATGAAATCTCCTTCAAGAATCAATGATGAAATCTCCTTCAAGAATCATTGATGAAATCTCCTTCAAGAATCATGATTATAATATATAAAAGACTTTGAAGTGCCTAAAACAAGGGGTTCTCAAACTTTTTTTTTCTTTTTTGTTGCTCATTGAGCCTCATTTACCTCTGTGGTCCCCCTCATAGTCGCTGTTAGCTGGAAAATAAGGTACTTTACCATCTTACTGTGGCCTCCTAGAAATATAGCATGGCCTCCTGGTGGCCCATTGGCCCATGCTGAGAACCATGCCTTAAACAAACGAGAGAGACACAACAAATGACAGCACAAGACTAGGTGGAAGAGCAACCAAGATACAAAAGATATGTCAAGAGAAAACTTGGGAAATGCAGTCAAAAACATGGAAGGAACATTGTTATCTTTAACAGAATAATATAGGGAAAAACAGTTTGAAGTAGGAAAACAAGTCAGAAAATATAAGCTATCTTTATACCTCATAAGGTTTTGGTGGCGGAAATCTGTTAAATGCTCCATAGGCTTCCTGAAAAAAACAAAACGGAATATGTCATGCCTACTTTCTGTTTTCATGTTCAAATTATTTCACTGTTTTAGATATCTTTAAACATTCTAATTCAACGGTTTCCATCTTTCTTGATGGTGAGTAGGCCATAAGGCCGCTGCCCTGGCAAAATTAGAAATCTACCCACCAATAAAATATTTATAGAATGAGTGATTCTTATATACACACATTGGGATTCTTGCTGGTGTTTCAGAGTTAGCGCACTGTGCTGAGATCCTCCTTGTGTGATCTAAAGGAGGAGATCAAAGCACTGATGGAGTTGTCCGTGTGCAATGAAGATAGTCCTTAAAACCAAACCAAACCATCTTTCTAATTAATTTTTTTGTTGTAAAATTTTACCACAATAGCAAATGCGCAAAATTCTTCTATAACATTTATGCTCGAAAGCCTGAATCCTTCGCTCCGTATCTGCAGTGAGTGTCCAGCTCTCACACCCATACAAGAGAATAGATAATACAAGTGATTTGTATAATTTGATCTTCACAGGAAAACTGATGTTACTTTTCCAGATCACATTCAACTTTGTCATGGCAGCTGAGGCCATCTCAAGTCTTGTCTTGATTTCTTTACTTGATCTTCCATCACTACATATAGTGGACCCGAGATATTTAAAGGTGTTAACTTCTTCTAACGTTTGCCCATTTAACGTAATGTTGGTCGGAACATGTTTCTTATGGCTATTCACCAATATCTTGCTTTTTTCTATATTAATTTCCATCCCATACGTTCTTGTTACTTTCTCCAGTCTAGAGGTAAGGTCTTGAAGTTCTGATTCTGATCCAGCTATCAGATCAATATCATCAGCAAAACGTAGGTTGCACAGAGGTCGGCCTCCAATCGATATGGTTGATTTATAATCGTAGAGAGCCTCCCGCATAATATGTTCTAGATAAATATTAAAGAGCACTGGGGACAGGATACATCCCTGCCGAACTCCTACAGTTGTTTTGAAAAATTCTCCAATGTCGTTGCTTGCAAAAACAGCACTGCTTGCGTCCTTGTATAGTGCTTCAATGATATCTATGATGTTGGTATCAAAATTGAATTTTCTCATTACTTGCCATAAGCCTTCATGCCAGACTCGATCGAAGGCTTTTGTGAAATCGATGAAGTTATGGTATAAATCGTGTTGATGTTGGAGATGTTTTTCGATAAGTACTCTAATATTGAAGATTTGTTCTGAGGTACTTCTTTTTGGTCTAAAGCCAGCCTGTTCCTCTGACAAGATTTCTTCTGATTTCTGTTTTATTCTGTTCAAAAGTATCCTTAACATCACCTTACTTGGATGACTAATAAGGCTAATGGTTCTGTAGTTCTTGCACATTTTTAGATTTTCTTTCTTTGGAAGCGGTATTACTAATGACTGCGTCCATTCTTTTGGCCATTTTTTTGTACTCCATATCTTCTGGCAAATTGTTGTCATGATTTTTACTATATCTGGTCCTCCATATTTCAAGAGCTCTGCTGGGATATTATCCACACCCGGTGACTTCCCTCCTTTCATCGAACATATAGCCTCTTCCACTTCTTCCCGTAATATTGCTGCATTTCCGAGTTCCCTGTTTTCGCACTTAATGTTGTTTAATATGCCTAAGTCAGTGTCAAGTTTACAGTTATATAATTCTTTACAATATTCTGTCCACCTTCTCATTACAGCTGTTTTTTCATTGAGCAGAGCCCCATTGCTATCTTCTATGACAGTTACCCTGGGCTGTTGGGGTTTTGATAGTTTTCTTAATGTGTCAAAAGCTGCCTTGCTGTTACCTTTTATTAGCCCCGTATTAATGGACTCACATTGATCAGCTACCCATTTTTCTTTGGCCTGTTTCATTTTCTTCCTAATATTTTTATTCACCATACTGTATTGCCATGCTGCTTCAGGAACCTCTTTCTTAACCTTTTTCATTTCCCGCCGTGTATCACATAACTTCAGAATGTCATCTGTAACCCATGGTTTGTTTATTTTCTTTCTTTTACCAAGTATTTCTGTTGCTGATTCAATGAGCACGTCTTTCATGTTCTCTGTGATTGAGTTGATATCATCCTCCAAAAAATTGAGAGCTGCGAATTTTCCTCCAACAGTTGCCTCAAAGATTCCCGCTATTTCTGGATCTTTCAGTTTGTCTAAATTGAATCTTAACTGAGAACATCTGTTTTGATTATAGTTCTTTTTAAGTTTAAGCTTGAGCGTCATCAATACCATGTCGTGATCACTACCAATGTCGGCGCCAGGAAAAGTCCTAGTCTTGGCTTTATTAATACTAGACTTGAATCTTTTGGATACAAGAATAAAATCAATTTGGCCATGTATCTCAGTTTTTGGGGCATGCCACGTTGTTCTTCTTGATAACTTATGAAAACTACATGATGATATTTCTACAAGTTTAGGAATCCAAATATATGAATATTTCATTTTTTTTGTTTTGATAAACGGTATTACACTATCACTGCTTGGCTTGGTATCTACAAGCATGCCAATTGGTTTCATGAAACTTCAAACCACATTCGTGGACATACATTTTCAAAAGTCTCTAAATATGGTGTTTCAATACCTGGTAGCACGATGGTTCAGTCTACCCTGCTGTAAATGGGGTACCTGACTCTGCTTTTGAGTTAGGAAAGGCAAAGGAAAGGAAGAGAACTGGTAACCCAACTTGATAAAGCTGAGATCTAGTACACTGGTCTCTAACACTTCACTCCCCTAAGGCAGTATCTGCTATGGGACTACCATTCCCTTTTACTTGTGGTATGTTCCAACAACGTAGCTCTCTCTTGGGTGGGGCAAATAAACTGCACAATAAACCTTATGATGGATGAGAAATGTTTTTCCATCTTCTCATCTGGACATGTATCCTATCCTGACATTTTTAACCTATAAGAATTAATAAGACTGTTAAGCTCACCTGCTTCAGTCCTTGGTCCTGGGTAAAGTGTGATGTAAGCTTCACAAGAGAGTTTGGCCCACCACACTCGCCCTCAACCAAACTTCTTCCAGCCATCTTAAAGACCTATGAAAATACATAATATATTTTTCATGTCTTTCCAAAAATATTCTGATAAAAGATGAATAAATATTTCATTTTTAGGATGAAAAGTGTTCTTCTTTTCCCTTCATCTTCTTCTTTGGTCTCTGGCCGCTGACTGACAAAGCAATCAGTGACCATTACGCTCGGTAGCGTCTTGTAGGGCAGCAACAAACTGTCTCCACTTTGCTCGGCTGGCACCCATCCTACGTGTGGTGCCCACAGCTCTGGTTCATGTTTAGCATCTCTGCCTCCACAGTTTTCCTCCACAGTTCTCCTCCACAGTTCTCCTCCACAGTTCTTCACTTCGCTACTTTTCCCTGTTTCCTCCTTATTGGAATGTGCAGCCATCACTGCAGCTGGTTGTTGTTTTTGTTGTTCTCCATGTTCAGAGCCATACAATATGACTGACTTGACATTTGTTGTTCTCCATCTTCAGAGCCATACAATATGACTGACTTGACATTTGTTGTTCTCCATGTTCAGAGCCATACAATATGACTGACTTGACATTTATTGTTCTCCATCTTCAGAGCCATACAATATGACTGACTTGACATTTGTTGTTCTCCATCTTCAGAGCCATACAATATGACTGACTTGACATTTATTGTTCTCCATCTTCAGAGCCATACAATATGACTGAATGGACATTTATTGTTCTCCATCTTCAGAGCCATACAATATGACTGACTTGACATTTGTTGTTCTCCATGTTCAGAGCCATACAATAAGACTGACTTGACATTTGTTGTTCTTCATGTTCAGAGCCATACAATATGACTGACTTGACATTTGTTGTTCTCCATGTTCAGAGCCATACAATATGACTGACTTGACATTTGTTGTTCTCCATGTTCAGAACCATACAATATGACTGACTTGACATTTGAACTGAAGATTCTTATTTTTGTGTTGGACTTGCTGCTAGCACCTTGTTCTTTGCTTCTGTCCTGAGTATCACATAATCTCTATATTTCTCAGTTTTTCCTGCTGTGCTTTTAGCTCCTAAGTATTGTTTCCATGCCTTTTTCTTCTCTAGAATGGAACCAGGCCAGGAGTAAGACAACCGATAGGATAGTATGGCGCTCTCTCTTCCAAACCTCTACACCTCACGGTAGAAGGGGAACGAGTAAGTAAGTGCTGGACTTGACTTCTTTTGATCTCCATATATTTCTCAATGTGATGAAAACTCCTCTAGCCCTTTGTATTCTTATTATGATATCATTGTCTGTTGCTCAACTGTCCATATTGCAACCTATATATATATATGTCTGATTCTACATCTTGTAGTAATGTTTCTTCAAGTACACTATGACAGGAACCAACTTTTGCCGTTCTCAACTTAATGCATTTGCATTTTATCTCTCCCCCCACACACTCACTCACGCACATGCACACACAGAGATTGTAAACTTTTACAACAGTTGGTTCACTACTTGCTAAATGTTTGTGTCTTTGATTCTCCTCATGCTGTTGTCGTGATGGTGATAACTTGTTACTACCTTTTTTTAAAACCTAATTTTATACAGAACAGTTTTACAATGTAGACATTTTTTTTTTTTAATCGTGTTTGTTAACTATTTTAAAAAGAAATATATAATTAAAAACAATTTAAACCAGTTAAAGGTTATAACAATTGTCCGGTATTTCAGTTGAGATTATAATAATAATAATATAAGTCGTCCACAAGGTAGTTGTTAACTATTGCGGATAAAAGTTAACTATTGCGGTTACAAGTTAACTACTGCAGTCAAAAGTTAACTTTTACAGATAAAAGTTAACTATATTGGATAAAAGTAAAAACATCAATATGAAAGATGTGAGCGTGACTCATATGTGTTTTGTGTGATGTCAACATTTTCCAAACACCCCCTCCCCCTATTGTCACACGTCACAAAATGTTGACCCCCTTCCCCCTCTGTGTGACGTTACATGTGGATGACCCCTTAGGGTTAGGTTCAGGATTGCTATACCTAATCCTAACCCCTTGGGTTCTTTTTTGAGGCTGTATCAAATATATGGTACACTGTTCTTCATTTCAACCCCTAAACCTAACCAGACACCTTATTACTGCATTTAAACAAATAAATGTTTATACAATACCAAACCTACCCTGTCCTGTCTATTCTATCATGGACTAGACACAGTATTAAGGTCTTTATCCTGTGTGATCTGACCTACACTGAATAATAGGCAGACAACAGAAGTGATTGTGTCATTAATTAGGCTATTTTTGTGGTGCCTAGCTGGCTGGGAGGATAGTGTGATTCGCTTCTGTCGCTAGACGGGGGTGCCGTTGAGAAGCTCCTGGGCTCGATTCTCCGGTAAGCCACTCACTTCTGTTGTTTTTTTTTTTTTTTTTTTGTTGTCTAGTTTTCTCCTTCTTTATTTCTCACGAGCGCCTAAAACAAACCTTTATGGGTAATCCCGCAATGACCGTCGCCGAATATTCTGCAGTGAATAGCCTATGTGTATTTTAGAGTTAGTGTTAGGATTAACGCTAACCCTAACTCTAAAATACACATATTCACTGCCGAGCGTTCGGCGACGGTCATAGCGGAATTAACGCTTTATGTGTGTAATATTTATTCCTTTATTACTGCGCCTGTCTTCATTTCAACCCCCTAGATCTGCCTACTCCAAAAATATGCACATTCTACCTATGCCATACAAACTGTGACTTACAAAAGACTGCCCTTTCACGTGAAGTTACTTCTACGAAGTAATTTCACGGTAGTAATTTTTTTTTAAATGTTCTGTGTTTAGTATTTCACACTTCACTGTGCACTGGTAGAAGACATTTTTCCTTGATAAAATGTGTTTTGTTATTGCTTTCACCAAATTACTAACTACCTTTGCATGACATATTTCATCTTTATAGAAGCAGAATATTAAACTTCATGCACTTACTATTTATGTTAGACCCACCTAGCCTGTCAGCGAATATTAGAAGGTGCTAAGAGTTATGAACCTTGACCTCCGTTCCATTACTAAATGTAATTTCTGTTTTTAGCTGCATCTGGCCTGCTTCCGGTATTTATTTACTGCTTCCGGTAAAACGAAGAAAATGTTTCGGAAAATTTGACAGAAACAAAGCAAATATCATGGCTTATAGAAAAACCATACAGTTTTTGCTTTATCTATTTAGACCTACTAGATAACAGCGTCTTGCATTTACCGGAGTATAAAACAGCAATACAACATAATAAAACAAACAATAAGGTGGATCTGGAATAAAGATGATATAAAGCCAAACAAAAACATAACATGACTAAATAAGGACTGAGCTCAATTCATTGTTATTGTTAATCAAAATCGACGTCATTGCACTCCGGGCAAACCCATAGGTGCTCAGTCTCCCGCAGCAAATGTCGAATTGTTCCTGTTGTGCACTGGTTTTATACACGGCGGATGCGTCCTCTCATACGTCCATCCATGCTGCTCTTACGTTTGATGCCGAATTCCAGCAATCTTAGCCTTGATGATTCGTCGATTGCAGTTTCATTCTCTAATAGACGAACATGAATCGCCCTCAGTATTTCTTCCTTATCCATGGCCAATGTACCTTTTATGGGTGCTCTTGAAGCTAGTCTGTCAGCTCTTTCATTGCCACGTACCCTGGCATGACCAGGACAGTAGATCCATATCAGTTCTTGAAGATTCGATGCTTCTATGGAGGTTTTCCATTCATGTCGAAGCCAACCATTTTGGTCCTTTCGAAGCATTGATTGTGAGTCTGATACAATAACTGCCTTTGTTAATAAAATCTCAGACAGCCATAGTAAGGCAGCAGTAACTGCCTCTACCTCCATTCTCATGCTGGAGGTTATCATGTAAGCCCTGCTATGTTCAGCGACGGTTCTGCCCTTTACTCTAGCAGAGAAGCCCCACCATGATTTATTACCACAGATTACAGACCCATCAGTATACACAATGGCATCATCATCCCCAGCATTATCATTTATAAGCTGATCAACTTCCAGTTCTGCTCTCCCATTGGCCCAAGTTCTGCATTCTCTACAATGGCGGATGATGACTTGCTGTTAGTTCATCCAGCTGTCATCTGACTTACTCCACTCTTCTCCCTTGAATATACTTTCAACTGGGGTCACCTGTCTAAAAGTCTCCTCCGCCTGCGCCATCCATGACCCCCCCCCCCCCCCCTCTTCATTCTCGCTCCTTTGATGTCAGCTATGTTCCTGTGACGAAATGTCTGTCCCTGTTCTTTTGTGTGATCTCTCACACCTCCAGCCCTACGGCAGTATCATTTTTTTTCTTCTTCATTTTTCTCTCCGATCGCTTTTATTTGGCTTTTCATATTTCCCTTTCATACATTTTACTCTTCATGCTGGACATAGCATGGGGAAAGTCTCTAACACGCCACTCCCTAAGGCAGTATTTGCTACGGGAGTAATTCTTATCTTATTGTGTCGCATTCACGCGTTATGAAGACGTGTTAAGTTACGCCAGGTTATTAGACGGTCAGAGACAATATTTTATCGCATAATCTGTCTGACCATCTTTTCAAGGGATGGTGCCTGTTTATCCAAGCTTGAGTTGGGCATGAGTGCTGAATAGAACCCGATTTTGTCTGGCGAAGCACATGATAACCCGAGCACAAGGCGGAACTTATGACATTATCGCTTCCGGGTCATCCTTGATACACCAAAATTACTGTATGTGTGACACATGTGGGTATGTTGTCAGGTGTGTCTATCGATCTGACTGTAATTTTGTAAACGAGGGCATCGGACAGCATATTACCATATATGATAGACGTGACCTTTGCAAAATTATTCCATGTCGGAAATATTTTGAAAGTACCACATCCGACCTGTTTGAAAAGATTGGATCTTTCTGATTAGATTCATAACAACAATGCTTGGGAAAATATAGTCTGATCATTTTCGCAGTTTTATTTCACTGTGAATTTCACGCTCGCCAAGACAACCTCAGACCTCGCCAGAATGAAGACTAGATTCATAATTCCTTTTGTTAACCGGACCTTTTATTGGAGAACCAAATAAGACTTACAAAGCACAGGAAACCTCTACATTTTAATAAGGAACGCCGGGACTAGGAGACTGAAAACACACGAAGTCAGAGAGGAATCTATTGTAAAATTAAAGACATCCCAGACGCGTGTAAGAGAACGATTCGTCTCTTATATTCATCTGAGCAACAAGTCTGTAGCCAAGATTGGCATAAGTTGTGATTTACATTTCATATTTTATTACTAACATGTAAACTAACATATATATGTATATATTACCATGTGAAGTTTAATGTGTGAAACTCGCTATTGGATGTCACAGTCATTTGAGGCTGGCAACCTCAGCATCTAGAATGATGATTCATGAACCACCACTGCACGGGCTGGTGATTGCTTTATTGGTAGTTTCGTAAAGAGAACTAAAAAGCATAAAGTAGTTCTAGTTTCCCTATGGAGCAGGGAGGGAAAGATGAAAGAAATGATGTACATTCTAAGAATAATACTTACATTTTCAAAGCTTTTCACTCAGTGTAAATGTAAACGAAAAAACATATTCATGTTAACATTAATAGAAGAAAAACTACGTGGAATGATTAAGTGTTTTGTTTTCTGTGTGAATATATGTAGAAAACGTTTTGAGTTAAAAATCATTTGTTCATAGACGGCTTTATTTCTGCAAATTCAAACTAGATTTCTATATTCTGCCAAAAGTGTAAGTAACTGAACTTTAATGCATGAAATAATTTTGGGAAAGATGTTGAGCATACCTGCTTCATACAAAACTATTTCTGTTGAATTTTTTGTAATGTCTGTTTCAAAGAGTTCAAAGTTTCAGTCACTGTATTACAATTACAGACCATACGTCCCTCCGTCTCTGTGGCGTTTAGTCTTCAAAGTTTACTTACTACTTTCTTAGTCGTTCCTCTTCTACTGTGAGGTGTAGAGGTTTAGAAGAGAGAGTGCCATACTATCCTATTGGGTGTCTTCCTCCTGGCCTGGTTCCATTCTAGCGATCGGTCCTTCAGAGATTGTCTAATGTTGTCCTCCCAACGGACTTTTGGAGGTCTGGATCCCTGGCTCTTAGTTTCCCATACTTGTCGGGGTGGCCGATCTTCTCCCAATCGGAGACATGACCAAACTATCTTAGTTGGGACTGTTCTACTTGGGTCTGCAGGGGTTGAGTTTTTAGGTCATTATGTATTGTCTGACTGGACGTCCATGTTTGTTGAAGATTTTGTGGTAAAACGTTTTTTTACGGGATGGGGTAACCAGCCCCATGCATAAATAAAGTCCAACACGAAAATAAGAATCTTCAACTCAAATGTGAAGTCAGTTCTATTGTATGGCTCTGAGACATGGAGAGCAACAAAAACAACAACCAAAAAGCTACACACTTTTATAAACGTGTGCTTCCGTAGAACAGAAGGACTGAAACGGTATGACAAAGTCTCAAATGTGGAATTGATGACAAGAACCAGACAAGTGCTAGTGGAACAAGAGTTGAGAAGAAGACGCTGGCGATGGATAGGACACACATTGAGGAAACTTGTTGATAGCATTACAAGCTAGTCCTTGTTCTGGAATCTACAGGGAAAGAGAGGCAGAGGAAGACCAAAAAATACATAGAGAAGAGAACTGGAAACAGAGGTGAAAATGATGAGGAAAACATGGAAAGAACTTGAGCGGATGGCACAGGACAGGAAGACTTGGCATGAGTTTGCTGAAGGCCTATGCTCCTTGGGGAGCTAAATGGTATTGATTGATGTATCGTCTGGTTGCGGACCATGTCTCTTCTTGATACTTCAGTCACCTTCCTCAGATACCTCATTCCTGAGGCTTGGATCTGGCTTCTGTGGGTTGTAGTCGTTGTCTGTGTCTCGCATCCAAACGAGTTAACATTTGGATTAATCTGTATTTTTATTTCTTTCTCTATGAATGAAGAGTGTTGAGTTATTTAATAATCTGCACATCTTCTCACCGTCAACTGTAACGGAATTTGTAACGCATTATCCATTTTTTCTTTCCGTCTATTATTTTGCCGTAATACTCTGTTAACCAAAACGGTTATACGAGTATTTGGGGTATATAGGGTGTTAACTTCTTCGATGTAGCACGTTCCTAGTCCTGAAAAAGACTGGTCCTGAAAAGGACCGCTAGCTGCCTGTTTGGTCCCTACTCGTTGTTATCTTTTTCGACTGTATGTTGATTATGACTGTCTCTATTATATTTGGTAGGAGTTCCTCTAGGGTGTCGGTAATTATTTTGTCTTTGGTTTCTTTGCTTCTTTCTCTTTCTTGATTAATTTTTGTAACGATATCCTCGATGATCCTTCTCTCTGTTTCAATTCTGTTGAAGACTTCTTCGTTCTCCTCCTTTGGCTCTGCGAGTTATGTGATGTCGACTTCTATTTGGTGCTGTATGGATTTCATATCCTGTAACATTGTCTGGGCGCTCTATAAGGCTCCTATTGTTTCGTCTCTTATGGTTTCTGTGTTATCGTTGTGCTGCCTGTTCTTGTCGACTTTGAGTTTTTGTTTTATGTCTGGCACATCTGTGGTAAGTTTTATTAGTTGGGTTCTTGTGTGCTGTTCATGTTTAGCAGTGCCACCTGAAGCGACTCAGTGTCTTGCTTCTCTGAAGAAGACGTTTTTGGTTACATATTCCTTCATTTTGGCCGTGGTTCCCGAGACAGTTTGTGGCCGTATGACCGACCCCATAGCATTTATTTGTGCTAGTGTCTAGTTATAATAAAAAAATTAAAACCATCATTCGCTTTTATGATAAATAAGCAAGTAAGATTTGTTTCTACAAATAAATAAAAAAAAAAAAGAAAAGAAAAGAAAAATAGACGTCACAACTGAGAGTAGGGTGAAGAGAGGTGAAGTGGTAACTAGTTCAACTTTGGCATAACCCATGCCACAAATTGGCGGGAGTTACCATCTTGATTTCAGTGACGTACACAGGGACAGCCTTGCTCCCTGTGGAACAAAATGATAGATTGACCAATAAAAAGGATATAGAAGAAAGCCTTAACCAATAGAAAGCAGCCAGCTAAACCCGCACTGCGAAGTTAGCTGCCGGGTAATATTTGAGCTGCAGTTTGGAAGAAATCAAGCATTGCAATACAGACGCGTTTTAGTGAGCGTCTTGCTTCCACATCGAGATATCGATGATGTTTGATAGGATTTTCGATATTCTTCAAATATGCCTGCAGATGCAGGAAAAGGGCAAACAAATTTGATAGTCATGAACATCTGTTCATGTAAATGTTAGCTTGCTGGTTTCAACATGTAAGTAGACTTAAGTCTTGTACCGCCTTTCCAATTCTCAGCCCAGCTAGTCTGATATTTTTATGAAAGGTCGCCACGATGCAAATAACAAAGAATTGAAGGATTATAATGAACGAAACCCAGGACTGCAATGACATTAGAAAGAAACTAAAAGTGGTAAAGATATCCCCTAAAGAGATATGCAACCCGGAAATAATCATAAATAAGAAAACAAAGGATATTGATGATACGGATGAATATTATACGCCTCCGTGGATTGAAATAAATAAGGGAAAATTTAAAGTGCACATTGAATATAATGAGACATCTTGAGTCGAATGATTGATTAGGATTTGTAACCATTTGCTGTTGATTCATTTCATGCCATTTTCTGATCTAAATAAAATTGCAAGTTAATTGATCAGGCTGTTGAATATTTCTTTACATGTTGGATAATGTAGGAAATGAGTATTTGCAAAATGAACACCACTATCATTCTCCAAACTATAACATCTAAATAGAGGAAAGAACGGACTGGTACCCCACAACATAAACCAAGAAAATTACATCTCTGGCGGACTTCAAGCCAGTCAAATATCTAACTTGGAAAAACAGAAAAATAAAACAAAATAGAAGAAAATACCATAACAAGAAAAAGTAGGCACATTAGTGGTCTACTACATTATACTATACTACATCCTTGACGGCCACATAAGGTTATTTGGTGCCAGGTGACCAGTCCTCTTGAGGAGAACGGACGAAGAAGGATCACTGAGAACCACTGACCCGAATTGCAGAAATAATAAATTAACGTGGATAATATGGATCAACAGCTGACAGAACAGCAGCAAATGCAGCAGCGAAATATGCAGCTCAACCAACCACAGCCTGCAGCATCGGCACTGTTACTGCCCAACGCGGAGCCCACAATGATGGCGCTACAACAATTAACCGCCACGTTACATAATGTGGACCACTATGCCAAATTCACCCAAATCAGGTCCATTATTCTGCCCTTCAGCGGAGATACAAAGAAATTTAGGAGATGGCTGTCTGACATTGACAAGTTTGCCTCCATTGTTGATGCCGTTAATGACACAGATAAAAAGCGGATTGCTTTTTTAAGCTCTGATTCATTAGTCACAGATTTTTTACGACGAAGAGGACAATTATACCCAAATGAGACATATGACTCTCTGATAAAAGCTTCTTTTTCCAATTAATGATGTCCACCAGTTGATAAGGTCTCTTTTTGGAAGACAGACGTCATCATCATCAGTTGATAAACTCTTAATACAAGACCCTTGCCCTGAGCAAGAGACATGCTGAAAGATCTGAAGCTCACTCGAACATCACCAGAGTTAAATACTGTGTTGTTGTGTTGCTCGTGGTTTGAGTATGGAATGTCAACTTGACCTACGCATGGTGTGTAGACATAGATTGAGTGTATAATATGCGAATGATAAGAAGAGTTCGTGGTGTTGACAAATGTTCTTTTCTCACACTCATGTATGGCTGGAAGTCATCGACACCAACGACTGTGTACCTTTACTACAGTTTAATTGGACGTACACACTCGACAGCACAGATAGTGACAAATCACAGGTTGGCATAATACATCATGGTACAGTGGATAAATGGTCTTGCAATGTTACATGGGCACTCATGTAGAATAATAGTATAATGGACTGTCAGTAGCCAAGCACTCAGTATTGCCCATATATATATCATCTGAGTTTACTGACAAAGCACGTCAGATTATAAACAATATCCAAGATGGCTTCTAGACCTAACCTCGTCTAGCGAAGATTCTTTAACATAATGTTCAGCACATATTTTTCCATATAATCCTATTGAACCGCTAGTAAAGGGTTCTCATGTGTAGCAGTGATCTCTGGACTAATCAAGCGATAATACGGGCATCCCTTTTCTCTTCTTGAAAGTCACTACATGTTCGGTTACAAGATGGCTTCTCTCGTGAGCTGTCACTCACGTTTGGATACAGATAATGAATCTGTCTTAAAGTTAGTCATTCATTAAATATTTCATTGCTCTGTAGATTTTATCATGAACAATTGACTGCATTCTACAGGATATAGTGCTGCTAGGAATCAGAGTCGTTTTCATCGAGTCAAATATATTCTCTCAGACATACAAATCGTACCTATCGAAAATGGTGGCTTCGTACGAGAGTTCAAAAGAGTATCTTTTATTAACTTGGTATCAGAAATATGATTTTGCCATTCCTTGGCAATAAGAATAAACACTGGGGTAAAGCATACACGATAGGTCTAGACGACTATCACTTTCCCCACAAATACTGAGATCACTTTTTCCGGCGACAAGCCGACATAGAAAAAACACAGCCCATCATCAGGGCGAAGCCAAAACACACCTCTCTAGCGACACATCCGCCGAACAGCCTTTGACCTCTCTAGAGACAAAAGAACATATAGTTCGACTTAGATATGTAAAGATATACAGATATAAGACAGACTCGTCCTACTCAGACAAACAATACACATAAATTCGGGCCATAGATATTCTGAAGCAAGAACAATCTATTACTACCCAAACAAAGAATAAATCGCAGTAAAACTGGATTCATCCGCGGAGTTCGATCGAAAGAGACGACACAACTTTCAAGGGAAGTAACTCAATAATGACTTTTCCTTAAGCACTAAAAAGTATCTATTTTGTTTACAAAATATTTGCGAACATAACAAGTATACCAATGTATAATATTGTAAGATATCAAAGACTGCACGTAACACTCTCTGAAGAAGAAGATGATTCAAAGGTACAGCGACGTTGTAGATGACCAGCACACTTGCTCTTTGTTAAGAAAGATTAGACAGGAGAAAGACGAGCCTGTACAGTTTTATGGTGATCGGCTCCTTAATTTAGCTGAAGAGGAATTTTTAGGCAGTTCAACAGATACCCCAGAAATGGAAAGACCCCTTGTAGGTATCTTCATAGATGGACTATATGCGGATCACTTGAAACTTCATCTGATACGCAAGGACACAAAAACTATCACTGACTTTATACAGGCGGCAGTAATGGAGGAAAATGTTAGAAAACGCTTTCACCAAAGAGTTGGACAGGAACCACGGGTGGAGCAGGGACACACATTTGAACATGAACCTATGGAGATTGGTCACTCCAGACAGAGATGGAATCGTTCCGTCACTTATGGGGAAAATAACAATCGTCCTCATCACTCCCCTGCACAGAGGCCACATAATGTGTACAATGTCAACCAAGGAAATTGTTACCGTTGTGGTAGGACAGGACATAATTTTAGAAATTGCAGAGCATCCCCTGCCAATGGGACAACAAATCGTGATGGCTATAACCAGCATCAACAGTTCATACAACAAATGAGCTATAGTGCGCCACATCGAAGATACCCCTCTCAACCTCAGTATAGTAGTTACTCCAGTAGAGAACCACAACTCTTTGTTCGCCAGGAAAACGGACGCGGCACACACTAGGCAGGACTGCTAGTGGTGGTCGACACAACATCAGGACACACCATAGTTCTGAGAATAAGTCCTTTATGAAAGAGAAAGAACAACACGGTATCACAAATAATTCGATCCCACCCCATGTGAAACATGAAGAAATATTCAATACTAACCTTACCATACATCCTGACCCTAGTTCTTGCCTATTAAACATTCAAAATAAAAATTATCGTGCACTGATTGACACAGGAGCGTCGGTTAGCCTAATTCGCTATCAGCTGTTTCGAAAGATTCAACATCTCGTCAAGTTCCAACAGTCTAAAACGTATATGGCATCGGTTACAGGACAGGAATTAAAATCCATTGGCACTGCATGGGTTACTTTCACACTAGGAAACCAGGAAATTACACACCCCTTTATTATTACCAAAGGAATGTTCCGAAACCTAATCCTAGGTCGAGATTTTCTTGGCAAACACCAGGCCAGGATTTATTTTGATCTACGTAAAATCAGAATTCATGATGAATACATCGAGTTGCAAGACGACATACACATTGCATCTCTGGTACGCCTCACCACCCCTGTCACGATAGCACCAAATTCTCTGCTGATAGGTAAAGGACGAGTTAAGAGATCATCTTATATTGTGCCCGGTCACACTGTCCAAATAAAATCACTACTGGACGAAGCAATTAATGATGACCCTTTGATAATAATAACTGAAGGTATAGCTGAGGTTTCAACATCTAGAGATTTCCCTATTATGATCCTGAATACCTCAGGAAAGGCTACCACTACCAACAGAGGCACAATCTTGGCTTAGGTAGATACATCATTGTTACAAAATAAAAAAACAAAAAAGAGTTCACTCCATCGTTCCCCCACCTTACGTTACACCCCACGACCTTTCATTGGACGTTCGACGGTTAGGGAGCAAGACCACCCCTATATCAGGCAACGCGAAAGGTCGAAACTCTTATCTTGTCACAATCACAACCATCAGTCCCCCTCATCAAGTTTGCAACCACATTACACCCCACGCCACCCCTTTAATTCGGTGGTGTGGAATGATAATTTTCTGCCAGGAGGTTCTCCCACAGATCGGAAACCCATTACATGTACAAAAACTCAGGATGAAAATTTTTATGATTCACTCACGGGCGGATATTTAAAAAAAACACTTTTCCACCCAGACGAAAAATGCAACCTTACTTCCTTCCCGGAGGATAAGATAATGATTGCGATAACAAGGAAGATAAAGTAACATACGCGGATGCGAAAAGTTATACTGTCACTAATAAGAAAAACTTGCTTAACTACAACAACCGTCCCCAGTACCGATATGGCAGACATATGATCAATCTGGTGACAGAAGAGAACCCACGTAAGAAATGGAAGAAACAGCACTACCCAGCCCAGACCATATCCGGTTCGAATCCCAGAAGAGTACAGTCACGTGTACCGGTGAGAAATCATCAAAGATTTCAAGGACCCTTTGAACAGAAATCTTCGCAAGATGTACGAAACCTACCACAGTATTGCAGTAGTGGAGTAGAGAGCACACTAAATTATTACAATAAGGGACCTGAGAACCGACATCGGAATAGAAATAATCCAGACATTCGATCCACACAAGACACCACCGAGAAACAGACATCAGCCAAACACCAATACAGATTATCACAATTACTGGAAACATTTCTTACAAGTGACGAAAATAAATCACGTTTAACGAAATTCGTTACAAAACATCAGGATATTTTTGCTCTGAATGACATGGAATTGGGCAGAACGAATACTGTCACAATGGATATCCAAACAACAACAGAGGAACCGGTTCACTTAAAGCCATACCAATGGATGAGGTCCTAAAGGGATTACAGCCGTTCGCGCTAGCTTACATTGACGACATATTAATCCATACAGCAGGCTCTGTTGAAGAACATCTCCAGAAAGTAGAACTAGTGTTTGCCAGACTACGACACCACCAAGTCAAGCTGAAACTGGCGAAGTGCGAGTTCCTGAAGACAGAAACAAAATATTTGGGATTCATAATAAATCGTAATGGCGTTCGACCGGATGAAGATAATGTGACAGCTATCAGGGAGATGTCTAGCCCAAAGACAGTCAGACAAGTAAGATCTTTTGTCGGTTGCGTGGGATATTACAGACGAACCATCATTAACTTCTCCAGGGCAGCTGAACCTTTAATTGCCCTCACACGAAAGTATGCTCGTTTTAGGTGGACCGACACTTGCCAGAAGTCATGTGAGTGTCTGAAAAATGCCCTAACCACCATCCCACTTCATGGACATCCGGATACCTCTCAATCCATGATCCTATATACTGATGCCTCAGATAACGCGATTGGTGCTTGTCTTGTACAACCAGTCTCCCCATATGAAAAGCCCATCCTACCAAATATTCCAAATGAAAAACCGATAGCATTCTTATCCCACGCATTATCCAAGTCACAAAAACGATGGACCACCACTGAGAAGGAAGCCTACGCAATACACTATGCAGTACAGAAATTTGATTTCTACGTTCGTGGTACCAGGCTCCTTATTCGGACAGACCACCAGCCCTTAGTTAACTGGCTTACAAAAACTCAAGAACAACCAACGGAACTTCAAACATGGTCAATGAACCTACTTCTTTCTTCTTCTTTGATCCTTAGCCGCCGACCGTCAAAGCAGTCAGTGGCCATCACGCCTAGTGGCGTCTTGTAGGGCAACAACAAATTGATTCCACTTTGCTCGGTCGGCGGCCATCCTTCGTACAGTGCCCTAACTCTGCTTCATTCTTTGCATCTCAGCCTCCACAGTCCTCCGCCAGGTTGTTTTTGTTCGGCCTCTCTTTCGTTTTCCTTCAGGGGTCCAAAGCATAGCTGTTCTTGTGATGGCATCGGGGTCTCTTCTGAGGACATGGCCAATCCAGCTCCAGCGTCTGCCAGCTATGATGGTTTGCATGTCCTCTTGCTTGCTCTGAGTAAGCAGATCTTGGTTGGTGATGGTATTCGGCCAAAAGATTCGGTGAATTTTTCTTAGGCATGTTGTGTGAAAAGAGGACAATTTCGACATTTCATTCTCTGTAACTCTCCAGCATTCCGCACCATAGAGAAGCACAGAAAGCACACAGCTCTGATATAATCTTAATTTTGTGCTTGTGCTGTATTGAGAGGACTTCCAGATGTTGTTTAGGCTAAAAAAAAGGCTGTTCTTGCCTTATTCATTCTGATGTTGATGTCTTTGCCTGCCCCGCCGTCTGGTGTTACTATGCATCCTAGGTATGTGAAGGTGTCTGTCTGTACCAGTTGCTGATTCCTTACTGATATGGGCTCAGGGTTGCTCACATTGAGCGTCATGACCTCTGTCTTCTTTAGGTTGATGTTCAAGCCCACCTGCTGGCTAAACTTATTAAGTCTATCTGTTTTTTCCTGGATGTGTTGATGTGAATGTGCTAGTAGTGCAATGTCATCTGCATATTCCAGATCTTCTAATGTAGAAAATGTAGTCCATCTTATTCCTCTTGGACTGCCCTCTGTTGTCTGGCGCATCACCCAGTCTATGACTGTTAAAAATAGGAGTGGTTGATAAGGGGCATCCCTGTCGTACTCCTGTCTTCACCTCAAAGGTTAGGTTGCTCTACCCAACACTACACGTAAAGTTGGCATAGAGACTTTTTATGATTGACACTATGCAGCTTGGAATTCCATAAGCCCTCAGTATTTTCCATAAACTGTCCCTATGTATGCTGTCAAAAGCCTTTTCAAAATCAACGAAATTAATGTACAGCTGTCTTTGCCATTCTGAGCACTGCTCTATAATGTTCCTGAGAGTGAATATATGATCTACACATCTTCTGTTCTTTCTAAATCCTGCTTGTTCTTTCCTCAGTTTGTGGTCTACTGCTTTTGAAATTCTCTGTATAATTATCCTGCCTAGTATTTTGCTGGGAACCGAGAAGAGTGATTCCTCTCCACTTATTGCAGTCTGCAAGATCTCCCTTCTTGGGCAATTTGACAATTATTCCTTTGTTCCACTCTGATGGTGTTGTCCCCGTTTTCCAGACTTGTGCAAATAGTGGTTCTAATAGTTCTGCTGCTAGCTCAGGGTCTGTCTTAAATAGCTCTGCATTTAAGTTGTCATGGTCAGGAGCTTTTCCTTTCTTTAACCCTTTGATTGTTGTGATGATTTCTTCTTTTCGTGGAATGTCTGTATTTGCATCTAGATCGTTTTCAGCTTCAGGAACATTCAATTGTGTCTCTCATGGTTCCTTGTTCAGAGTTTCTCTGAAGTGCTCTGCCCATCTTGTTTCCTGTCCCTCTGCTGTCGTGATGAGATTTCCTTGCTTATCGCTTGCTAATGTAATATTGTTTGCACCTCGTTTTCCGCTGATGAATTTAGTTATTTTGTATACTGTGCTTTGTTCATTTCTCAGTGCTGCCTCTTCTGCCTGTCTTGCAAGATCGTCTAGGAAATTCTTTTTGTTAGCACGGGTTTGACGTTTAACTTCCTTGTCCAGCTGACTGTACTGTTCACTATATATTGCCTTTAACCTGGGAGACGTCGCTTCTGTTTTCTTTCTTTTCATTTCCTTTCTCTTCGCTATGGTGTTTAGCGTATCTGGTGTTATCCAGTCTTGGCTCTTTCTTTCCTGCAATCCCAAGCATGACTTGCTGCTTTCCTTGTATATTGTTGAGATGGTGTTGAATCTCTGCTAAACATCATCGGTCTCTGTTCTTTCCTGGCTTTTGATAATCTCATATCTTCTCTTTGCGTCGACCACGAAAGCTTTTCTGGTGAGGGGATCCTTCAGTTTCGTGATGTTGTATCTTTTCTGTTTGACTGCAACTGGTCCAGCAGCTCTGAGTTTCACTTTCAGTCTTGCTACTACTATGTGATGATCACTTCCCACATCTGCGCTTCTTCTTACTTTCACGTCTTGTAGTGCATGTCTCCATCTGCCATTGATCATTATGTGATCTATCTGGTTTCTGTCTCGTCCGTTTGGTGATTCCCATGTTAACTTGTGTACTTCCTTGTGTGGAAAAAGTGTTCCTCCAATGATCAGGTTGTTAATATTGCAGAAGCTTATTAATTTGTCCCCATTCTCATTTGCTGTTCCACTGCCGCATTTCCCCATTACTCTTTCGTTATAATTATTGTGTGCTCCCACTTTCGCATTTAGGTCTCCCATTACTATAATGAGATCGTACCTGGGTGTAGTTTCCATTTCTTTTTGTACCTGTTGATAGAACTCGTCCTTGATCTCTTCATCGCTGTCGTTTGTTGGTGCATAGCATTGTATAATTGTGGTGTTGGTGAACCTCTGTTAGACCGTTGGAGTCCCGTTTGTTGTTGTTTGAAAGTGCGAAAATAGGTTTGTTGAATCTGTCTACTTGACATAACGCGAATGGATTCAATTTCTGAACAAAGTAGTAAAAAGTCAACTTGAACTTCCAAGCATGGGCATATCAACTAATGCCAAGAAGATGTATAGTTCATTCAATTTATTTGACATCATACGGTTGACTAGACGAACATTTAATATTGACGACGAATGGTTGACGTTCACTGGACAGCACACAACGTAAGTTGTCATATTTTAAATTACAGTTAATTCGTTCCTTAAGGTAATCTCTTAGGTAACGTCAGACTAGTTATACAGGGTTCATAACATGGCATCTAAGTAAAACAAATGAGGCAGTTATATAAGGTATGTCAATCTTCCACTGTCCTATGACCTTGGTAATGACGGAGAGCCTTGTCAGGTCTTTTATATCATTGTCGTAGATTTATGATAGGAGAATTACGACTTGGGTTTGGTCCCTTCTGAATAGGTTTGAATAGGTGATTGGCACCGCGAGAATTAGTAAAACAATAGAATTTCCACCCAGGTGAGATGATAGACTGTGGTATAGAGGCTGTCGCTGAAAGCGAAAAGAATTCTTCTCTCTCTCACCTATCCTCTACGACGACTTTTACAGAGTCCGACAGTCTAATCCACATATATATTACATATATTTCTATCTACTCACGGGCACGCACATACACGTGACGACAGTTAAACACACAGACTTGGAAAATCTATAACAATGCTTATACAGATAATTGGGATCGAGCTGACCAACGCACTGATTTTTTTGTTCAAGAGAGATATTTTAATTATCATATCAAAATTTCTCACAACACCAAAAAATTACATCAAGGAAAAACATATACAAATAGTCATAAAATTTAAGAAAATGCTACAAGGATGATAGCCCGTTAAAATCTTACTCTAGGTTTAGCCCACAGCCCCGTTAAGAGAACAGATGATGGCCCAAAGAGTTATAGATACGTAGGGTTGAGGCTAATAGTTTTTCTTCTTTTCTCGTAAATGTATGCACAGAGTTGAATAATCTGATTTAGCCTAAGAAGTAAAGAAACTCTAGCAAATAGTAACAAATTCTGCAGGTTAAACAAAAAAAGAATTAAGACAGTAAATGGGTGACAATCTATAACTATAAAATAACACTCTGATCTGCGTACACTCATTCATTCAGCCATGGCCATGGGTAGACAGTTATACTCACAACTTTGCTCGCTGCCTCTGGGAACGTAATACATTCTAGGACCTTCACACAGACCCGAAAATGCAGTCCTTGACCAAGAAATCCCCAGTTCCAAAAGACGTACTAAACTCTCAGGGAACGATTCCTTGGGTGTTCTAATTTTTCGAATGTCTGATTAAGTCACATAAAATATTGTCTAGGCACGAAAGTTAGCAGAGCACAATGTCATTAGCTTTGGTTTTCTAGAATTTAAGGAATGTCAGATCGGTGTCTACTTTCAGGAAGTTACTATATTTAGTCACCACAGTACTAGTCAAAACTCTGTCGGAATGTTTCTGATCTTTGCTTGCCACAACGGGCTGAATTTTACTGAAGAGTTATTCTGGAAGAATTAATTCTGGCGCGAAGGCCTCTTACTTCATTTAACTGTTACAGTTCAGGTAATGAAAGTGATTTGTTTCTTCCCAAATAAAGTTCACGTACTAGAACGCTGGTAAAGTTGGGTACCACCGTTTCACTATATAAAAGAAAGAACACATATCAAATAATTTTACAATATGTACCCACTATAACTTACATTATTAAACCGCAAGTGTACTGCTTGACTTATCATTTAAATTTCCCGTAAAGTAAGTTATATTTTTAAAAAAATCATCAATCCCCATGAATTTAGGAACACGTGCGTGTTCCGTCAACATCTCATGAGGTTTCTAGCATTTGTAAGTTAGTTTAGAAAAATATGATCTCGTCTGATTTCTTAGCAGTAAAATTAACTTCATTATAGCTACATTATTGTTTAGTAAGCTAAGATATAATTTATTCTGCTATCCACTGAAAAACGTCACTAGAAATTAATATAGACTATATAAATTTGGCACTCTGCGCAAAATCTAACTAGTGAAATATGAAATAAGCGACTTAACACTTTATCATTTCACAAAATACTAGATATAATATATATTACCTCACACAGAACTACAGGGAGTCGCACAACTTAAGAATTATATGCTGAATATTTAAGGAAGTCCAGAAGTTCGACAAATTGCCGAAACAAACTGAGAAACTTCGCTAACAGCTATTCTGTTTCGAACAACCTGTCTACTGCGAATATAGAAGCGAGAATGAAATTAAAGTTTCAAACTCGGGCCAATATCTTAAAAATCAGACAAAGGGCCCCAACTTATTTCGCCAAGCGAAATTATCTCCCCTACTCCCAACGTTTACGTCGGCTTAACGCGTGACGTAACTGCCACCAGTGACCGAGAAATGCGCGTGACAGTTGCAAATCTCAGACAACCGTCTACAACTGCGTCGTACAGATGCCGGGTTTGACACCTTAAGCTAGTGACAGGTGAACAAAATGGTAGACCAAAGGTCTGCTCTATGTCCAGCGAAACGAATTTCTCACACCCCAGGCCCAGAAATCTGGTCGGGTCGCGCTCTTGGCCGGGGAAACTGCAGACGTATGTCTGGCGAGAACCGTATATTCACAGCTATCTGCGCGACTGACATCTGATGCAATAAGGTTACTAGTCAGTATGAGAAAGAAAAACGATGATGGGAAAGAAATATATTTTTCGCAACGTGTGATGCGAAAAAATTACAGGAAAAACAAGTACGGACAGATAATAAAATAAAAGGATTAGGGTGAGAGAATAGGAAGAAGATGTAGGTAATTTAATGATATAAAGACCCACGTGACAATCATATAATGTTCCGATACTATGTATCTGCTTTTAGTACTGGCCTCTTATTTTCAATCACTGAAGAATAACAATAATATACTTTTCTGCCCACGACCTTCGTGGCATCATAGCTTAAATATAGCAAATACTTGAGTCACCTCTGCTTTGCGGGGTACGTATTCGTAACGGCCGAATACTGATTTTATATCATAAAAATGTATCAAGCCAATCCTGGATGATCCTAACGTCGGAATCCGTCGGCTTTACAATTCATATAATAAGCTTCAAGTAAGACTCCATTTTTGCACCAATACGTCATTGGTACAACTAGACGTCTACATGAGAACGAAATACATAGTTATCTAAAATCGTACTTGCTTCTTTTTCCCAAGAAATATCACTAGAATGCTGTTGACCCGAGTCCTCATCTTGCTAACAGACGGACGGTCATACACAATAAAAATATACCCGCAACACGGGTTCGAACGCCAAGAATCAATGGACTGATCCTTGGGCACTACACTTCTCAACCCCAGCTATGACGTAGACTGACTGACTGACTAGATACACGTGCGGTCTGCATAACCCCCTATACGCCTTAGTGCACAACCGTGCGCTAATGAAATCAAACTCACCAATAAGACTTACTCTCATGTGAGTCGGTGCGCAAAGTTTCTTACAGAGGTAGGACAACATATTTAATAATATGATACTACCTTCATCTGTAGAGGTCTACGAAAAGGGCTCTACAGATTCCTTACCAATCCCCCCAAAAAAATTAATTATATTAATTGTTTTCTTTAATACTCGACACTAGAGGTGATTCAAGTTTACATATTACAATTTTACAAATATATCATGATAAAAATAATCAAATATGAAATTCCAATCAACTCAAATGAACAAAAGGTATGCATAAAAGCATACATCCACAATTGACCACCTTTGGTACAATGTGGTAAATGAAATAAAATAGCATATTTAGAAATATTGAATTAACACAAATGTAAACGCAAATGAAAAGAAATGATGAGAAACCAAAGAATAAACAGAAAAGTGATGGATATGTCTTTAAAATGACAAGTGAAAAAATGAATAAAAATGAAAGAATACAATTTAAATCCGTATAAGATCAACGCACTTAACTGTGTCTCTAAGTCATTTTGTGGTACTAATTAAATTACCAATGTTAAATTAATGTGCTTAAATACCAATATTAATAAATCTACTTAAATATTGTATAGTTAATTACATTAATCATTATGTTAACTAACTAAATATCCAAGTTTAATAATCTAATTAATTCGTTTATTTCACTTAAATAGTGTTATTAGTTCCTTAAATAACGAAAGTTCCATTTTCCTGTTTGTGAACAGTTTATAATATAACAAGTTCAGTTGCACGAAGAAAATCCAAGTGTTTGAAATGTCATTTCTGTGAGAAAATATAATCCTTTTACAATGTTATTTTCTCTTCAATATCATAATTAAGTGACTTTTATTTTCACAAAGATAGTCATATAACTTAACGTTCCATGTTATTTTAATACATAAGCATTGTAGATTTCACTTGACTGATTGTTAATGACTCTTATAATCGAGGTATTACACGTAAAAGTTACAATCGACGAACTGTCAGTGTCGAAGTTCAGTTGTTTTAAGTGCGTAGCTGCTAATTCGGTTCATTCGGACATCTTGACAAGATGTCAGCGAGAACATTCTGTGTGCCAGGTATGGATCGAATCGTGAAATTAAATGGTTGTAACGCGATCGCATACCTGGTAGATTTGGCAGATTTTACGTCCTTTGTATTGAGTGCAGTAAGAGCTTTTTGGTCTGATTCCACAATAAAGTGTGATCCAAGCAGGTATCTTTGAAGTTTGTTTATTGACCATACAAGCCCGAGACGTTCTTTATCTAAAACTGAATAATTCTGTTCAGTTGGAGTTAACTTCCGTGACACATAGAGAACGGGATGCAAGGTGTTATTATATTCTTGTAGTAAGACACTTCCCACGCCGTAATTAGAAGCATCGCTGCGTAATACAAATGGCAAATTCTCGTTACGTAACCTTAAAACAGGATGATTAGAAAAAAATTTCTTTATGATATCCAACGCGATTTGATGTTCGTTAGACCACCGAATCACGTTAGCTGCACCTTTCCTAAGTAATGAAGAGAAAGGAGCAGTAATGGACGAAAGATGTGGTATGAATTTCCCATAGTATTGTACTAGTCCTAATAGAGATCGCACTTGTTTCTTTGTTTTAGGTGTGGAGATGTTAAGGATTTTGGAAACATTACTGTCCTCTGTGTATAACATACCGCGACCAATACGGTGTCTCAAAAAAGAAATCTCGTGGAAACCCACAAATGCCTTTGATGGCTTAGCAGTTAAATTATGATTTTGTAACGTGGACAGTAATGAGTTTAATCCTTCTAGATGTTCTTCCCATGAGTCACTGAAAAGACAAATGTCGTCTATGTACGCAATGACGTTTGGATGATGAGATAGGATTCGACGCATCATGCGTACGAACGTGGCAGGAGCGTTAACTAACCCGAAAGGCATACAATTCCATTGGAATAGGCCCCGGGGCGTCGAGAAAGCAGTGAGTGGTTTTGCCCTTTCTGTCAATGGTACTTGCCAATAGCCTTTTGACAGATCAAACTTAGAGAAGAAAGTAGAATGAGATAATTTTACTAATAAATCTTCTAAAAGTGGCAAAGGTTCAGCGTCAAATTGTGTGACTTTATTTAATTTTCTATAGTCGACACATAGACGAATGTTATTATCCTTCTTTCTAATTATCACCATAGATGAAGCATATGGTGACAACGATGGTTCAATTATTTTTAATCGAAGCATCTCATCTAATTCCTTTTCGACCTTATCTCTAAAGTGTAAATGTATGGGATATGGACGAATACAGATAGGTGTTTCATCAGTTAGGAGAATATCATGCTGAATAGCTGATGTATGACCTGGAATGTCAGTGAGAACCTTATCATACGTTTGAAGAAGTGATGAAACTTGTTGTCGTTGATCAGTCGAAATAGAAGAAGAAATAGTGACATCATTCCAGTTTTCCGTGGAATGAAGAGGTACAACTGGTATGGGCAATTGTACATCTTGAAAAGAAGATTCTTCTTCTTGTATAACTGACAAATTAGTATAGTTGTGAATATGAGGAGTAGGATCGTCAGTTGCTTGAAATACTGATTGTAAATAATCAGGACGTGAATAATACTCTTTCAACATGTTAATGTGAAAGGTTTTGTGTTTTCCATTAATATCTACGATGTAGTCGACATCGGATATTCTTGAGATGATCCTAAAAGGACCTCTCCATGTGATAAGTAGACGATTATTATGTGAAGGCAGTAAAACAAAAGCCTCGTCACCAGGAATAAGCTGGCGAAGACGTCTATACCGATTTGCAAATAGACGAGCTTTTTCTTTAGACTCTTCGGATGATGCAGTAGCTAACCTACAGGCATCTATTATTCTCT
This sequence comes from Oreohelix idahoensis, assembly GCA_024509875.1. Lineage (NCBI taxonomy): Eukaryota > Metazoa > Mollusca > Gastropoda > Stylommatophora > Oreohelicidae > Oreohelix > Oreohelix idahoensis. The sequence goes on along the minus strand of JAMPIV010007348.1, from coordinate 294,806 downwards.
TTCTTAAAGAGATGACATATTCATATGAGGATTGAGTTTCCTCAGGTATATTATCTTCGACCAATAAGTCATGGATTAAAGACATAGGTCAGCGTGGTTGTATGCCAAAAACCAACTGGAAGGGGGAAAACCCTGTTGCTTGGTTTTGCACTTCGCGATACGCGAAGAGAGCAGCGGGTAGGACCCTGTCCCACTCCTGAGGGTGATCATGAGTCATCTTACCCAACAACTGCTTAAGTGTCCTATTCTGTCTCTCAATTAATCCATTCGACATCGCATGGTATATAGAACTGAGAGATCTATCTATACCCAATGTCTTCATGACCTGTGACATGGATTCGGAAATAAACTGGACACCATGATCCGATAGGATCTTACGCGGAAAACCAATGCGTGAAAAGATCAGCATTAAAGCTTCTGCAACGCTTGCAGATGAGGTGTTTTTAAGAGGTATGGCCTCAGGCCAACGCGTACACATATCGATACAGGTGAGAATATGTGTATGTCCTCTTGCAGATGGCAATATAGGACCAATGATGTCTATTGCCATTTTATCAAATGGTCTAATAGGTATGTCCGCAGCTTGGATAGGAGCATCATGATACGGACCCCTTACTTTAACTTCCTGACATGTCACGCAGGAACGACAATAGAGATTGACATCCCTATGAACGCCAGGCCAATAGAATGCGGATAGCACTCTAGATTTGGTTCGGGAAAAACCCATGTGACCTGCGCATTGTGAATCATGAGCATGTCGTAATATTCTGGGTCTCATAGCAGACGGGACCAGAATTTGTGAACGCACCAATGAATCTGTTTCTCTTAGTAATCTAACTAAAATACCTTTTTTTAGAGCAAATTGGTGTCTAGACTTTGCAATTGTGTTGTTATTATTACTCTTAGACGCCAATTCAAAGAATCTATGCAAAGAATTGTCATTCTTTTGTAAATTAGTAAACAGCTCCCTTGAAATAGGAGAATCATCATCATTACTATTATGAACCGTAGGTTCAGAAGTTGATTCACGCGACAATTCAGTAGCTTGCGCTCTGGTAACCACTGCATTTGCAGCATGAATGTGTCGCTTTTCCCATTCATTAATTTGCTCAGGTGTACACTCTCTTATACCGTGTATACAACCAAGTATCACATCGCTAACTGGATTCTGCAGAAGACAGGCATGTATCTTCCCTGAAAAGAAAGGTGTATGTAAGTTAATGATTGCTGTAGGGAAGGTTTCCACAGTTCCCCCAAATGTGACGCACTTGACCACGTTGCCTGTGGCCAAGGAGGGGTCGATCAGAGAGTTCCGCACTCCGACAGTACTGCAGCCTGAGTCAAACAAGACAGAGCAAGGAATCGTCTTGACGTATCCTCTGTTAAATTGTAAACACCCTTTCCCTTGGTGAATTGATGTAGAAGTAGCTGTACAAACTACGGGTAGACTTGGTAAAGTGTGCCCGCATCGCAGCGTCATGATCGCCTTGGGCTGGAATAGCGTTGAGCATTCTTGACATGTCTTTACCTGTTCTAGATCGATACAAGACATAGCGTTATGTTGATTAACATTAGTATCATTACCTTTGTTAGTTTGTGCTTCAATTGAAGCAACATTTGAATGTTGTCGTGGTCTGCTCGACGATCTATCTCTTCGTCGCGATCGAACCTGATTATTGTCATTAAAATTGATATAATTACTGTTTCTGCTATCATTAAAATTTGGCTGAGTCCGCCAATGAAAGTTTTCACTGTTGTGATGTTGGCGAAATGACCTATTCATAAATCTATTTCTATTTTCTGGATGATATGATTGAGATCTCCAATGTTGTTTATTATTATTACCTTGATTATATTTAGGATTGTTGTTACTGAAATCTTGAGATCTGTGAGCTGGACCCCATGATACATTAAATGGAGCAGAATGTGAGTATTGTTTCCCCTTTTGAAAATGACCAAAGTTGAAATTATTATTACTTCCCCTTTGAAAATTTATATCGCTACTTATCGAACGATTTCTAGGGAAATTGTTTTGTTGCATGGCGAAAGCAACGGGTAAATCGTCCTTAAGCTGTGCATTGCTGACATCCATGTTAGGATGAGCAGTGCAGAAATTTTTACAATGTTCTGACATTTCTTTTATATTACCTGGTTTACGTTCATGTAGGAACGCAAGAAATGCAGGATTTACTGCTGATAAGACTTTATCGCGAAGTAATAAGTCAAAAATACCATCATACGATTTCTCTATCTTGGATAGTTCTATCCATCGTTCTAAGGTAAGACGTATTTGCGAAAGAAAATCATCAAAATTCTTGCTAGATTGCGGGAGCATAGACTTGAACCTAAGTCTGTATTGATCCTCTGTCATCTGAAATTTGTTTAGAAGAGCGGCCCTGAGAGCCTCATAATCATTTTTATCTATAGAGCTAGTAGTGTGATAAACAGCCATTGCCTCTCCTGTTAGTAATCTGGATAAGTGGGTGCAATATAATGATTTATCCAAGTTGTACGATCGACATGTAGCCTCAAACCTGTCCAAAAAAAAATGACATCGTCAGATGGTGGAGTAAATTAAGGCAATTTGAGATGAATCTCTCTAAAATTCTCATGTCTAGATGAAGACTGGCCTTCCTGAGTCTTTTGTGTATTACATTCACTTGACAATCTTATTCTACCAAATTCCAATTTGGCAAGTTTCAAATCATGCTGACGTTTCTTTTCATTCTCTTCTGTCTCAAGCTGAAGTCTTCTTGTATTTTGTTCAGCTATTAATCTCCTTTCTTCCATTTCCTTATGTTTAACTTCTATCTCCTTTTGTTTAACTTCCATCTCAATTTTAAGTAGTCTTTCTTTTTCTGCCGCATCTCTTTTAAATTTTTCTTCAGCCTCGAATTTTTTCTGTTCGGACTCACGCTGAAATCGTTTCTCTTCTAATTCAGCGGCTAATCTCATTTTTTTCTCCTCTTCCGCAGCCTCAATCCGTTTTTGATCTGCCTCAAATTTCAACTTCTTTTCATTTTCCTCAGCCTCAATCCGTTTTTGATCTGCCTCAAATTTCAAATTTTCCAAACGTAACTTTTCAGCTTCCAATCTTTGAGATTCCAACCTTTGAGATTCTTTATATTCTGCCATAGCAAATGATCTAATCTCTTCCTGAGGTATATTAAGCGCCTTAGCCTGCTTAATAAATTAGTCTAAGGTAGACATTATTCAATATTATTATGTAATAATACTGCTTAAAAGTGTTACTACAACTAGTGGTCTTCGTTCCTGTCCTAGAACGGTAAAATCAAGTCATATAATAGGCAATTAAATTAATAATTAATAAACTAATTTATAACATGAAATGGTACGAAAGCAATAACGTGACAGACAATAGCACAATACTGACACGACACGATAATCAAGACAAATGAAAACAGTCGTAGAAATCAATTAAAATAAAAATGTGGAACTAAAATAGAATGTCGTAAAAAATTACGATGACATCTACGATCCGATAATGCACAAGACAGTTGACAACACAGTGTAAAAACATATGTTTTGTAAAAAACTGAACGATAGTCAGGTTAGACGGACAATAATCACATACAAAATACATCATAAAACTAAGGTACGAGTAAAAATAGCTACCAAAACAACAATTAAAACTTGACGCTACGGCTAAAACAGTCAGGAGTCACAGACTACCAGACACAGTGGACCAAAGATCCTTCTATGCTCACGCATAGGAACATTCCACTGAGGGAAGTCTGCAAAATAATACCCTACAGAACACTCAAGACGGACCTGTGGCGAAACTGGTAATTTCCCGTCCTAAGTCGCCATTCCAAACTCTCACAAAAAACATTGAACATAGAACATGTAACATGAATAAAGAAATAGTGGACATATTACTAGATAGGATGCAGCTAAACGTAAAACGGTGTAATAACAACACGACGTTTTTACTTATCTCAACCGGCTAACAAAAAAAATATCCCTCGCATCCAGGACTGCATGTATGAGACATCTACTTAAAGTACTGCCATGACCGTTAGAATTGCTGCAAGGTCCAGGATGTTGTCGCCTCGAAAGATACCGTATTTCTTTTCAACCGAGTTTTGATTGTAGACTGGAGTTCGTTTCCGCTATTGAAAAACTGGCTATTTTTTTCAAATCACACTTGGCCGCCATACTGTTGAATTTGTTGGAGTCCCGTTTGTTGTTGTTTGAAAGTGCGAAAATAGGTTTGTTGAATCTGTCTACTTGACATAACGCGAATGGATTCAATTTCTGAACAAAGTAGTAAAAAGTCAACTTGAACTTCCAAGCATGGGCATATCAACTAATGCCAAGAAGATGTATAGTTCATTCAATTTATTTGACATCATACGGTTGACTAGACGAACATTTAATATTGACGACGAATGGTTGACGTTCACTGGACAGCACACAACGTAAGTTGTCATATTTTAAATTACAGTTAATTCGTTCCTTAAGGTAATCTCTTAGGTAACGTCAGACTAGTTATACAGGGTTCATAACATGGCATCCAAGTAAAACAAATGAGGCAGTTATATAAGGTATGTCAATCTTCCACTGTCCTATGACCTTGGCAATGACGGAGAACCTTGTCAGGTCTTTTATATCATATAATGTTCCGATACTACGTATCTGCTTTTAGTACTGGCCTCTTATTTTCAATCACTGAAGAATAACAATAATATACTTTTCTGCCCACGACCTTCGTGGCATCATAGCTTAAATATAGCAAATACTTGAGTCACCTCTGCTTTGCGGGGTACGTATTCGTAACGGCCGAATACTGATTTTATATCATAAAAATGTATCAAGCCAATCCTGGATGATCCTAACGTCGGAATCCGTCGGCTTTACAATTCATATAATAAGCTTCAAGTAAGACTCCATTTTTGCACCAATACGTCATTGGTACAACTAGACGTCTACATGAGAACGAAATACATAGTTATCTAAAATCATACTTGCTTCTTTTTCCCAAGAAATATCACTAGAATGCTGTTGACCCGAGTCCTCATCTTGCTAACAGACGGACGGTCATACACAATAAAAATATACCCGCAACACGGGTTCGAACGCCAAGAATCAATGGACTGATCCTTGGGCACTACACTTCTCAACCCCAGCTATGACGTAGACTGACTGACTGACTAGATACACGTGCGGTCTGCATAACCCCCTATACGCCTTAGTGCACAACCGTGCGCTAATGAAATCAAACTCACCAATAAGACTTACTCTCATGTGAGTCGGTGCGCAAAGTTTCTTACAGAGGTAGGACAACATATTTAATAATATGATACTACCTTCATCTGTAGAGGTCTACGAAAAGGGCTCTACAACCTCCCTCTCAGTCTTCCTGTTATCAGTCTGTTGTTGATGGGTTTCCATTCCAGTAAAGACCTTTCCATTCCTTTCTTCGGGATAATGGCTACACCTTCGTTGTGCTGACCATCCTCTCTGCCAGAATAAAGTTCTGTTTCCCTTGTTGCTGTTTTTATTCTCCCCTTACCTGTCCATCTGCTCTCGCTTATTCCCAGGATAAGTATCTTGTAGTTCCTCATCTCTGCTGTGATTTGTCTCAGCTTTCCTGCCTCATTCATAGTTCTGACGTTCCAAAAACCAATTCTGGTTGCGTGTTTTGCGGTCGGGGCATCCGTTTTTATGCCAGTGGCTTCCTTTCGGCTTTCACCATTGTCAGTCATACGAGCCTGAGACTCCGGATGTCCGTCCCGCAGCAAAGTTTTTTCATTTATTGTTGTTTCCGTAACATGTGCGATTTTTTACTTAGACAGGGGTGTCGGCCCTGTGCTAAAATCCCCAACCTGGAGGACCAGAGTACCAGCTTTTGTCTGACCCCTACCCACGCAGACCAGTCCTGCTTGGTTGAACCTACCAGGAGTAAATCTCCCACTGGCATAGCTCTGGGGATTGTCGGGGTACACAAGCTGCCATACCGCTACTAGGTATAGGTACCATTGATGGCAGAAGTTAAATAACCACACTCCCTAATTAAAGATCATCTTTGTGTTACATTTCATAAATTCAGAACCCTAGCGTATAGTTAGTTACATGGATTGCAAACAATCTTAATACTATTGATTCACACATTGGGATCTGATCACCTTTCACTCTTTCTCCCTTATAATCTTCGTTGTCTGTTGTTCCAGAGATACACTCATTCTCTTTATATAAAAAAATCTTTGGATATTCACGCTCTACTTTTGCATTATGCACTGATTGTCATTCTGTTTCTTATCATTGGTGAAGCATATTACCTATATCGCGCACATTCTATTCTTTCACCTATACCAGTACCATTTATCTATAATAGCGATTCTATCACTCATCCCCTGACAGTGTTTAAGTTGAACGCCCATGCTGTTGTAATTAATAAACATGGTTGCCAAAGTATGCCATTCTTTCTCCACAGAGATATATTATGAGTGTATAACCACACTTATTTTTTAGTGTGTATTGTTATGAAATAATTTTTCTCACCATGTTCAGACCCATCCTGATTGTGTAATAGCCATTTTTTTATAATATAGTGAACTTAAACCACTTTGCAGATTTTGAAATTGTGTATTATGAAAATGTCACAATATAGTCATTTACAATGTTTATACATCCAACATTGACCCAACATGATAGGACGAATGAGATTTTTTTTTCTTCTTTCCACTCCACTTTTCACACCCCCTCAGTTTACTCGTTTTCTCTTTCCTACACTGACACTACAGTCAAGACCCAAGATTTGCCTTTCATCAATGTCTTCATCTACTTGAATTACAATTTTTTTGTAATCTGGAAACCCTTTGTTTCTTTGTCTCCATCCAGAGACTGCACGTACAAATTCTTACAACTTGTTTACAACAAACTCTATTGACTTCTTCTTTGATTATTGAGCTAGCTATTATTGACACACCACTGATAGAATCCACCATACTTAGGGACCAGGATGGCTGATGGTATTTTGCAGTTATTGTTATTATTGTGTTATTATTATGGTCTGTTTACTAAATTTTAAAAACAAAAAAATGAATATTGGAGGAAATGGACAGAAACAGATTGATGAGAATGTTGACATAGACTAGTGATACTAATATCCCTGAGGCACTCACACACCTGTTCATGGGACCACTCACATGATTACTTTTGTACCCATTGTTCCCCATGTATCCCATGGAATCACTTCATCCCCTACTGACCCGCTCCTGATTGTTTCAGATATGCATAGTGACTGGTTTTATGATTGCAGCTGACATGGATATGACATTGAAGAAAATAACATACCACTTACTTTTGTGAAACTTATGTTTGCATATGATGCATATGCCACTAATGCATTCATGATATTGTTATTAATTGAACGTTTCTGTCTTTACGTAATCACGTGACAGATGGTTCTATATGACTGACAAATTTGCAGTTGAATAAAGATTTGAGAAAAAGATAGTCTCTGATGACCAAACTATAAAAGAGGTGATAATTACCGTTGATGATGATACACATGCTGAAGGCATACATGCTGAGGATACACGAGTTGATGTTACATAATATACATGCGGATGATGCAATTGTGATATTTTTGTTTATTGAACGTCTCTATCTTTACGTGGTCACGTAACAGATGACTCAGCAATACTGACAAATTTTTCGGTTGCATAAATAGTGATAGTCACCCTTGATGATGATACACATGCTGATAAAATATATGCATTTGAGCCATTGTTATTATTTGAACGTTTCTGCCTTTACGTAATCACGTAACGGATAGTTCAGTAGGACTAATAACTTCTTCATGGACCGGTTACACTGCCACAGTCAGTTTGACGTTGCATTTGACTATAACTATGATCTATATTTGCCTCTTAAGACTGTATGTAGGCTAACATCAGCCAAGCACACTCATCCCTGACAAGATTATTTCCTTTTCCTTTCATGCACCATAATTATATTTATTGCAAGATGATAGACAGCCCATCTGACTGCCTCAGACTGTGTAGTCTGACGACAGATGTTACAGACATACGATCTGACAAATCTTCGTCTCAGAAGGCAGATTCGGTGTCGACTTTGTATGAATGTAAAATATTTTCACATTGTTCTTTATTCTTAGAAATTCTTCCTTCTTCCTCGTTCGTCCTGAAAAGGACGTTGGTTGCGTTGTGTCTGTTTACGCCGTCGCTGCGATATCTGCACCTTTCGGCCGACACATCCGACTTCAGCACGGCAATTTTTGGGACCGGGTTTGCCTTCCCTCTTCGATCCCTACTCTCTCAGCCAGACTGCAGCGATGCAGCCTGTTTCTAGGACCACCACGTGGAGGTGGAGTAGGGTCTTGGTCAGCTCTGGTTCGCTGACCCTGATTCAAGCAGTCAAGCTATGGGTCGCTGACTGCATTCTCTATTGCTGCATCTTTGGGTCCCATTCTTAGATATATTACTCGTTGGATTACAGTTAAATGAGTTTTTACAATTGTATTATTGGACGTGTTAACTGACCTTGACGAATTATAGATAGATTAAAATGCACTATAGATACACTCTTGTAAGATGATAGACTGCCCATCTGACTGCCTCAGACTGTCTGACTGTCTGACGACAGATGTTACAGACACATACGATCTGACAAATCTTCGTCTCAGAAGGCAGATTCGGTGTCGACTTTGTAAAAATGTAAAATATTTTTCACTTTGTAAATTACACTGAGTTATAAAGTATTATTTGTTGGATTGGAGTTAGATACGTTTTGACAAATATATTATTAAACATATTTAGAAATACAATTGGATACATTATGGATGGACCACCATTACAGTTATACAACATGGATACTTAGAAATAATTGGATACATTATGGATGGACCACCATTACAATTATACAACATGGATACTTAGAAATAAATTGGATACATTATGGATGGACCACCATTACAATTATACAACATGGATACTTAGAAATAAATTGGATGCATTATGGATGGACCACCATTATAATTATACGACATGAATACTTAGAAATAATTTGGATACTTTATGGATAGCTCACAATTACAATTTCATAACACTGATATTTTGACATAAAAATTGGATAATTGATATATGAATCAATATAAAAATTTCGCAATCTCGCCACTTAGATTAAATCTGGATAAATTATATATAGATTAAAATAACATTTGCCACTCTGTAAATTTGGATGGCCTGTGTCTAGATATGATATTATATAAAAAAATTTTACAATGTTGTCCATTTGAAAATTTGGCTAGCTTATGAGAGTCTGTTAATGTATGTATGTATATATATATATATATATATATATATATATATATATATATATATATATATATATATATATATATATATATATATATATATATATATATATATATATATATATAAACATACTCTCATAAGCTAGCCAAATTTTCAAATGGACAACATTGTAAAACTTTTTTATATAATATCATATCTAGACACTGGCCATCCAAATTTACAGAGTGGCAAATGTTATTTTAATCTATATATAAACTATCCAGATTTAATCTAAGTGGCGAGATTGCGAAAATTTTATATTGATTCATATATCAATTATCCAATTTTTATGTCAAAGTATCAGTGTTATGAAATTGTAATTGTGAGCTATCCATAAGGTATCCAAATTATTTCTAAGTATTCATGTCGTATAATTATAATGGTGGTCCATCCATAATGCATCCAATTTATTTCTAAGTATCCATGTTGTATAATTGTAATGGTGGTCCATCCATAATGTATCCAATTTATTTCTAAGTATCCATGTTGTATAATTGTATATATATATAGAAGCCCCATTTAGTGACTTAAGAAAATTTTTGGACTTAGAATTTTTTTAAAGAAATTTTTATGTGTGTATTGATGGTACCTAAATGTCTCCCTGCGGGATACATTTGCAAAGCCCCGGGATCTATATGTGGCCGTATGACCAACCAACGTAGAATTTAATTGTGCTAGTGTCTAGTTATAATAATAAAAATTAAAACCATCATTCGCTTTTATGATAAATAAGCAAGTAAGATTTTTTCTACAAATAAATAAAAAAAGAAAAGAAAAGAAAAATACACGTCACAACTGAGAGTAGGGTGAAGAGAGGTGAAGTGGTAACTAGTTCAACTTTGTCATAACCCATGCCACAAATTGGCGGGAGTTACCAACTTGATTTCAGTGACGTACACAGGGACAGCCTTGCTCCCTGTGTGAAAAAATGATAGATTGACCAATAAAAAGGATATAGAAGAAAGCCTTAACCAATAGAAAGCAGCCAGCTAAACCCGCACTGCGAAGTCAGCTGCCGGGTAATATTCGAGCAGCAGTTTGGAAGAAGTCAAGCATTGCATGCAGACGCGTTTTAGTGAGCGCCTTGCTTCCACGTCGAGATATCGAAGATGTTTGATAGGATTTTCGATATTCCTCAAATATGCCTGCAGATGCAGGAAAAGGGCAAACAAATTTGATAGTCATGAACATCTGTTCATGAAAATGTTAGCTTGCTGGTTTCAACATGTAAGTAGACTTAAGTCTTGTACCTCCTTTCTAGGTATGAAAAGAGAACTAATGAGAGAGGTCAAAGTTCGGCAGCTAAAATACTTTGGCCACATAAAAAGGCATAACACCTTGCAGAAGACCATAACAGAAGGGAGAGTTGAAGGCAAACGTGCAAGGGGAAGACAGCGCTATAAGTGGGAAGATAACATCAAGAGATGGACGGGAAAGAGTCTATCAGAGTGTACCACCAAGACAAGAGACAGAAGACGTTGGAGGTCCATTACAGCCAACCTTCGTTGTGGAGATGGCAACTGATAATGATGATGACCTCCTTTCTAATTTTCAGCCCAGCTCGTCTGATATTTTTTATAAAAGGTTGTCATGATGCAAATAACAAAGAATTGAAGGATTATAATGAACGAAACCCAGGACTGCAAGGACATTAGAAAGAAACTAAAAGTGGTAAAGATATCCCCTAAAGAGATATGCAACCCGGAAATAATCATAAATAAGAAAACAAAGGATATTGATGATACGGATGAATATTATACGCCTCCGTGGATTGAAATAAATGAGGGAAAATTTAAAGTGCACGTTGAATACGTGATAATGAGACATCTTGAATCGAATGATTGATTAGGATTTGTAACCATTTGCTGTTGATTCATTTCATGCCATTTTCTGATCTAAATAAAATTGCAAGTTAATTGATCAGGCTGTTGAATATTTCCTTACATGTTGGATAATGTAGGAAATGAGTATTTGCAAAATGTACACCACTATCATTCTCCAAACTATAACATCTAAATAGAGGAAAGAACGGACTGGTACCCCACAACATAAACCAAGAAAATTACATCTCTGGCGGACTTCAAGCCAGTCAAATATCTAACTTGGAAAAACAGAAAAATAAAACAAAATAGAAGAAAATACCATAACAAGTAAAAGTAGGCACATTAGTGGTCTACTACATTATACTATACTACATCCCTGACGGCCACATGTTTGCGCAGGTTCTGTTGGAGTTGCGCTCTTTAGAGTTGGTATCCCTTTTCGCGTGAGGACATTAATTGTAGGAGTGTCTCTTGCAGGTTTTCTTAGTGTGCGAAAATTGCTGGCAGTTTGAGCACTGCATAACTGGAGATATGTGCTCTTCTGTTTTTTCGACATCTATCATCTAGGTTTAGTTGACTTGGTCTTGGTTCCTTCAATAGTTAGGATAACTAGGTTTGTGTCCTTCTTGTCCCATGTCTTCAGTCTTTCAGCCTGTGTTATTTTGACATTCTTGTTTTCTGTTTGCAGGCGGCTGCGGACTTCTTGTGTAGACCAATTGTTGTCGACCCCTCTTACAACTATCTTTTTGGTTTTCTTGTAGATCTCTACAGTAACTTTAATCTGTAGCTGGACTTCTTTGTGTCCGGACTCTAGTTCGACCATCAGTTTGTTTGTCTTCTCGGTGTTATTTAGAGCTTTTATAACTCATTTTTCGTGTCTTGTAACTCTAATTATACTCCTCCTGCCCGTTATTGCCTCGAGGATACCAATCACTTTATCGTCGGAAAGGCCCTGAGCGAGGCCTCACCTCCAGACATCTGAGTTATCTTAATGATCCTCTCCTGTAGTACCTCGTGAGAAACGGCATTTCTTGGCTTGCGAAGTTGGCACGCTCCGACTTCCGTCTCAGTTTGAGCGTGTGGTCAGTGGGACGGACTCTCCTGATCACCGTGGGACACTTAGTTGTTCTCTGTTAAGTCCCAGGTATCTCTATGTCTGCTATTGGTAAGTCAGGAGCTACTTCTAATACTGCTTCTTGTAATTGTGGAGAATGACTAAGGAACTCGTCTCTCTATTCACGAATTCTGCGTAGTGCTTCGATAATGATATCTTCTGGGTCTAACTCTAAGTTCTGATGTTATTGTCCTCTCGTCCGCAGCAAGCTGGGAGGTGATGTCTGGCTGTTCTGTCCTTCTGTCTTACTCTTGTGCATGTACCTGTCTGTGTAGTAGAGCTGTTTCTTCCACCTCCTTAGTATTTGAAGATGGGTCGGCTTTTCTCTCTGGGTGGCTGTTTCTGGTTTTGTTATACTCATGGTTGTTGTTCAACGCTGGTGGACTGGTGTACATTTTCCTCTTCTTGGCGTTTGGTTTGGATCACATCATTTGTACTATACTGCGATGTTTTTGTTTTTTTAATGCTCTCATGAGGCGCTTTTTTTTAACTCGCATTAGTCGCAGTGAACACTGAAAAAGACCATCTTATTTTACAAAGATATTGCAGTCTGTTTCAGCTATCTGCGATGCTTTTTTTTTTTTTAAATGCTTACATGAGGCGCATTTTTTAAACTCGGATAAGTCGAAGTGAAAACTGAAAAAGACCATTGTTGGGAGATTCTTTCCTTCTTACAATTTCTGTGGTGTTCGTTCCAAGCGCTAACCACTATCAGGTTGTTGATACTGCTCGTCCAGTCACACTGTTAGTTAAATAGGTCAGGCCACCGAAGGTTGGGGCCCTGACACGGTGTACTGTTAGATGCGTGTGGCTTGAATGAATGTGTGAGTGTAGACATCAATTAATGAAGACGCGAATGGATGATAGTTCTACTAGTACACAGGACACTCACTCCAATCATATGCATGGTAGTCAATAACTGCTGGAACCACTGTAAGATTTCTCAGACATTTAATCGGACGCCCACACTGACACATAGCTACAGTCATTAGAACACGTTGGCACAAAAAATCATTGTATACTTGAAAAATATGGGTGACAATATCAGATGTGTAGTTAGGTGGTACATCAATATAAAGGAACGATAGAAGGGAAACATTCAATCTCCTGGTTGTCTATCGTCTCATGTTCTAACTGACTAATCGCGTCAGTTAAGGTGGATACATACAATATCAACAATAATGGTTCACTGTCCGAACCTTCTCCTGTCTAATATTTTCAAGCCGAAAGTTCATCCAATGTTTATGACGACCAAGTTAAACCACAGTAATGGGTTTTTTATATTATCTAGCTCCCTGTACTATCATCAGGTAGTAAGACATATTCTGTTCTCCGACGATAGTCTTACAATGGCGGGAATCAAAAATGGCTCCTCCTCCCTGAGCTTCGCTCACTTGGGATGGAGAAGTATGAAGCAGAATTACTTCGATATATAATCATAAATGTCCTCATTGCTTCTATCTATTTCTGCTATCAATAAGCTGGTTACTGGAGTAATCTGGTGCTGCTAAGTTACATGTCATCTTCATCTGTGGTCAGCAATCTGAGATGCACGATAATACGTCTCTCGTTTCGACTTAGCAACAAAGTTCAGCAAAAAAGGGTTTTGATTTACCTTGGTTCAGAAAACACATACAAGCGAATAACGCACGCCATTCCTAGGCGTTAATAATGAATATAGGAGGATCACTATCTCCTTCCTAGAATATGTAACCGGGGCAGGTGTTCCTTAGGACTGGAACGGCACCATATTACCATCATGTGGCAGTGCCGGTATATGCAGTATTTTCAGTTTACTTTACAGAGAGCAGATGTTTAACTGGCCTAATCACCAGAGATTTAGATTTCTCTCTTAAATTTGTGTTACCAGGTTCGATTTTCTTCTCTTAGGTGTTGATGTAGCGAATTTAATTGAAATGGACAGATTTCTTATCTAGATCTCAAAACTGTAGTAATTCACCTTTTCAACAGCGTTCGATTTCATGCAAAACTTTTAATATCTTTCAGCATGAAACTTAAAATTTCAACAAAGTCGGGAATTCAGAACATTTTTACAATAATAAGCATAATAAAGTTTTATCATCTCATCAGATGCTTTCATCGATGCAAAAATCCCTTTTTTGCATCTTTGTCTCGTAGGCCTACTCAATTGTCAAATATGGCGAACCTTCTCATTCCACCGTGTTCCTTCCTTTAAGTTACAGTCTTATTTTAGGTTCGACGACATTTACCCATCTCCTCAGATTTGTCCTTGATTTCTTTATCGTCATAAGCATTCCTTGAGTTAAATGCTTTCCAACACAAGAATATTTTCTACTCTACATGGTTTGAGGTGTAAGACTATTTTTTGCAAATTGACTCAAATCCTCGAACCTAGTTCTGCTGCGACTAGGGTTGAGAGCTGTAACTGTCTTTTTTTTCTTGTTGAGGTGATCACTGGCCCAAGACAGTTTACATGTTGTTAGATTGTAGTGCGAGCGTATGATGAGTTGAGTGTGGACACTGCAGGCATGGCCTCGTCCTAACGTCGGCCGTGTACTTCTGTTAAATAGGTTATCATCAACCCTGCAGTAATACTTATTGTAGATAGAAGTTCCGCCAATCTGCGGCTCCCACAATATATCTTCGTCACTGGATTTCTGGACAATATAAGACTAACAGTCTTGGATGGCTACCTCGAGCACAAATATATAAGTTCTGAAATGGCGGATCCGTGAACTGCTGTTCACCCTAGGTAATCCTTTACATGTTCTGCCACCGAAAAGCGTAATAATGCATAAAGGTCGGTATTACCTGGTAAATGAATCCTCAGAACTACACAAGGAATTCTGTCGTCATCCCGACGCACAGAGATTCACTGGGGAAAACTGCCATAGCAGTTACTTCGAAGATTCTCCCCGAAAAACAATGGACTCTTGGTCCCTTCAGAAAAACAGGACCTCCCGGCTTCCCGGAAGTATATCTCACTCCCGCTTAAAAAACCTTCCCATAGGCCGACGCCGAACTGTCAACCTCTGACCCTAAAGGTCAAACACAATGAATGAATAAACAAGGGAAGACAACCCCTAATCAACCTGACATCGCAGGTAAAGACACAATTATACTTATGATACAAACATAAGCAAATAACTTGACAGATGACTCCGTCGAAAATGACAGCAACATTACTACCACCCCCCTGTAAAAAAAAAAAAAATGCAATTTTTTTTTTTTTTTTTTTTTTAATATGTTCATGAGCAAGATAGCACCAGTATCACTTCTGTGCTCATGCAAACAATGAACCTAATATCAGGTACAATAGAAGAGGGTACAAATCATCTCCCAACATAGGAGAAAATATTTCCTTTAAGCCAAACAAACTAAGGGATACCATTCAAGAAACCTAAGTTGCTGGCAATACCAATCATATATCAAACATTACTAAATAATATAATCATAGCAATATACAAATGTCAATGCTATTTTAGCAACATATCACTGATGGATGGACAAAATGAAATTTGTTAAATTATCTAAACATCATCCAAATACATTTGTATTACAACATATTATGATATTAAGGACAGACCTAAGTCTGAAAATATATCAGGAAAAACTAGGACACAAGATTTAACTGGAATCATGTGGGCATCTAGACAATATGTCCGCCATCACATTATCCGAACCACGGATAGCTCGCACCGTGAAATGGAAAGGCTGAAGAGCAATAGCATAACGAGTAGATCTCGAGCTCTTCAAATCCTTACTTTGCATAGCCGTAAGAGCTTTTTGGTCGGTTTCCATAAAGAAATGCGCGCCCAGAAGGAACCTTTGTAGCTTAAGAATGGACCAAACCATAGCTAACAATTCACGGTCCAAAACCGAGTAATTCCTTTCTGCCGCATTCAGCTTCCTAGAAATATACATTACAGGATGCAGAGTTCCTGAATATTCCTGCATTAGTGCCGCTCCAATGCCAGTGGAAGAGGCATCACTACGAAGGACAAAAAAAAAACAAAAAAAAAGTCTTATCAATCGTCGGTAGTCTTAAGATAGGATGAGATGAGAACAAATTCTTAACCTGATCCAATGAAGATTGGCATTCTTGGGACCAACGCACCATATTAGGAGAACCTTTTTTCAATAACGTTGAAAGTGGTGCCATAATGGAGGACAGATTCTCAATGAATCTTCCATAGAATTGTATCAATCCCAAGAGACTACGCACTTGCTTTTTTGTCTTCGGAACCGAGATATTTAATATCTTTGAAATGTTTTGGTCCTCTGTCTTCAACAGACCATGACCAACTCGATGACCTAGGAAGGAAATTTCACTAAACCCAACAAAAGCTTTAGAGGGTTTAGCAGTCAAACTATGCTCACGTAGAGTAGATAGCAATTCCTTCAGACCCACATAGTGTTCTTCCCAAGTATCGCTGAAAAGACAGATGTCGTCTAAATATGCAATGACATCTGCACGATCTGATAGAATTCGTCGCATCATGCGCACGAAAGTCGCTGGGGCGTTCATAAGCCCGAAAGGCATAAAATTCCATTGAAACAGACCCCTAGGTGTCGAAAAAGCAGTGAGAGGTTTGGCGTGTTCCGTCAATGGGACTTGCCAATAACCTTTCGACAAGTCTAGTTTAGTAAAGAATTTAGCTTTAGAAAGTCTAATAAGTAGATCATCTAATAACGGCATAGGTTCAGCATCGAACTTCGTAACTTGATTTAATTTGCGATAATCAACGCAAAGACGTATGTTATTGTCTTTCTTTCGAACAATAACTATCGACGAAGAATAAGCTGAAGTGGATGGTTCAATTATTTGTAGTTGAATCATTTCATCCAATTCTTTCTCGACTTGTGCTTGAAAATGAATAGGTATTGGGTATGGTCTTACTCTGATCGGATTACGATCAGTAAGTATGATGTCATGTTCTATGACATCTGTGTGTCCAGGAATGTCGGTAAGGACATCCTGATATGATTGTAACGTAGAGGATACTTGACGTTGTTCCTCAAAAGACAAGTTAGAAGAGACTGTAACGTCTCTCCACGATTCCGTTGAAATAAGTGGAATCGTAGGAAGAGGTAAGTTCACGTCAGAAAAAATAGTTTCCTCATCCTGTATAACGGACAGGGATGAGATGTGACCATGTTGAACTGGAGAGTCGTCCGTCGCCTGGAAAATAGGCTGTAAATAGTCTGGACGTTCAATAAACTCTGTTAACATATTTATATGGAAGGTTTTATGCCTTCCATCCACATCGACAATATAGTCGACATCAGAAATTTTCGAGACTATAGTGTATGGACCCTTCCAAGAAATGAGAAGTCTATTCTCTCTTGAGGGCAGTAAGACATATGCTTTGTCTCCAGGACAAAGTTGACGTAGGCGTCTTTTCTTATTAGCAAATCGCCTAGCTTTTTCTTTCGCAAATTCGGAAGATGAAGTTGCTAACCTGCACGATTCGATAATCTTTTCTCTAAGAGCTATAACATATTCATATGACGATTGTGTATCATCGTCAATATTATCGGAAGTTATCAAATCGTGTAACAAGGACATTGGCCCGCGCGGTTGCGCGCCAAAGACAAGTTCGAAAGGAGAAAACCCTGTATGCTCGTTGGGAACCTCTCTATAGGCAAAGAGGACTGCAGGTAAAACCCTGTCCCAATCTTCAGGATGATCCTCCGTTATCTTGCCAAGTAAGTTCTTTAGTGTCCTGTTAAGACGTTCTACCAATCCATTGGACATTGGATGATAAATACTACTGAGAGACCTTTTAATGTCTAGCGTAGCCATTACCTGAGACATAACGTCCGAAATTAACTGAGTGCCGTGATCCGACAGTATTTCTCCGGGGAATCCCAGACGAGAAAATACGAGCCAAAGAGCATCAGCGATATCGACAGTTGATATGCTCTTCAGAGGAATAGCCTCTGGCCAACGCGTGCACATGTCCACGCAAGTGAGGATAAATTGGTGTCCTCTGGCTGACTTAATTTTGAACGGACCAATGATGTCTATAGCCATTTTCTGAAACGGCCGAATCGGAATATCTGCAGCCTGAATAGGAGCAGCATGTCTCGGACCCCTAGACTTGACCTCTTGACAAATTTTGCAAGATCGGCAATAAATTCGGATGTCTTTATTCACGAATGGCCAAAAGAATGACGCAAGGACTCTAGTTTTAGTTCTGGAAAAACCCATGTGTCCCGCACACTGAGAATCGTGTGCATGCCGAAGAATTAAGGCTCTCATACACTTAGGCACAAGAATTTGCGAGTGCATAGACTTGTCCGAGTGTTGTACCATTCGTACCAATATACCATTCTTCATAGTGATATACGATTTGTGATTCGTATTTTGATTGGGATCCCCTTTCTTTGCAAGAAGGAAGTATTTCTTCAAAGAAGGATCCTCTTCTTGACGTTTAACAAACGAGTCATGGGAAATCACCAAGTGCTCGTCTTGGCTATCAACTTCATTACTATTATCAGATGAAGTTGGGGGATTAAGAGCTTGAGCTCTTGTCACCACTGCATTGACCGTTTGAATGTTTTTTTCTTCCCAACTAGAAATTTGTTGCGGGGTGCATTCCTTAACCCCATGAATACGACCGATTATAAGATCCGCAATAGGATTAGGAAGAAGACATGCATGGACATCTCCTGTGAAGAAAGGAGTGTCAATCCTAATAATAGCAGTAGGATAGCTTTCCATAGTACCACCAAATGTAACACATTTGATTGTTTTTTCCGTGGCACAGCAAGGATCTATCAGAGACTCCTTAACCCCGACGGTAGTACATCCCGAATCGAAAAGTACTGAGACTAGCCTATCATTTATTAGACCTTTATGTAAGATGAGAGATCCTCTCCCATCATGCGCAACTGTAGCAGGTAGAGCA
The DNA here is from genome assembly GCA_024509875.1 of Oreohelix idahoensis. Lineage (NCBI taxonomy): Eukaryota > Metazoa > Mollusca > Gastropoda > Stylommatophora > Oreohelicidae > Oreohelix > Oreohelix idahoensis. Next base: position 275,629 of record JAMPIV010007348.1, on the reverse strand, counting down.
GGAAGAGGGTGACCACAACTTAGCGTAGATACAGTTGATGAGTCAAACAATGTTAAGCATTGGGGGCATTCAGTTGCTCTCCCAAAATCGAAAGCACAACCAGTGATAGCCCTAGAGTTACCACTATCATTTACTGTATTACAGGCTCCATCAAACTCTTGTTGCGCAGAGTTTGCCTGTTGGTAAGGTCTTTTTTTGTTAAACCTAGGTCTACCTCGATTATCATTTCCCCTGTAATTATTTCGACTATCATTTCCCCTGTAATTGTTATCATATTGCCTATTGTAATCATCATTCCGGTTTGAATCCCGGTTTCTAAATTCACCATCGTCATAATCTTGACGTCGAGAATGATTACCTCGAAAATTTGAATAGTTATTATTTGGATAGCCTTTACGAAAGTGTCTCAAATTATTACCACTAAAATTACGAGAACTACCATCTTGTCTCCACTGCATAGACGAAGAACCATCATGTGTTGGATTACTCCGCTTCTGAGTGTAATTTTGATTACTTCCCCTATTCCAATTTTGTTGAGCACCCTGAAATTTTTTTCTGAAATTAGGGCCATATGGTGTTGCCGAAGCAGCTGGCAACCCTTCTTTCACTTTAGAATTGCTAACTGTAGCATGGGGATGTGCTGTGGCATACTGACAACAGTATTCCTCCATTTCTTTTAAGTTTTTAGGCTTACGCTCATGAAGGAATGCAAGAAAAGAATCATTAACAGATGACAAAACCTTATCTCGCAATAATAAGTCCATTAGACCTTCATATGTTTTCTCAATCTGAGACAACTCAACCCATCGTGTAAATGTACGACGTATCTTTGTAACAAAATCAGAGAAATCTACTCCATTTTCTGGCAACATTGTCCTAAAACGAAGACGATAGTCTTCTTGTTTTAATTGGTATTTCTTTAGTAATGCTGCCCTGACAACATCATAATTAGTCCTCTCATGTTCGTCTATTGTCATAAGAGTAGTCACTGTGTCACCTGTAAAAAATGGCATCAGTTGTTCAACATATTTTTCCTTTTTTATGTTATGCGTATCGCACAAAAATTGGAATCTATCTAGATAATCTGCTACGTCATCCTTTAAAGGATTGAAATGAGGCAATTTAATCCTACTAACAAACTCCTTTGTCGTACTCGAAGTTGTTTGCTGAGCACCCGTACTCGCCAATTTCAATTTCTCTAACTCCAAAATTGCGAGTTTTTCATCAAGTTCCATCTTCTGTTTTCTTTCCTCATGTTCCATTTTTCTAATTTCAGCCTCAGCAGCAGCTTGAAGTTTTTTTTTCCTCTGCAGCAGCTTGAAGTTTTTTCCCCTCTGCAGCAGCTTGAAGTTTTTTGTCTTCCATTTCCATCTGGAATTTTCTTTCATCAGCTGCAGCTTGAGCTTTCCTCTCCTCAGCAGCAGCTTGAGCTTTTCTCTCCTCAGCCTCTCTTTGATACCTTCTTTCTTCAAGTTCTAATCTTCTATTCTCAGCTTCTAGCTTCTTTAGTTCAGCTTCTGCTTTCAATTTAATTTCCTCTTTTTGTTTCTTTTCTTCTGACTTTAATGCAATGGCGAATTGAGCAGATGAATATTCTTCCAATTCTTTACCAGACTTACCAAGGGTCAACCCTTGCTGGATGAAGAAATCCAATGTAGACATTCTGTCTAATGAGATCAGAAACCTGAAAAAAAAATTAAATAAATTACCTTATCCCACTTCAATGGGAGACAAGTCTGAAATGCTAGACTTGTATACTCACTTCACTTTATTTTACTGTCTCAATCTTTGTAGATAACAAGTCTTTTATCAAAGAACTTGTATAAATATCTTATATAATATTATTTAACAAACTCTATATGAAGAGTCTACCTTATCAATAATATCAAAACATGACCAAGTATGTGTATGTAGACTGTGCATGACAGTAATGTAGTACAACCAAAAAAAAAATACAAAGACAAAAATACAAAACAATACAAATGGCAACACTGTTTTAACCAAAAATGTGTAGAGAAATACACAAGAAAGGAGAGACCTACAGAATACAAACAAAACAAATCGACAATCAAAACTGAAAAACAGACAAAATATTACAAAAACAACGTTAAGTACAATTACATCACAGCTAACATCAATAGCGACCAATTGTCACTAGCAAATTTCCAAATTAAGAAAATTTGCACCTACAGACCGCTTACAGTAAGCCTCGATCAAGTGGCATATTTACCGTAAGACCCACCAACCGAAAAACCCGCAGAAAAATACACAAAACAGTAGAAGTGACATAAACATATAGCAATCAATTTCAATGTGTTGCAGAACAAGTTCAGTCACAGCTGAAACTAAAATAAATTTCTTGCTCCTTGCGAACACAGAAACGAAATGTCAAACGCGCACTGAACGTCAAATCCACTGTAACATAAAGTGGTATTCACGAACCAAAGTTACTATGACCTTCTCAAATTAGGGCTTGCACATTGAATGTTTACAATTTCACGTACTGTTTACAGACACTTGACCTCCAACAATGTAGCTTGAATACTCTGACCTAGAAAAGTCTGTTGTTGAATGAAACGTGTAACAACCCGCAGTACTGTTTACAATAGGAACCCGCCTTCTATGCAGTTATGGTCCACGTAGCAAATGCCTAGTAGTTCACTTCAGTACTTGTCTTGTTATGCTTTATGTAGCATTATAATATAAATGCTCGTACTGTTTATTTGTGTCAACCGTTGATGACCTATATCTGTCCTGTTGTAGCCAAAACTTGCAAGTGTAGAATTAGCGCTGTTACGGCTGTCCCGTGTGTAGCTTAGACCCACAGATCAGAAGTGTAATGTGTACTTGTCCTTCTTGTAACTTTCTCGACAAAACTGGAGACATCATACATGTAACAGCCAACCAGGAATGTAAATTTCTGAATCCATAAATGTCAACAATAATGTCAAATGCTCGCTCTGTTCTTTTTAAACCCACAGATCTGGTCCATCAGAAATGTAAGTTTCTAGGCCACATTGGCGACAAGAAATGTATCATAAGAGCCCACGTAACTGGTCCACCAGAAATGTAACTGTCTTTTTTTTCTTGTTGAGGTGATCACTGGCCCAAGACAGTTTACATGTTGTTAGATGTGTAGTGCGAGCGTATGATGAGTTGAGTGTGGGTGCGAATGAAGACGCGAATGTGTTTAGGCTCGTATAGATGTAGATCCTGCAACCCATACTCTCACATGCAGTAATCAAGGATGCTTTGACACTGCAGGCATGTTTCAAGACATTTATTGACGGGAACACACATAATATCAACAGGAACAGTCAGTGTAACAAGGTCATGCTGACCTGACATCGATAGGTATACATTTGGCATTCAAAAAGGTAAACATCAGAATAGACGTGCATGGTCAATAGCAAAGTTCTTCAATAATGACAGTTCGTAGCGTCGCCCTTGGCGTCTCTGACTAAACGCGTCAGATGCCTTAGTTACCTTGACACACAGGTGCAACTTGGCACTCCCTGCCAATTGCACATATCAGGCTGTAGTATAATAGCCGGAAGCACAGGCCTCGTCCTAACGTCGGCCGTGTACTTCTGTTAAATAGGTTATCATCAACCCTGCAGTAATACTTATTGTAGATAGAAGTTCCGCCAATCTGCGGCTCCCACAATATATCTTCGTCACTGGATTTCTGGACAATATAAGACTAACAGTCTTGGATGGCTACCTCGAGCACAAATATATAAGTTCTGAAATGGCGGATCCGTGAACTGCTGTTCACCCTAGGTAATCCTTTACATGTTCTGCCACCGAAAAGCGTAATAATGCATAAAGGTCGGTATTACCTGGTAAATGAATCCTCAGAACTACACAAGGAATTCTGTCGTCATCCCGACGCACAGAGATTCACTGGGGAAAACTGCCATAGCAGTTACTTCGAAGATTCTCCCCGAAAAACAATGGACTCTTGGTCCCTTCAGAAAAACAGGACCTCCCGGCTTCCCGGAAGTATATCTCACTCCCGCTTAAAAAACCTTCCCATAGGCCCACGCCGAACTGTCAACCTCTGACCCTAAAGGTCAAACACAATGAATGAAAAAACAAGGGAAGACAACCCCTAATCAACCTGACATCGCAGGTAAAGACACAATTATACTTATGATACAAACATAAGCAAATAACTTGACAGATGACTCCGTCGAAAATGACAGCAACAGGAGCTCTATTCAAAATACATATTTAACGATTGTCACTACTTACGCCAGTAAGAAATGTATAACCACTCAATGTCCTGAAATACACATTTTATAATAAATGTTGTAGTTTGATTTCCTCAAACTAAGAAATATGTAGAGCTGGACCAGATACGACCTCTTGAGTTGCGCTCTTTCATTCTACTGCCAAATGGCGTTGTTGTTCCACTTTCCCCGGGGTAAATCTGAGCTATCCGATTGGTCAGGGGAGATCACCCAATTATTAGAAATGGCGTGTAGAAGCGACTCTACCCTAAATATGTGACACTATTTATTATTTTCTGTTTCTCATAAAATATAAAATTATGGGGTGGTCTGTGCTTCCTCTGTCTTGTAAGAATATAGTCTGTTTCCAAAGGAACAACTATGTACACGGCCACATATAGATCCCGGGGCTCCGCAAATGTATCCCGTAGGGAGACATTTGAGTACTATCAATAACAAAAATCCATCCCCAAAAATTTCTAAGTTCAAAAAAATTTTTCAGAAAAATTTAAAGTTCAAAAATTTTTCTAAGTCCAAAAATATTTTCAAAAAATTTAATCTAATTCCTATACTGGGGTCCTATGTCTATATGAGGTCGTCTGCTATGTAAAAAAAACTAGTAGTGGACATCAACTTCAAAAAGTGTAACTTATTCATCACATCATAATATTTTTCACCAAATTTACAAATTGGCAACACTGCCCAACAAAATCTGCAAAACACTCATAAGGTCATCACTAAAAAAATGTGACGAGTGGCAACACTGGGGAATGAACAATAAACTATCTTATTTGCAGAACTTGGCTGGATTATCATAATCTATTACATTTCATTCAAAAATATAGTTGATTACATTCTCTTGGATGTGGTAGGGGTGTTATCTCTTTTCTGTACTGTTATTTGCTCCATATTAAAAGCCTGCAAGTACTAAAAAAATCTTTTTTTTTCCTGGCGTACTTATTTATTCTATTTCCCAAGTACTCTGCAATATTCCAAGAAATGTCCAAAATCTCTAATTCCTATGGTAATGGCAATCCACTTTCATAGAATAGCCAATGTTTTCATGGGTACTCATCATCTTCTTCTTCTTTTTTTTGTTTTTTGTTTTTTGTTTTTTGTGAAAGAGCCACTTGCTCATTATTACATGTAGAAAACATCTCTAAACATAATATGCATATTTATCAGACGATAATACGACCAGCATCATTTTTATAAGTAATCATTTTTCACAATAAAAGCATTAAAACCTCATGGCTTATCCTTATTTATCTATCTGAATGTTTCCTTGTTATAGACATTTTCTAAATGGTAAGTGTATAAATTCGTTCTAAGTCCGTCACTGTAGAAAATGTTCTATATTACATTTTTTTTTTTTTTTTTTTTTTTTCAAATATGTGATGTTTGTCTCCAATATCCGTACGTCTGGTGGTGATCCTGTCCATTAGTCAGTTATTTCTAATCATTCCTTCTTTTCTGTCAACACAGTATTTGTTTTCTGTGAACTCTTTCCTAGAAATATTATTTTATATATATATATATATTTTTATTTATTTATTCTTCAAAGATCTTCTTTGACTTCCCATACATCAATTTTCAAACATCACATTATTCAGCAACCAACAGACGAATATGTTACTATCATATTATGAAATATAAGGGAAAAGGAAAATATAGTTTCCAAATCATCATGAATTTTCTACATTGGGTTCCGTATTACTTTATTTTCTCTGTTAAGACAACTGCTTATACTCTTGACAATATGTATCCATGTTGTCACTCTCAGGGCATCCTTGTATACCGTTTATATTTGTCTCCTTTTTTTTTTCTTTTGTATAATACCAATGTATCATTTATGGTGTTCCAATATCATTGTATCCATTCTAGTCCTCCTGTTATCTTGAGAATTCATCCTTAGTAACTCCCTATGTACCTTATCTAGCAATACATTTTTCAAAAACACATCAAACAATTATTTATATAACAATCAACTGAGATGTAAGAACTTTTGACAATATGAGATGAAAAAAAATTTTGGGGTCATCACTCAAAAAAAAATGTGACATAGAAAGGAAGAAAATAATCAATTGATCGTGAGGAATCTACAATATTCTCGTAAGACAAAGTTCCTGGCACTCTGACTACTATTTATCCATATTATTTCTGGTTATCCTTGCATACAGTGTACCATTTCCATTTTCTTTATAAGTCCAATTCCTCGCTCATGGTGCTCCAATATTTAAAATGTGGATCCTTCCTATTCCTCTTATTCTGTACTGGAAATATATCCTTATTAATTGTCCATGTACTATATTTGCGAATATTTATCATCAATATATCAACTAATCATTTATAGAACTATTAACATAAATGTCTAGACTTTACCAAAACATGAACAAAAACATGTCTTTTTACATATGTGCAAAATTTCGACAATAACTCTGCCTTCGCTGGTCGAGGGTTAGTCAGAGTTATGTGGTGCCTGTAACATCCGCTGACTACAGCCAGATGGGTGACTTATGGTACTTATAATTCAAAAATCTCGTCCGTCAGTTATCTTAAGTGTGGGGCGGGGGGTCTATTTCATGGTGTCCTTGACCAAGTTTGCTGCATTTCCAATCTAGATATCTTTTTTTTCTTATGTCATAATATCTCCATGATATATCTGTGACATGTCTGTCCTTGGGATAACATTATTTTTTTATCCAATATCCTCGGGGTGAGCAGAATCTCAGTACGTCCAATTTCATCAACCATGTATTTTTTTTTCTCTCTTGTAATTCTGGGTATATTATGAGTATAGTAAATTGTCAATTTATTCCAACTATCTTACAACATTCTGTAATTCGTGATAAGGAATAGTCATTTGTTATACAACAATGTTCATATTACAAAGGCAATGTGCAAAAATCAAAGAGATATCTTCTCCAAAAATGCGGATGTATCTCTATTTCCTTTACCTCTGGGCGTAGCAATTGTTCAGTCATTATTTTTTTTCTCATTATATAATCTCCATTTTGTGTCCTTAGTACCTGTGGTTCCATGGGATTATCATAATCTATTTGTCTCTTGTCTACTGACAATCCTTCAATAATGACTTCAAATATGGTCCTCATATGTGCAACAATCATCTGCTCTGATTTGTTCCATGGTATTCATCAAATATTCTATTATATCCTTGTCTTATCTCGTAACCACGAAAGACTAAGATTATTCCTCCTTCAATGTTAATGTGAGGGATTTTGTACATAAACATTACAACAAAATCTCAGTTGTGACAACATAAAGTTTCACCTTAATATAAAATGGCATTTTCATCATACATAACCAGTTGCTTCTTCATCGCAATGTCATTAGTGGTTATCATGTGGTAATGGGGTATTCAATGTGGGTTCAGCATATACAAATGCTGTAAAGGGGTATTTCATTTGCTAGGTCAGCATGTGCAAATGCTATTTCTTTAACATGGGCAAAGGCATCATCAACAAATAGGTGTAATGTGTTCAATCTGGGGTTAGCATATACTAATGCTCTCAAGGGATTCTTCATTTGCAGAAATTCAACATGCGCAAATGTCATTGGGGTATTTGTGATAGGCAGTATCAACAAAAATTGTTGGAGTATCAGAGATCATGCTGGTGGGGGTATGAGTGGCATAGGGTGATTTATTTATTTTCTTCTTCATCTGCTAACCTCAGGGCAGTCAATGTTTTACAATATTGTCTTATCATCATCAAAATGTGTGTGGGTGGCATATAAACATATAGCATCTTATATAAAAAAACATTCTAATTGTTTTTTTTCTTTTATGTCTTTTCTGTTTTCTTGGAATTCCCTTTTTTTTTTCTTGTGATTTCTTTTCTGTTTGTATCACAAGTACTAAAGAATGATAAAAATCAATTCACTAAACACTAGATATTCTAATAGTAAATCCTAACCAATAGGGTTGCAAGTAATAGTTTAGGTTAGAATAGAAGGAATGTTGTAGCAGTGTCTGTTGTCAATAAGTGGCGAGGAAAGGGTACATCAAGGATCTCCTGATTACAACATGATTGTAATTCCAAGGAATGAATATGATTGGGATTTTAAAAAATCACAAGTCTAGAATGTCGTCTCAATATAGTGGAAAGGAAAAATAGTAAGTTAAAGATGTTGTAACAGTGGAGTGAAGAAAATCTTACTATAGAGAGTCAAGGTTGGGATATGGAATCTCTTTAGGAGAATGTTTAAAATTCTTGACAGTACTAATATACATCTGGGTCTAAAATAATAATGTACATTTGAAAATAAATAATCCTGTGGAGAAAAATAGCATAACCTACAATACTAGTTTTGGGTATGAATTATGTGCTGTTAAGAGATGTCATATAGGAACAGTATGATTGATCAAGGTGGCAGATATCAAGGAGTTTAGCATAATATAGATCAAAGAAATATTAGTATGAGGTAAGACAAAAAAACTACTGGTGTAAAGTGTCTGCATGAAAATGCTGGTGAATGGAGCGTGGAATATGATCAGTTACAAAAGTGGAGATGAATGTTACAACAGAATAGTGTGACACATGTGTTATAGGTAAAGTTGTGTAGCATTCTAAATATTAAGAAAATGTATGTAACTAAATAAGGGTGTCTGTAAACTCGTAACACCGTGTGTTATCAATTGTTTTAACATTTTTATTTCACAACACTATGCTATCTAATGAAAATCTTCCGTGGGCTGGTGTTCGGATTTGCGAACACATAAAACACCTGGGCGTGTTTTTCAGAACAGCTTCGCTAGTTCCTTCACCATCTCTAACCTTGCAATGTCCCGACTGCTTAGGCGAGCATCATACTGAGTAGCAGTGGTGACGGGTGTGATAGGCGACGACACTGCATTTGCTGATTGTTGGGACACTGAGGACATTGACGAATGCGGTGATGGCTTAACATCATTTGATTGCGGTGATGGTTTCACTGTGGTTAGGGTTTGTATGGCTGGAACATCTGTTGGTTTTGAGGCAGGTATATGTTTCGCCTTGATTTTTCTTCTGACTTGGGCCTGTGGTACATCAACGTCTTTTACAGTGGGCGCAGTAGTTTGCACACTGTTGTTTTTGACTAGTTGAGATGAGGCTAACACTTCTCGGCTTGGTTTGGGAACATGATAGCGTTTCGCCTTGACTATTCGTCTGATCTCATTTTGTGGCAATTTCATGCATTTAATGACAGGAGATGATGCGTCTGATGAAGAAAAACAGGTACGTTTGCCAGCTGCTTGAATCTCCGGGGATGACGTACTAGCGAATGATGTATCAGTTGTGCAACTAGGACCAGGCGAATCTATACCAGAGTCTCTTTCATACTTGTTGGTTACTATCTCCCCGTATGTTTGAACAGGGCAGATATTGGATATTTCGTCGGTGTGAAAACTTTGGTCTATTGGTTCTTGTGTGTCCATGTCAGAATCTGTGTCGTTAAAGGGGACCGAACATGTGGAGCGATAACAATATTTTGCCCTTCTAATGGGTCGGATGGATACTTCTGTAGAATTCTTCTCTTGTAGGGTAATCTTGCTTTCATCCCGATCTAACGTGCTGTTATAGTGTTCAAGAGTGCCATCATCCTGTTGAACCGTGTTTATTACTAAACAACGTATCTCATCTTGTTTGGCAGACAAGTTCACAGCAAATTTATCCTCTAGTAATTCATACACCAATTTGACCGTGAGAACGCTGAAATCACCCTTCCTCAAGATGTCATTTATTTCTTCCTGCAGCCTCTCTGTGCTCAGTGCAGTAACTGGGATAGCATTGAAGGATTTCTGTTGGGCGAACTGTTTCACTGGTGCTACGGGGTCGCAAACTTGACTTGGTGTGTCAGTGTCTGTCTGTGTTGCTGAAACTGCAGCTCTATTCTCTGTTTGTGTCGCGACAGAGGTCGTCTTTGGTTCATTCATAAATTCTTCTTGTTTGTGCACGATTCGGGTTAGTCTATTATGAGGGGGGGTATGTAGCGTCGTGTTTACTTTCACAGAACTGACCTGTTGACGTTCAAGAAATGGTCTTCGCCATGGATGTAGTGGTTTTATAACAGCACGAAAACCTTCATCTGTGGTGACAATGCATGCCCTGTCAGATGCATGGAGATTCTTTATTTCGTAGGTCCTATGACTTTTGACATTGGTGAATAGGCTTCGGACTGCAATGCGGCAATCTCTTCTATTTAAACTGGTCCAGTGATTCTTAGCACGTCTGTTAAAATGATACAGCGTACTATCTGTGTCCTCGGTATGATGTGTTGGTAGACATGGGTATCGAAGGTTTCTTAAATTTTCGACAGAGTAACTTTCCGCATCCGCGTGTGTTGTTACTGCATTCCTCCTGATAGAGGTGTGATTACAATACTTCATATCTGCCCCATGAATAATGGGATGTAAGCTCAAGGATTTACGTTTGGGATAACCTCCCGTCAGAAAACGATTTTTTTCCTTGTCAGAGTCAGAGGGGCGGCGTGGGTTGGAGAAACTTGGGGAGGGGAACTGATGGGCAAAGCTCTGACACAGTGATGGCTCATGCTGCATAGGGTAACTTCCCGTCAGCAAATATTTCTTAGTCATGTCAATCGGTGGGCTGCAATGGTTGTGCACGGGTACGTTTTCCACCGTGTTCCTTCTTTTAGTTTTCCACCGTTTTATTTTAACGTCTTATATTTTGGGTTCGACTCTGTGGTTGTTGTTGTTGTTGTTCCACACCAAGCTGTTGAAAATTATGTAGTAAATCGTCCATGGTCTATGATCGCTAGTTATTCGCTTTATCAAAGAGAAGTGGTCACGGGCACCATATTACCACCATGTAACCGGGGCAGGTGTTCCTTAGGACTGGAACGGCACCATATTACCATCATGTGGCAGTGCCGGTATATGCAGTATTTTCAGTTTACTTTACAGAGAGCAGATGTTTAACTGGCCTAATCACCAGAGATTTAGATTTCTCTCTTAAATTTGTGTTACCAGGTTCGATTTTCTTCTCTTAGGTGTTGATGTAGCGAATTTAATTGAAATGGACAGATTTCTTATCTAGATCTCAAAACTGTAGTAATTCACCTTTTCAACAGCGTTCGATTTCATGCAAAACTTTTAATATCTTTCAGCATGAAACTTAAAATTTCAACAAAGTCTGGAATTCAGAACATTTTTACAATAATAAGCATAATAAAGTTTTATCATCTCATCAGATGCTTTCATCGATGCAAAAATCCCTTTTTTGCATCTTTGTCTCGTAGGCCTACTCAATTGTCAAATATGGCGAACCTTCTCATTCCACCGTGTTCCTTCCTTTAAGTTATAGTCTTATTTTAAGTTCGACGACATTTACCCATCTCCTCAGATTTGTCCTTGATTTCTTTATCGTCATAAGCATTCCTTGAGTTAAATGCTTTCCAACACAAGAATATTTTCTACTCTACATGGTTTGAGGTGTAAGACTATTTTTTGCAAATTGACTCAAATCCTCGAACCTAGTTCTGCTGCGACTAGGGTTGGGAGCTCTATTCAAAATACATATTTAACGATTGTCACTACCTACGCCAGTAAGAAATGTATAACCACTCAATGTCCTGAAATACACATGTTATAATAAATGTTGTAGTTTGATTTCCTCAAACTAAGAAATATGTAGAGCTGGACCAGATACGACCTCTTGAGTTGCGCTCTTTCATTCTACTGCCAAATGGCGTTGTTGTTCCACTTTCCCCGGGGTAAATCTGAGCTATCCGATTGGTCAGGGGAGATCACCCAATTATTAGAAATGGCGTGTAGAAGCGACTCTACCCTAAATATGTGACACTATTTATTATTTTCTGTTTCTCATAAAATATAAAATTATGGGGTGGTCTGTGCTTCCTCTGTCTTGTAAGAATATAGTCTGTTTCCAAAGGAACAACTATGTACACGGCCACAAATAGATCACTCTTTACTTTCTAAATAACCAGCCCTAGACACGACGACATGGCAGCCTTTCCTCTTCTCTCTCAAGAACCCCTGCGCATGCCTAACAACACCTTTCACCCCCAGAGTTCAGCTCACAAAATAGTCCGACATAGAAATACAAAGATACAAAGATATAAGAGCCAATCACCTTAACTAGTCAAGGAATACATATAAATTCAGGTCATAAACATTTTAAACAAGACCAATCTGTTTCTGGCCATACCTGACGTAAACATGACATAAACAGTATTTATACGCCATATTGACCCATAAGAAAAGATAACCCATGTAATCGAATCTAACATCGACCGATCCGGGTTCTGACCCCTTACTCTCAGAATCATAGATTCTCAATTAAATACTTTTCATCAGACAAATAGCCATTACATTACATTTGTATGCCTACCTACGTAATCTGTGCGTCACAGACTAATATGTGCGTAACAGACTACCACACCCCCCGGGAAAAAAATGAAAATCATTTTTTTTCATCTCAGAGCAACATACAACAGGTTCACAACGCACCAATAATGTGCAGATGACAAATATCAGCAATTTATAACGCCAAATTAAGGCAAAGTCGAAGTATAGCTCGACAGGTGAGAATATATCTCAACATCTCAGAGAAAGTATTTCTCTAAGTATAGATATTTCCAGGGAGGTGTCACCAACGCATACTACAATACTGGCAATGACATAATGTATACAATAATTTCAATCACAATTTCATATTAAGTTCTATAAGTTCCTAATTGACAGAAAGAAAAAATCATCAAAAGAGTAGCGGTGAATATACATTAGTGAACCGCTAAGTGTTTATACAATCACTATATCATATATCACAAATGTGTACATATTTAGATATAGAGACAAGAACTATTGTAGAGTTAAAAAAAGTTAGTTGCTTATCCTTTACAGGACGTGGCAATCAATCCCAGCTTTTATTGGCTGTTTGTGATTTTTCTAGGCATTTTTTACGTTCAGTAGTTTGCCATTGCTATTGTAGAGTTAGACACATTAAAAAGTCCAAGATTTAACAGTTATGTGGAATCATGTTGAGATCTACCATCACAACGAGATCTATCAAAATTCTTGTCTCTGTTGAGCCCATTGCTCTTATTTGAACTCCAGTTAACATAGTTATGATTGCTATTTCTGTTCTGAACAAAATATCTATTTGATGGGTTTTGTTGTCCTGGAAAACAATTATTACAATGTTGATAACCGTTATGAAAGTTCTTATAGTCACTCGGACCAAAATGTTGAGGACAATTAAATTGCCTCCAGTTCTTTGAAGAAGAACTATTATCATATGGACGCGTTTGGTAATGTCCATAATCACGATTATCTCTCTTAGCAAAATTGCTTTTATTTTTTTTCTGTGTCACTGTACTTAATAGGTACATCGTACTGTCTGAGCTGAGTACGATGGGTACTAACAGTTTTGTTTTCTTTTACCAACTTATCAGGAATCTGAAAATTCGATGCACGGTTTCCCTGAGGAATCTTATCATGACACTTATCAAAGTCCTCACCGTGATCCAAACTTGATTTACCTTTGTTGGCCTGCCGCCAACTCCCATTAGAGAAAGTATCGTTATTCCGTGGAAAACCATATTTTCCACGGAAAGATATGTTCACATATTGCTTATTGTTACTATGAGCATTGAGTGTCTGTCGCTGGCTCTTTGCATTAGCAACCTGTTGACCATCATGTTTATGTTTTAGTCTATCCACCTTAGTAGTAGATAACACATTATTGTATAAAACAATATCTAATAAACTGTCAACTCTCTTACGAAGTTTTGTAACTTCCACCTCTGCCATAGCTTTCTCTCTAGTAACAGCTTTGTATATTCTTTCGTTGGTTTTAATTTTCCTGTCATAAACCAACCTTATGTCTTGTAACTGAGAAATAAGAGTCTTCTCTTTAACCATACTATCTTTAAGATCTTTTCTCACCTTTGTCATCTGAGATGTAGCTTCTAAAACCTTAGCCTTTTCTTGAACAAGTTCAAGTTTGAGTGCTTCCATAGCACTATGATAAGTAGTCATAAGTTCATCAATTTTCTCATTCTTTACCTTATTCGCTCTCAACTGTGTCAACTCCAGTTGTAGTGACTGAATCTCAATCCTTAATTTCTCATTATCCATTTTGACTTGTTTCAAGTCCCTGGTGCAAGCATTTTCTTTACAATATTGCTCGTATTGAGCCAAGCTCATATCCCCTTCTAACCATTGCTCATATTTAGAAAAGCTCATCTCATCTTCAAATTCATTTTTCTCCTTCATTTGAGATTGTTTTAATTTATTCTCATGAGGAAGAGCTAATGTTTCTATAATCTTCCACAGTAGTTTCAAATCAAGCGTGGAAGAGCTCACCTTATCTACCTGATTATCTAACATCTCTTTTAATGAGGTCATTTCATTCTCTAACTCTTTCTTCTGACTAAGAGAAGAGTCATAGACTTTCTTATTATCTTCTGTCAACATCATCATTTTTATCTCTTAATATTGTATTTTCAGAATTCATTGCTGATAACTTATCAGTAAGAGCTTTCTTATCACTTTGAAGCTCATTTATCGTTTCTTCCAGTTTCACAGCTAAGAGTTTATCTTCATGTTCTCTTTGCTGCTGAATTTTTCTCTTCTGAAATTCTTTTTCTTCTTTTTCCATTTCCATAATTATTTTTTTTATTCTCTCCTCAGCTTTTTGTTTTTCAGCCTCAGCTTTTTGTGCTTTATCATATTGACTGATAGCAAACTCTTTTAACTCCTCAGGAGTCATCCCAAGGGCTCTCCCTTGCTCAATGAAGTAGTCTAAAGTTGCCATAATATTTAATAATATGTGGCTATTATCCCTGAAATAACAAATTTATTTCAACCAAACAGGAGCAAGTTTTTAACAAAAACTTGTATAATCAGCTCCCTATATCCCAATCTCTGTGGGAGACAAGCCTTTAGTAAGGTCTTGTATACTCACTTGTATAATAATAATAATGATAGTAATAAACTACAAGTTTATTCTATAACCCAAGTGTATGATCAAATATACCTTATAGCATATGTCAACCAACAACATAAACAAAGGACAATCAAGAAAGACAATACGAAAACATTCGCAGAAATCAAATAAGTTAAATAGAAAAACTGAAGAAAATAATCACAGAACCTGTGATGACAACCGCGAGGAAATAAACAACACAAATGACGTCACAGTGTATAAATATCAAGTTGTATAGAACTAAATGACAGGAAAGATGAGACCTACAAATACAAACAAATCAAAACAAAACTAAAGAACAGAAAAATATTACAAAAACGACGAAGAAAAAAAAAACGCGTCTTCACAACTAACAGAAATAGCAACAAATTGTCGCTAGCAAATTTTCAATTAAGAAAATTCGCACCTACTGAACGCTATTATAAGACCTCTATTACGTGGTATCTCTTATAATAGTCACCTTGCCCAACCTCCCACAGACATATACACAACACTATAACATGTAAACATTAAACATAAATACATATATGTCATAATTTAATAATAAATTGCCACTTTAATAAATAATCAATTATGGTTTAAACTATTACAATGTTCAATTTTTTTTTAGCACACAAGAAGATCCACCGTTGAAATATATGCTCTTTTCGCTAACACAGTTACTTCTCCAATAAATCTGCTGTGAAAACTGTCTGCTCTGTTACAAATGTCAACAAGCGCTGACCTAGTTCAAGTGTTATGTTTGACAGGTCAAGCTGACATCGATGTAGTGTTGTATCAGCGTCCGGAAACAATCGGTAGTTGACTTCCTCTCTTCAATCTCTGTGTAGTTTAGACCCCAGGAATCTGGCCTACCAAATAATGTTGGGAGATTCTTTCCTTCTTACAGTTTCTGTGGTGTTCGTTCCAAGCGCTAACCACTATCAGGTTGTTGATACTGCTCGTCCAGTCACACTGTTAGTTAAATAGGTCAGGCCACCGAAGGTTGGGGCCCTGACACGGTGTACTGTTAGATGCGTGTGGCTTGAATGAATGTGTGAGTGTAGACATCAATTAATGAAGACGCGAATGGATGATAGTTCTACTAGTACACAGGACACTCACTCCAATCATATGCATGGTAGTCAATAACTGCTGGAACCACTGTAAGATTTCTCAGACATTTAATCGGACGCCCACACTGACACATAGCTACAGTCATTAGAACACGTTGGCACAAAAAATCATTGTATACTTGAAAAATATGGGTGACAATATCAGATGTGTAGTTAGGTGGTACATCAATATAAAGGAACGATAGAAGGGAAACATTCAATCTCCTGGTTGTCTATCGTCTCATGTTCTAACTGACTAATCGCGTCAGTTAAGGTGGATACATACAATATCAACAATAATGGTTCACTGTCCGAACCTTCTCCTGTCTAATATTTTCAAGCCGAAAGTTCATCCAATGTTTATGACGACCAAGTTAAACCACAGTAATGGGTTTTTTATATTATCTAGCTCCCTGTACTATCATCAGGTAGTAAGACATATTCTGTTCTCCGACGATAGTCTTACAATGGCGGGAATCAAAAATGGCTCCTCCTCCCTGAGCTTCGCTCACTTGGGATGGAGAAGTATGAAGCAGAATTACTTCGATATATAATCATAAATGTCCTCATTGCTTCTATCTATTTCTGCTATCAATAAGCTGGTTACTGGAGTAATCTGGTGCTGCTAAGTTACATGTCATCTTCATCTGTGGTCAGCAATCTGAGATGCACGATAATACGTCTCTCGTTTCGACTTAGCAACAAAGTTCAGCAAAAAAGGGTTTTGATTTACCTTGGTTCAGAAAACACATACAAGCGAATAACGCACGCCATTCCTAGGCGTTAATAATGAATATAGGAGGATAACTATCTCCTTCCTAGAATAGATCACTCTTTACTTTCTAAATAACCAGCCCTAGACACGACGACATGGCAGCCTTTCCTCTTCTCTCTCAAGAACCCCTGCGCATGCCTAACAACGCCTTTCACCCCCAGAGTTCAGCTCACAAAATAGTCCGACATAGAAATACAAAGATATAAGAGCCAATCACCTTAACTAGTCAAGGAATACATATAAATTCAGGTCATAAACATTTTAAACAAGACCAATCTGTTTCTGGCCATACCTGACGTAAACATGACATAAACAGTATTTATACGCCATATTGACCCATAAGAAAAGATAACCCATGTAATCGAATCTAACATCGACCGATCCGGGTTCTGACCCCTTACTCTCAGAATCATAGATTCTCAATTAAATACTTTTCATCAGACAAATAGCCATTACATTACATTTGTATGCCTACTACCGTAATCTGTGCGTCACAGACTAATATGTGCGCAACAACCATCTTTTTTATACAAAAGATATTGCAGTCTGTTTCAGTTATCTGCGATGTTTTGTTGTACGACGAAGACGTGTTGAAGCAACTACTATTATGCATTAAAAGTTACATATGCAAATATAGAAAAATCATTGAATACCCAGCTTAGTCTTGTAAAATGTATTCCTTAAAAAAATAATAAGAAGCCAATAAGATTATTATACAAACAATATAAAATATGTATAACGAACTAAATAAAACTACGCTGCAAAAAAGAAACAAAAGCAAATTTAAATTATTAATAGATTAAAATAAGTAACAAACCACTTTTGAATTTATAATTTTACATTTGCTTAATTCTTTCCCTTAAACATATAAACTTATCGTAGTAAACTCCCCTGAACAATTCAAACCAGACTGATCTATCTATCTATCTATCTATCTATCTATCTATCTATCTATCTATCTATCTATCTATCTATCTATCTATCTATCTATCTATCTATCTATCTATCTATCTATCTATCTATCTATCTATCTATCTATCTATCTATCTATCTATCTATCTATCTATCTATCTATCTATCTATCTATCTATCTATCTATCTATTATATACTACTTTAATCTGATTGGTTTCAAGGATGATTTTATTTTTGTTTTTGTTTGGTTGTTTTTTTACGTTCGTTCTTATTGTTTTTGTTTTTGTTTTTTATTGTTTTTTAACGTACTTTATTTCTTAATTGTAATTTGATACTGTAAATGTATGTTGTTATATTACATTTATAATGTTCATTGCCTCTAAATTAATATTTACAGTAGATGTAAGGATGTATGTATACAGAAGCCTTCCTCAACCTTTTTATTTTGAAGGAACGCTTGAAATAATTTTTAGGTGTCAGTTAACCCCTTGAATATAAATTATTATATCTACAGCTCACGGTACGTTAGCGTGATCATTAAGTTGTAATTATAATAATCCAATAAAAATTGCTAATCCTTATTGAGTAGAGAATGATTTCTTCTGTGGGTCTATTTATTTTAGCGAACTTATTAGCCTACTGTTTTTGTGTGGTTCTCACTTCCAACAAAGGATATCAACTCTTTTGTAAGTCAGTAGTGTAGGCAGTGCCGGATTTACATATGGACTGAGCGTGCTGCAGCCCAGGTCCTCATAATCTAGGGGGGCCTTCGCCTCCTGCCAAAAAAATTAAAAAATACACCATTAATTTTATTCCATTTGTAATGATAAAAATCAGGGGCGTACCTAAGCCAATAATGTGTAAGCACAAATCCAAAATTCAGGAATACATTGATGAAAGTGACCAAAGCACCCATTCTTGATTCTACTATATAGGCATAGTTGCTAGTAACATTAAACACGTATGACTGGATAACAGTTACACAAATACGGACTTACTCTTTAGTAAAGTTTGTGGAGGCTTTAACCCTTTGCTTTTCAATTTAGCCAAAAGGAGAAATTGCCGCCATGTCTTGCCAGCTTCGCCAAAATGCGAATCTATTATAGACATAAGTTAAATTTCGAAATAAAAACAGTATGAACATTAGTAGAGCCTAGAGTAATGTCCTGTGTATTTTGAAATCAAGTGAGGATTCTTTTATACCATTGTGAATCACAATAATATTTAATTTTGACTTTGAGTGTTAAAAAAAATGAGTAAGCGATATGAAACTGGTGCTAGTAAACGTAAGCGACAAATTGAACAGAAGGCAATACTGAAGCATTTAAAGCCAAGCACGTCATATGGCTTTGTTCATCAGGCAGAACCAACCTGCATAACCTCTCAGATACAAACAGAATAAAATAAAATATACTACACTGAGCAGACTGATGAACAACCAGTTTATATACAGAACACAGCCTCTCTTCAAGGAGAACTGTTGTCAGTAACTACCACTACAAATACGGAAACTTCTGGAGAAAGTGAAAATGAAGTGAGAAGACCTATAGCCAAAGAATTAACACAAGAACATCCCACGAGATAGCTACATTAAAAGAAGCAGTCCAAGCGCATTACTTCTTCTTCTGCGTTCAGTTTGTAGTCATGCTAAATCTGCAGGCCTGTCGCCAGGACGAAGTCCACAATCTTTACCAGGTCGGCGCGGCAACCCCATAGCTTCTGCTGGAGCTCAGCACCCCTTGGCCAGGTCGCACGTCGCGGTTCATCGTGGGTTGGACAGTTCTGGAGAATGTGTTCTGGGGTCTGGATTCCTGTTCCGCATGGAAGCGCATTACGATCTTAAAGACTGTGAACAAGCAAACAAGCTCAGCAAAAACCCTAGAATTGCAGACACACAAATACCAACTGTTCATGCTACTAGTGATTTCAGAGATAATAATGACGTAGGTTTATGGACGACATTGAATAACAAGGAAAAATCATTCTGGGATCAGCCTTTTACCAATTCGAAGCCAACATACAAAAACCAAGCCCGGATTTGTTCTAAGAATGTATTCCATTACACTAAAGTAAATGGATAAACCTTCCCTCGAGAATGGTTAGAGTATTCTCCCACAAAAACTTTTCTCTAACCAAATTACTCAACTACTACTATAGCTTCTACTGGATTCAATGATTGGTATCACGCTTATCTTGTTGAAACCCACGAAAACATATTTAACAAGAAAGTGTGGTCAAACGTTAACATCAAAACTCGAAGAGCAAATCAAAGCAGAGCAGGATTACTAGCGGTACATACTTCAGCGAGTTATTGCAGTGATTTTCCTTTTGGCAGAATGTGGCTTGGCATTTAGAGGAGATGATGAAACGTTTGATTCTCCAAACAATGGTAACTTTTTTGGATTGTTTGAATTAGCTGCCAAATTTGATCCATTCCTGCATCCACACATAAATCAGTATGGAAGTAAAGGCGGTGGTCAGCCATCGTACTTATCCAAAACTATATGTGAAGAGGTTATCCAGTTGATGGCTAATAAAGTTCGAGAAGCAATACTTAGCGACATTAAACAAGCAGGTTATTTTAGCTTATCAGTTGATTCAACCCCTGATGTTTCCCATGTTGATAAACTTACTGTTATTGTTTGATATGTTTCTCCTAGTGACGGATTACCAGTTGAACGCTTTCTGAGGTTTTTTTAACTGAAAGATCACGTCGGAGAAAGTATGGCTGAGCGGATACTGAACTACTTCAGTGAACTTGAAATTGATTTCAGTAAATGTAGAGGACAATCATATTATAATACAGCTAATATGGCTGGAAAGTATAACGGAGTTCAACAAAACATTCTGGAAAGAAACAGGTTTGCAAAGTTTATTCCATGCGCTGGGCATTCCCTAAATCTAGTAGGACGAACCGCAGTTGACACGTGTCTGGATGCAATGAATTTGTTTGGTACAATAAATGAGCTTTATTGTTTTTTCTCTGGAAGGAGGAAGGGGATATATACAGCAGAGATGACCCAATCCACCATCTAAACAGATACCAACAGACGACAATTTTCCGCCTGAGAACTGGTCACTGCAGATTACTTGGACATCTCTATCGCCTCAAGATATCCCACACGAATGAATGCCCATGTGGAACTGATATCCAGACTCCAGAACACATTCTCCAGAACTGTCCAACCCATGATAAATTGCGACGTGCGACCTGGCCAAAAGGTGATGAGCTCCAGCAGAAGCTATGGGGCTGCCGCGCCGACCTGGAAAAGACTGTGGACTTCGTCCTGGCGACAGGCCTGCAGATTTAGCATGACTACAAACCGAACGCAGAAGAAGAATTGTTTTTTCTCAGCTTCTACAAAAAGAGGGTCATTGCTAAAAAGTTTCTATCCTCCAGAGTTAAAAGTTCCTAAGTATTTATCAGACACAAGATGGGAGGCTCACGCCAAAGCTACTGCAGTGATTAGCGAAAATTATGCTAACATTGTTGAAGCCATCAGTCATATTTACAGTGATGAAACTGACACTAGACGACAGGCTGAAAATCTTCTACAAAAAATGAAAGGATTTGAATTCATTTTCTTGCTTCACATTTGGACATATTTACTAGACCAATTTCATAAAGTTAGCAAGGTCTTCCAAAGTTCACAAATTTCATTGAGCACATGTGCACAGATTTACAGTTCACTATTGCAGTTCGTATTAAACATTCCGGCTAATTTGGACGAAATTGAACAGCAAGCAAAAATTACTCTAGAGAGTACGAGAAAAAAAACAAAGCAATGATGGGGCAGTGCCCGAAGCTTTAGACAAACATTCTCCAAGAGACAGTTTTAGAATAAATTCATTTATTTATGACATGGATGCTCTTGAAGCCAACCTAGACAGAAGAGCAACAGTGTGTAGGAGTGTAGCTGGCAATCAACCAAGGAACACATTCATAATGGTGTCGAGGTGTTGATGCAAGAGTATCCAAAGGATGTTGACCTCAGTCTAGTCGATGAACACTTGCACTTCCACCTGTAAGTCAAACAAGCTCACCCTGAAAAAGAAAATTTCTGCCACCAGGACAAGTATCAAATAATATTCCAAGAAAAAATTCAAACAGCTTTTCAAAATGTGGAAACAATTTTCAGATTGTTCCTGTGTTTAATGGTTACTAATTGTAATGGTGAAAGATCATTTTCTAGACTAAAAAGGATTAAGAATGATCTGCGGTCAACAATGTCCCAAGATCGGTTGTCTGATCTTAGCATTCTCTGCATAGAAAAACTGCGACTTACTGATTTTAATGACATAATTGATAAATTTGCCTCCAAAAAAAAAAACTCGAAAGAAACTGTTTTGAGTTTGTACGTGTAATGTTTAAACATAGCTATGAATGTTGTGTGTGAACGTCTTCATTAGATCCATACTTTTGTAAACGTATTAAATTTATAAACAATCTTTTTATTAATGCTAAAATTTCAAAAATATTCTACTTTCATTGTGTGGATAAATGTCACAGAACGTCTGAACATGCACTTTTGGGTTCTCTCTCACACCTTCAGATCTACGGCAGTATCATTTCTTTTTCTTCATTGTCTTACCAATCGCTTTTATTTGGCATACATCATGCGTTTTAATTCTTATTACTCTCTATGTTGGATCAGTAGAGTGAAGTCTCTAACACTCAACTCCCCTACGGAAGTATCTGCTATGGGACTACCTTTATCTTTTAACACGCAGACGTGTTTATGTTACGCCGGGTGTAAATGTAAATGAAATATAAATGAATTTATAGTGTGAACACTTTTCAAACAGTGGAGATGTAAATGTAAAACATATTATATCTGTACGTTTAACCTTTTCATTTAAATGTAATGTAAAGCTAAAGCTATTCAGTTTAAATGTAAAGGACGTTTTATCCCGGGGATTAAATTTAATTTTCATCGAGGGTAAATTCTGACATGGGATGGTAAAATAGAAGAGGGGGTACATAACTATGTGTCGGGAAAACGCCATACTCAGAAGAGCGTTTCGTTTCTATTTCTATTACCAGTTATTGGTGGTACCAGAAAAAAGTACTATCTCTGGAACCAAGTGAAGGTAGAAGTGGACTGACGTTGTGCGAGACGCCATCATAAGAGGGTCTTATAGACAGACGCAAAACCAGCTCGGCCGTTACTCCTTGACGTTCTGGAAACGTGCGGCGCCTGAACTTTGACCAGAGACGAGTGACAGCAGTGTACAGAAAACCTACCCATCAGGAGGAGGATTAGAATCATCATTGGCAGCTAAGTTAACCTATCTGCTGCCACTTGAACTTCTTATCCAAAAACCATCACCCGAGTGATGAAAACGTCATTTTGTAACTAACTATTATTCCTTTCTTTTAAACTGTTAAACTTAAAGTGATAATTAAATTTTGTTATTTGTAATTATACAAAGGCACATCTCCAATTCAACCTGCAAGTCTGGAAGGAAGAGCTGGAGAAGAGAGGGATGGTCATAAGCAGCTCTAAAACAAAATCCATGGTGATATCACGAGAAGAAAGAAGACATCAGATTAAGCTGGGAGAACAGGTCCTGGAGCAGGTAGACCACTTTAAATACCTTGGAGCTATTATTGACCAAAAGGGAGGCATCAAAGAAGAGTTGACCACTCGAAAAGCAGCAGCTGGGAGACTTTTTCAGGCCATAAATCGAGGATTCCTCAGCAAGAGAGAGGTTGGTAAGAAAACGAAGATGGCTGTATACCGCTCCACCTATGTCCCAGTCTTGACATATGGATGCGAGTCATGGGCAATGACTACAACCCACAAAAGCCAGATCCAAACCTCAGAAATGAGGTATCTGAGGAAGGTGGTTGAAGTAACAAGAAGAGACATGGTACGCAACCAGACGATACGTCAAGGCCTTAAATCCCACCCCCTGCAGACCCAAGTAGAACAATCCCAACTAAGATGGTTTGGCCATGTCTGCAGAATGGGAGAAGATCGGCTACTACGACAAGCATGGAAAACAAAGAGCCACGGATCCAGACCCCCAGGACGACCCAGAGTCCGCTGGGAGGACAACATCAGACAATCTTTGAAGGACCGAGGACTAGAATGGAACCAGGCCAGGAGGAAGACAGCCGATAGGATGGTCTGGCGCTCTCTCTTCCAAACCTCTACACCTCACGGTAGAAGAGGAACGACTAAGTAAGTAAGTAAGTAAGTAATTATACAAATTTAACTTCGATTCAATCATTTTAAATGTACTACATGTTTGTCTCAGTCAAAGTTACTAAACACACACTCTAAAGAGAGCTATATTATAAAAATAATTCCACTGAGTAACTCAGTGGTGGGGGCTTAACGAGCTAGAATAAACCATTGCTTAAATTCTCCATAAAAGGTGTCGGCAGATTACAGAATTAACGTGCTCAGCAACAGCCAGCATTGTTTTTGCTTATCTGAATATCTTGTGAATACTCCTTTGGGGTAGAAGTGTAATTAACCGTCTATCTACACATCTGCCAAGAGTAATCTGGCTTAAATTCAAGGACATCATAAAGACAGCTGCTGCAGAAGCATGTGGTGAAGTCCGACTTGCGAACAAGAGAAAGAGGACACCTTGGTGGACAGAGGAAGTCAAAGAGAAAATAAGAGAGAAGAAAATGGCATGGAAACAATACTTAGGAGCTAAAAACACAGCAGGACAAATAGAGAAATATAGAGAATATGTGACACTCAGAACAGAAGCAAAGAATAACGTGCTAGCAGCAAAACAAAAGTCCTGGGAAGAATTTGGAGAAAAGCTAGAAAAAGATGCACAAGAAAACCAGAAATAAGACCCCAAAGAACATGAGGAAGGAAAAACAATGCCCTCTCAAATTTATAAAGGACAAGCAAGGCAAATTGCTTACTGCCCCGAAGGAAGTAATGGAAAGAATATTTCTCAGAACTCCTTGATGGTGAGCAAGGTCAAGCATCAGAAATGATAACCACTAGTACAGAAGAGGAAACAAATGGTGATGAAGATGACATAAAGATGGAAGAACTGAAGGCAGCACTGGAGAAAATCAAGATGGGCAAAGCAGCAGGGCATGATGGTATAACACCAGAAATGGTTAAGTACATGGGAGCAACAGGTGACCTATTACTCTTAAGGGTCCTACAGGCAGCGTGGTGCAACAAGACCATACCAAAGGATTGGGAGATTGCCATCATAACACCAATTTTCAAAAAAGATGACAATCGACAATGTGGAAACCACAGAGACATATCCCTTCTCAGTGTCCCTGGTAAAATCTACTCTAGAATCCTAGAGCAGAAACTCCGACGCCTAGCTGAGCCACAATTGGATGAGATCCAGTGCGGATTCCGAGCAAACCGAAGTACTCAAGACCTAATCTTCACACTCAGACAGCTGAGTGAAAAGGCTCTTGAGTATAAGAGTGAGATCCATCTTTGTTTCATAGATCTGGAAAAGGCGTTTGACAGGGTCCCCTGGAGCAAACGTTGGGACTGTTTGGCAAGGAAGAACATTACAGCACCTCTGATTCATGCTATACAGAGCTTCTACAAGTCTTGCAGAAATTATGTGAGGACAGCAAACCATAAGTTAGAAGAGTTCAGGACCACCACTGGTGTAAGTCAAGGTGATATCCTGTCACCTTATCTTTTCATACTCCTCATGGACGATGTTATCAAGGCATGTAAGGAAAGAACAAGAAAGTATTCAGTGGGGCACTGGAAGATGAGACAGGTATGTATTTCAGAGCTGGCATTTGCTGATGATGTTGCCCTGATTGCTAAATCAGAGGCACATCTCCAATTCAACCTGCAAGTCTGGAAGGAAGAGCTGGAGAAGAGAGGGATGGTCATAAGCAGCTCTAAAACAAAATCCATGGTGATATCACGAGAAGAAAGACATCAGATTAAGCTGGGAAAACAGGTCCTTGAGCAGGTCGACCACTTTAAATACATCGGAGCTATTATAGACCGAAAGGGAGGCATCAAAGAAGAGTTGGCCACCCGAAAAGCAGCAGCTGGGAGACTTTTTCAGGCCATAAATCGAGGATTCCTCAGCAAGAGAGAGGTTGGTAAGAAAACGAAGATGGCTGTATACGGCTCCACCTATGTCCCAGTCTTGACATATGGATGCGAGTCATGGGCAATGACTACAATCCACAAAAGCCAGATCCAAACCTCAGAAATGAGGTATCTGAGGAAGGTGGTTGAAGTAACAATAAGAGACATGGTCCGCAACCAGACGATACGTCAAGGCCTAAAATCCCACCCCCTGCAGACCCAAATAGAACAGTCCCAACTAAGATGGTTTGGCCATGTCTGCAGAATGGGAGAAGATCGGCTACCACGACAAGCATGGGAAACAAAGAGCCAGGGATCCAGACCCCCCAGGACGACCCAGAGTCCGCTGGGAGGACAACATTAGACAATCTTTGAATTACCGAGGACTAGAATGGAACCAGGCCAGGAGGAAGACAGCTGATAGGATAGTCTGGCGCTCTCTCTTCCAAACCTCTACACCTCACGGTAGAAGGGGAACGACTAAGTAAGTAAGTAAGCAACAGCCAGCATTGTTTTTGCTTATCTGAATATCTTGTGAATACTCCTTTGGGGTAGAAGTGTAATTAACCTTCTATCTACACATCTGCCAAGAGTAATCTTGTGCGCAGGTAGATACCTTAGAAGCCACTATTAGATACTCTTGAGCTTTGGCCACTGTTGGACCACTACTGCAAAGCAGGGGAGGCAATGCCGTCACACTTCCCATGCAGGGGATGCCTTTTGTCTGTGGTTACACGCATATACGCTTTTACCTAGGTGTCAGAATAGGTTATCTGTATCTAATGGTACACAGCACACACACAGAGCACACCGGGCTACTTGTGCTGTGTGAACAAACCCCTCTACTGGTACTATGGATTTAAGGCACACTCACACTATACACTCCGCTCGCTGTCTCAAAGGTATGACCACAGTACACAGTAGCTGACATGAATAATCCAATAACACCTAAATCAGGTAATAACCCTTTAATAAGTACGGTGCACACATATGAGCCACACACGGCTAACAATACACATGAAATGCAATACACAATGTAATGAAAATGCCAAACTACTTGCCAAAATCACCAGCTCAACATAATAGCAAAACAGTCACCGACATAATCTAACCAGCGACTACAGAATGACTATCGCTCACAGGCGACGTCCAATACTGAAACAAGGCAATACATAATTGCAAGATTCTACCGTAAATAATATCCAGGAAAGAACCACCAGAAATCACATTCACATTCTAGTAATATACCAATAATCCTGAACACCTGAAACAATTGGCAAGCAATGAACAAGAATGGCAGTCATGTAATCCCAGCAAAGCCGCTGACAAAGGGAACAAACGTCCGAACAGGACGGCTGACATCTCGTAGAATGAATCGCGCCAAAAAATCTACATCCTCTTCCGTTCTGGCCCGACTCGCCAAACGGGTTTTCTATTCTACGCTGTTGCCACTCTACAGCGTAACCAACTAAATATGTTTCGGCGAATATCTCTACTGTGACATCCACCCCCCCCCCCCTAAGAAAGAAAACGAAGTTTTCTTCCACCGGAGGAGACACGCCCAACCCCCCTCTGGAGTAAGGGCGAACAAAATGCCGAGGTAGCACATCCTCGTGTAGCTAAAGAATGCCAGAGTTGTCCAATACTATTGTCATACATGCCTTCTCACTCACTAGACTAAATACAAGGGAACATGTACAAATCCACACCAGGTACTGGCAGTCGTGAAAAATAACAACGACTGACTAATCCTGGAGTAGTCTAAACACAATGCATGTTTCACCAAATCTATATAACTAATTGTCACCAATCAAACATCATGTCATCGTATCAGGAATCATTTCTCACAATATAACCGTAGGTATAAGATAACATGATACATCTACACATTGAGTACCACTTCATAGATATTGCCTTTATCGCAGCATAATATATACATTGTATACCATAATACCTCATCATGAAATACCAATTCTAATAGTCATAATACATTTCTTACATAAATTCTAATAAGTACTCTCCTCAGATGTACCTGTCCCACAGACTATAACTGTCCCACAGACTATAACTGTCCCACAGACTATAACTGTCCCACAGTCTTCACAACCTGGACAAGACATCTGCTACCACATTATATACACCCTGAATTGGTAAAATAGTAAAGTTGAATTGCTGTAGCAATAATGCCCAGCGTGTCAACTTAGCACTGGTGGATTTAGCCGACTGCAAAAATAGCAGTGGTTTGTGATCTGTTTGGAGGAAAAAATGTGCCCCCAACAGATATCGTGCCAACTTAGACACCGCCCAGACAATCGCAAGGCACTCCCTCTCAATCGTGGAGTATCTGGTTTCTGCTGGCAACAACTTTCGATAAACATATATTGTAACGCATGACATATAAATTACAGAACAAGGCATAGTAAAGTATCAGCATAACCCTTAAATATTACGAGACCATCATATTCCATAGGTCTCTGATAAATGCACGCCAGGCCTGCCTACAGTGCACCTGCCTACATTGTACCTGCCTACAGTATGCCTGCCTACAGTGTGCCTGCCTACAGTGTGCCTGCCTACAGCGCACCTGCCTACAGCATGCCTGCCCACAGCGCACCTGCTTACAGCATACCTGCCTACAGCGCACCTGCCTGCAGCATGCCTGCCCACAGCGCACCTGCTTACAGCATGCCTGCCTACAGCGCACCTGCCTACAGCATGCCTGCCCACAGCGCACCTGCCTACAGCATGCCTGCCTACAGTGTACCTGCCCACAGCGTGCCTGTAAGGCCTCATGCCACATTAATACAAAGTCCGACATAGCATAATACAGCATAACTATGCATTGTACAGCATTTCCTAACCTGTACAAGTCTACAAAATCACATATTCATATCAACATCGAACTTGGGGCGTGGGTCAGAGCAACTCAGGTTCGGTTCGTATTAACCGAAACATCTTACTGATCACGAACCCGAAATCTAACCCTAGCTATTGCTGGACTATTAGCAGATGATTTTGAAGCAAGGACATATGCTTCAGCCTAACTGCCTTACGCGCACCCCAACTATTCGCAAAAGTCACCCGTGCCATTTTGGTATTGTCGCGCAACGACAGTACCTCTACAAATCTAACCAGCGCGATCTCATCAAACACTCTTCTGAGTGTGCGCCAACTCGCACTCAAGGGAACGTTACGCACCCAAACTGTGCGATCACTAGCTTTCGGACCCTCGTATAAGTTCCAACTGCTGCTACTCATGTCACCCATGGCCTTGTGCACTCCCTGTACATTGCCGACGATTAAATCGGCAATCGGATCCTCAAGGACGAACGCGTTCACTCTACCCGAGAGGAACGGAGTGTCCACATTAATACTCGCCTGGGGGTAAGACTCCACTTTGCCCCCGAACGTGGTGCACTTTACCGTTTTGCCTGTAAGGCAGGAGTCATCGATGCACGATCGACGCACCCCAATTGTGGTGCAACCAGTGTCCTGCAACACCCGGACTGGTCTATTCTCCACCTTGCCTTCGTGGAGGATCACCTTACCAGTCTCATGGACTGCCGATAGGCATGGTGCCGCATGCCCGCATTGAAGCACTACCCTCTCGTTCGCGTGAAACAGAGGGCGACACCCCGCACAGTCCTCACTGTTAATTGTGTCCAACACAAACGCGGAATTCGCGTGTTCTATTGGGGTGGGACACCTGTCTGCACAATGATTATTTCTACCACAAATGGTACACCTGCGCTCTTTCTTCTTCTCGTCGCGTGTACTTTTGTTGGAGCTCTTCGATGACGAAGACCCCGCATCAGAGTCAGACGATCGACTCTCTGAGGAACCACTCCTCTGCTTGTGATGTTTGGTTTTATACCAAAACCGGTCTTCGTATCGAGAGTCCTCGAAGCGTACCTGCTTTCGAGTTTGGCGCTCCCCTCTGTCGCTATAACTATCATATTGTCGGTTCTGCCACCTCGGCCGACCATTTCTATGAGATCGAAAATTCCCATAGCTATCTCTAGGCGGCTGATAGGGGCTGGAAGGCTTCACATACGTCTGCTCTTGGCCCCTGTCTAATTGATTTCGCCAAGGATGGCGCTGAACTTTGCCGACACTGGCAACTAAGTCTTCTGACTGACCCGACTTCTGAATAGGTTTGCCCGGATGGGCCAGGACATAATGGTGCCCCAATTGGGCCATGGACTCAATGTCCTTTGGTTGACGTTCCTGGAAAAACGCCACCAACTCACTGGAACACGAGGACAAAACTTTGTCCCGTAGCACCAAATCTAGCAAGCCATTAAAGTCCTTAGATATGCCCACCATTTTGATCCATCTATTCAGCAGGAGCTTTATCTTTGAGATAAAGTCCTCGAAGTCCTGGTCTGCGCTTGGCATCGCGTTTTTTAAACGCGTCCGGTAACCGTCAGCAGTCAGACGGAACTTCCGGAGCAACCTTTCCTTAACTTTGTCGTAATCGGCCCTTTCCTCTACAGGGAGGCTATAAAAAGTCTCAATCTCGGGCCCCACTAGCAATGTCGATAAAAGAGATGGCCACTGATCCCTATCAGCCTTATAGGCCACACATTCGGCCTCGAATCTTTCAAGGAAGAAATCTAAACTATCAATTTTATCATTGAAATTTGGTAGACGCAGCCTAAAAGGACAATGAGCCCCACCAGAAGTTGAGTTCTGGCCACTCGCACCCACTTCTAACTTCTTCAATTGTATTTCCTTCTCCATCATTTTCTCTTCCAGAGCTATTCTCATTAGAACAAAATTCAGCGCACAAACACCAAGCTGTTGCAGATAAACTCACTTAAAAGCTGTATTTCAAACCAGCTTGGAGCTTAGTTCCCAGATTGACGCCTTCTCTCCGACTGCACCTTTGTTTATTCGTGTTGAGGAAAATTAGGAAATCCTCATAAAATTAACAAGCGTGGACCTTTAACTGTCCCGAAAAGATGAATTCTCTACATTGACTGTGGTTGAAGTCAAAATATTCCTGTGTGCCGCACTTTTTGCAAAGATTAAGATACGGTAAACAGTGTCCACGGACTTTAGAGAAATCTATTGCAGTGTATATTTTATAACTTGTTTACAATTCTGTATTAACCATTGTGTACTAATTTTATTGCTTCTTACTCATTCCTACTCCCCTCATTCTTTCTTTCCTATTGACTATTGACTATTATCATGTCCGATTGCAAAAACTCAAATCAAAATATAGGCAATATCACTAATTCATGGCTTAAACTATCAGGGCTTAAAATTGGTCATTTAAACATTTACCACCTGCTAGGTAAGCTTCCTGAAGTCTCCACCTCTCTCCAACAAAACTTCCACATATTTGGTTTTTCTGAAACCCGTCTCAATGACAAAATTACAGATGAAGAAATTAGGATTAATGGATTCACCACCATTCGCAGGGATTCTAACAGACAACATGAAACAGGGCTAGTTATATACATCCCAACATCTCTTCAGTACAGACGCCGTGATGATCTAGAACATACTGGCATTGAATGTATATGGCTGGAAATAAAACTCCCCAACCTGACCCCCGTTTTAATTGGTTACCTGTACCGAAACCCTAGCTCTTCTGCTGTATGGTTTGACACATTCTCACGAATGATGGACAACGTTTGGGCTTCTTCGAAGGAAATTATTCTACTGGGAGATTTCAATATTGACCTTCACAAATCGAACAACACGTGGAATGATATCACCATCTCATACAACCTCACACAGTTAGTCAATCAACCCACGAGAGTAACAGATTCATCATCTACACTAATTGATCATATCTATACGACCTGCCCAGAAAACATTGTAGAATGCACAGTTACACGGACAGCATTAAGTGCATGGCCTTTGATGGGAGATTAAAATCACGCCCACAACCATCTCTGAGAACGATTTATAGCAATCTTTTCCTTAACGCCGGCCCAAAAGAGGACGGGCCACAGACTCACTCCTGTTTCTAGAGCAATTAACAGCAGATCATTTTCTTACCTGGCTGTCACCCCGCCTGGTGGGAGTTGCCAAAGCTCTCAGAACAGTGGCACCATCAAAGACAGACAGACCTCAGAATTCAATCGCAGCGGTACACGATCTAAAGAATCAGGGAACTTTCAGCTCACGGAGTTAGCTTCTCGAGAAACTTTTCGCACCCTCATGCGAGCAAGCCTGAGACGGAAGAAAATCGGTAGACCGGGGGAAACGAAGGAATCGCAGCGGTTAACACAACGGCGAGGTACCTCGGATTCTGCTCGACTTCAAGAAAGGTGCGAAAACCTAACACGCCCTATTCAAGTTACATTCGAGAAGTATAAATAGAGAACTCCGAGAAACTGCATTTTATCGTTCGCTCTGACAGAATCCTAGTTTCACTAGCATAGTCGGATTACTGCTTGATTCCACCTACCTTCGTGACTATTGGAGTGTATTCTTTCTGCGCAGACGGTAATTTATACATTAGCTTCGAGTGATCAGTGGTCTAGTTATTTCAATTGATTTCAATGGATTGTGGTGTAAATTTAACCTTATTAAATAAACCCATTTTCAAAGTTCTAGTGCAAACTAATGTTACAGCTAAAAGTATTTCCTAATACAATTGACGCGTAAATTAATTTTGCAGATAGATAGATGTGCTTTAATTATTTTTAACTCACGGGAAGTTTTCCCGATTTGTTAATTGACGACACTAATAAGTAAATAGGCTAACTGTAATTTATCGCGTGTCAGATTATAATATAATTTGTAATGCATTTCTTGTTTTGATTATCTTTCATTCAGAACGATCATTCAACCTGCATCCCAGCAATTATTAATTATATACAGAGTTCTGCCAACTCAATTCGATAACTCCAGTTACATATGAACTTTTTTTAAAGCTAAACTTGTGGCGACCTGTAATGGGCCCCGCTCCTCTGAATTTAACTGAGAATAAAGCCACACAAGAAAACACTTCTAAAATACTAGTTCATATAGAGTCCTTAAAGAAAAACTGGAAGCAGAACATATTTTATTCACTGCCCCTATTTGTGAAGAAAAAACATCGATCTACCTGAACACTGTCTGTCACGTATATTCAGTGTTTTTCTTAACTTGTGACATTACGGAAAAAGAAAAGTTATCTCCTCCAGCTGTGCCAATTTTAGGAACCACACCATATCTCACGCCTAGCCAAGTGCCTGTGCCTTTCTTTAGGAACTTTATCTAATAAACAAACAGTACCGTTAAACTTCAACGTCCAGCGATTTCGGGACACTGTGTTAACTTCACAATCCGCTAATCTGGGGCTGTACACGGAAGAAAATACTTTTACCTAAGCCAAGGTTTAGTGCTGTTTTGTGATGTATTTCCTATGAAGTGCCAGAATTCACCTTTCGGTAAGTCTGCGTGTGTGTTTGTGGGGATGGCCAGCCCTAGTGTGTTTTTTTGAATGAAAGGAGATTTATCTTTTCTTTACCCTTTTAATTAGTTCGACCTAGTATTAAGGTGCATTATATTCCTTGTACGGGATCTCTCCTAGCGGGATTGGGTAACTGTGTTCATTTCCCCTCCCGTAAAATTTGTTGATTTAAAGGGAGACAATTGAGAACGCTAGCTTTTCCTCTACACACCCCCCCCCTTTACTGTAACCCCTTGCCTCAGAGTAATAAATTTACCAGTGGGTTAAATTGACTATCTCTGATCACCCCCCCCCCCCCTTTTTCTTGTCTTTGGGACCGGGTCTTGTCTGTTAGTAAATATAAACGGGAAACGGTGGATGGGATATTTCTCCTCAAAAACCCCCTCTTCCCTTGTTATATTTGTATTCTGTAACCTTTGATTTTTGACTGTAAATGTACAATTATTTGTGACTCCTTTATGATAATAAAGGTATTAATCTTTATTTGTGTTGGTTGTCGGTTGGCCTAAAACTCCAAACATTTCCATTTGTGTAGGCTGTATTCATGTACGTTGAGCGACAGAATCACCAAATCGGTGAGTGCGTCTGAGCGACTGGAACTGACAAACAATTGTTTGTTCAGAAGAGCGATAGGAATAGTCTGTGAGAAACAGATATTGTCGTAATAAGAGACTGTCCTCGCTCTTCCCAGCGCCTGTGAATCTACTACCTCACTCTCCTAAATCCTTATTCTCACAGAGCCTTCAATATCACTTTACACTCTAAAGGGACCAATATTCATCAGCACCCTCTCAGATAAAAATTACGACAGCAGGTATCGGATGCTTAGAAACAAAGTACAATACCTCATTCGTCAGGAAAAGAAAAGATGATTCAAGACAAAGCAAACAGTAAAGAAGTCTGGGCAGCCATTAGAACACTAACACTCAAAACAAAGTCACTAAACTCTTTACCAAAAAGCTACTCCCTCACGGCTACTCATTTTAGTAACAACTTCAAGACAGAAATTAACCATCTCAAATCGACACTAAAGCCAATGGACTGCGATATTAGTAAACTGACCGCCTTCTGCAACACTGAACATACCATAACAGATCTTAGAGATATTCCTTTTCTAACAGTACACGAAGTTCTCAAATATATCTTGGCATTAAAAAACAACAATTCATCTGGTCTTGATGGTATCAGCAATAAGATTCTACGTTACGCTGCACCCATCATTTGCGACTCCTTAACCTATGTGTACAATCAATGTATTGCACACAACTACTTTCCCACAGCATTTAAATCTGCCAAAGTGTATTCTCTCTATAAATCTGGCTCACATAGCGATCCCAACAGTTACAGACCAATATCCCTTCTATCATCTCTTTCAAAACCACTAGAGAAACACATTTACAACACCACATTTCAACACTTAACAACAAACAAACTGCTCATTGAGAGCCAGTCAGGTTTCAGACCCAAACATTCCTGTCACACAGCTCTCACCAAAATGGCTGATAACTGGCTGTCGAACGTAAATGATGGAAAATTAGGTGGTGCTGTTTTTGTTGACTTCAAA
Source organism: Oreohelix idahoensis (assembly GCA_024509875.1). Taxonomy (NCBI): domain Eukaryota; kingdom Metazoa; phylum Mollusca; class Gastropoda; order Stylommatophora; family Oreohelicidae; genus Oreohelix; species Oreohelix idahoensis. The sequence goes on along the minus strand of JAMPIV010007348.1, from coordinate 240,598 downwards.
AAAGCATTTGACATGATTGACCACACTATCTTGGTTCAAAAGTTGGAAACCCTCAGAATAGGCCCTAATCCACTAAACATCATCAAATCATTCCTGGGAGATCGACAACAGTTAGTGCTTCACAACAACTCGACATCAGATTTCTCGAAGGTAGTTACAGGAGTACCGCAGGGTTCTATTCTTGGGCCCCTACTCTTCGCAATGTTCATCAACGACCTGCCACGTTACCATAATTGTTTACACAAACCAATGTTAGAGATTGAAATTGAAAATGTAGCTCCTCCTTACCTTCATATTTTATTAGGCATAGTTTTGAAACACCACAGACTTCTAGAACAGGTAGCCGATATAATAGACGCAAAGATATTTGAGAATCCGCAAGAGATACATGCAAACATTAGTCCTATGAAGAACTTGAAGAGATTTGGTAGGAACTAGAAACAGGCAGAAGAATTAGAAGCTAAAATTGAATTTTTTCAGGCAGGTATTGAACTTTGTGAGGATAAGGAGGAGACATAGTTTTAAAGTTAAACTTGAAAATGCACAAGATTCGCTGGCCAAACTTCAGTTTCAAGATCTGTGTGCTAGGTCTGGTCCAGTTTGCTTACACCTGGACAAGGTACTAGCCAAACACAAAATCATACCACAGGCTTATCATAGCAGAGCATTCATAGGGAATCACTGCCACAGATATCTCACACAAAAAGTTTATAAAGATCTTACAAGAGCAATTATTACACAAACACTGAAAATTACAGACAAACAAGATATAACTAACATAGCTTTTATTGCCCAAGAACAATTCAACTCACTGAAAGAAGCATTTGAGAAAGTACACAACAACATATCACACAGTAAACCAATTAGTAAAGAATCAATAACAGCATCAATAGAGACTTATATGTCTTTGTTCAGAAAGCTATTCCCCAGTAAGACAATTCCTAAACAGCACATATTAGAAAAACATTGCGCAGACTGGATCAGAACTCATGGCTTTGGAATGGGCATGCATGGAGAGCAAGGAGGAGAATTTGTACATTCCACTATTTCCAAAATTGAAAGACGCGCCAGCGGTATTAAAAAATATAACTTCACAATTAAAATTTATAATGGAAACTCATTTGTTACAAATTTCTCCATCTGTGAATGTACAGATTCATCCTATAAAAAAAAAGGAAGTGTGAATGATAATTGAGCGAAATTTTGGGGCTAGAGAAAATTATGGCAGTTGTTGCGTGAGAGTGACAGAATTAACAGAGTGTGGAAATCATTTAATAGATGTATTTATTAAATACACCTATTTATCTATTAAATGGAACATTTTGTTTTACTCATGACCATACTCATTTTTACATGACCATCGTGATGTATGATTGAGATAATTGTTAGCTCTCATGTTTTGGGGACAATTGGGTGTGTTATTTTAAGGTAATAAATGTGGACTTGCAATTTAATGTTTCAATAATTAATGTTTGACGCATGAAACCAAAACAAAACTTTGATATCCATTTTCTGCAGGTTTTCTACTTTTGATTTCTGTAATTTGTTATGCATGCTGATTGTGACCGTTTTAGTGTAAATTGCATTAGAAACAAAACATAACAAAACATTAAAAAACGTAAATTTTACACAATTTCAGACTATTATATCTTCTGTTCTACTTGTGATAAAATGTTTGTTCTTGTTCTAAAATTTACTCTAACAATTCTAGTCTAGCTTTACGCAAAATTAAAGCCGGTATTTATAATAATAAAGTAGCCTAAAAGCATTAATTAAGCCCTATCAAAAGTAAACATCGCCACATTTTTTTCCCGTTAGGAAGCTGACCACGTGACCTCGGTCAAGATAGCTATAAATAGCGCGGTCAGGGAAAAAAATGGAAACAACTAAAAGATCGCTGGCAAACAGCCGTGGTCCATGTTTGTTGAAGATTTGGTGGTAAAACGTTTTTTTACGGGATGGGGTAACAAGCCCCATGCATAAATCAAGTCCAACACGAAAATAAGAATCTTCAACTCAAATGTGAAGTCAGTTCTATTGTATGGCTCTGAGACATGGAGAGCAACAAAAACAACAACCAAAAAGCTACAAACTTTTATAAACGTGTGCTTCCGTAGAACAGAAGGACTGAAACGGTATGACAAAGTCTCAAATGTGGAATTGATGACAAGAACCAGACAAGTGCTAGTGGAACAAGAGTTGAGAAGAAGACGCTGGCGATGGATAGGACACACATTGAGGAAACCTGTTGATAGCATTACAAGGCAGTCCTTGTTCTGGAATCCACAGGGAAAGAGAGGCAGAGGTAGACCAAAAAACACATAGAGAAGAGAACTGGAAACAGAGGTGAAAATGATGAGGAAAACATGGAAAGAACTTGAGCGGATAGCACAGGACAGAAAGACTTGGCATGTGTTTGCTGAAGGCCTATGCTCCTTGGGGAGCTAAAGGGTATTGATTGATGTATCGTCTGGTTGCGGACCATGTCTCTTCTTGATACTTCAGTCACCTTCCTCAGATACCTCATTCCTGAGGCTTGGATCTGGCTTCTGTGGGTTGTAGTCGTTGTCTGTGTCTCGCATCCAAACGAGTTAACATTTGGATTAATCTGTATTTTTATTTCTTTCTCTATGAATGAAGAGTGTTGAGTTATATAATAATCTGCACATCTTCTCACCGTCAACTGTAACGGAATTTGTAACGCATTATCCATTTTTTCTTTCCGTCTATTATTTTGCCGTAATACTCTGTTAACCAAAACAGTTATATTTGAGGTATATAGGGTGTTAACTTCTTCGATGTAGCACGTTCCTAGTCCTGAAAAAGACTGGTCCTGAAAAGGACCGCTAGCTGCCTGTTTGGTCCCTACTCGTTATCTTTTTCGACTGTATGTTGATTATGACTGTCTCTATTATATTTGGTAGGAGTTCCTCTAGGGTGTCGGTAATTATTTTGTCTTTGGTTTCTTTGCTTCTTTCTCTTCCTTGATTGCTTTTTGTTACGATATCCTCGATGATCCTTCTCTCTGTTTCAATTCTGTTGAGGACTTCTTCGTTCTCCTCCTTTAGCTCTGCGAGTTTGGCGATGTCGACTTCTATTTGGTGCTGAATGGATTTCATATCCTGTAACATTGTCTGGCGCTCTATAAGGCTCCTATTGTTTCGTCTCTTATGGTATCTGTGTCATCGTTGTGCTGCCTGTTCTTGTCGACTTTGAGTTTTTGTTTTATGTCTGGCACATCTGTGGTAAGTTTTATTAGTTGGGTTCTTGTGTGCTGTTCCTGTTTAGCAGTGCCACCTGAAGCGACTCAGTGTCTTGCTTCTCTGAAGAAGACGTTTTTGGTTACATATTCCTTCATTTTGGCCGTGGTTCCCGAGACAGTTTGTGGCCGTATGACCGACCCCATAGCATTTATTTGTGCTAGTGTCTAGTTATAATAAAAAAATTAAAACCATCATTCGCTTTTATGATAAATAAGCAAGTAAGATTTTTTCTACAAATAAATAAAAAAAGAAAAGAAAAGAAAAATACACGTCACAACTGAGAGTAGGGTGAAGAGAGGTGAAGTGGTAACTAGTTCAACTTTGGCATAACCCATGCCACAAATTGGCGGGAGTTACCATCTTGATTTCAGTGACGTACACAGGGACAGCCTTGCTCCCTGTGGAAAAAAAATGATAGATTGACCAATAAAAAGGATATAGAAGAAAGCCTTAACCAATAGAAAGCAGCCAGCTAAACTCGCACTGCGAAGTTAGCTGCCGGGTAATATTCGAGCTGCAGTTTGGAAGAAATCAAGCATTGCAATACAGACGCGTTTTAGTGAGCGTCTTGCTTCCACATCGAGATATCGATGATGTTTGATAGGATTTTCGATATTCTTCAAATATGCCTGCAGATGCAGGAAAAGGGCAAACAAATTTGATAGTCATGAACATCTGTTCATGTAAATGTTAGCTTGCTGGTTTCAACATGTAAGTAGACTTAAGTCTTGTACCGCCTTTCCAATTTTCAGCCCAGCTCGTCTGATATTTTTATAAAAGGTCGCCACGATGCAAATAACAAAGAATTGAAGGATTATAATGAACGAAACCCAGGACTGCAATGACATTAGAAAGAAACTAAAAGTGGTAAAGATATCCCCTTAAGAGATATGCAACCCGGAAAATAATCATAAATAAGAAAACAAAGGATATTGATGATACGGATGAATATTATACGCCTCCGTGGATTGAAATAAATAAGGGAAAATTTAAAGTGCACATTGAATATAATGAGACATCTTGAGTCGAATGATTGATTAGGATTTGTAACCATTTGCTGTTGATTCATTTCATGCCATTTTCTGATCTAAATAAAATTGCAAGTTAATTGATCAGGCTGTTGAATATTTCCGTACATGTTGGATAATGTAGGAAATGAGAATTTGCAAAATGAACACCACTATCATTCTCCAAACTATAACATCTAAATAGAGGAAAGAACGGACTGGTACCCCACAACATAAACCAAGAAAATTACATCTCTGGCGGACTTCAAGCCAGTCAAATATCTAACTTGGAAAAACAGAAAAATAAAACAAAATAGAAGAAAATACCATAACAAGAAAAAGTAGGCACATTAGTGGTCTACTACATTATACTATACTACATCCTTGACGGCCACATAAGGTTATTTGGTGCCAGGTGACCAGTCCTCTTGAGGAGAACGGACGAAGAAGGATCACTGAGAACCACTGACCCGAATTGCAGAAATAATAAATTAACGTGGATAATATGGATCAACAGCTGACAGAACAGCAGCAAATGCAGCAGCGAAATATGCAGCTCAACCAACCACAGCCTGCAGCATCGGCACTGTTACTGCCCAACGCGGAGCCCACAATGATGGCGCTACAACAATTAACCGCCACGTTACATAATGTGGACCACTATGCCAAATTCACCCAAATCATGTCCATTATTCTGCCCTTCAGCGGAGATACAAAGAAATTTAGGAGATGGCTGTCTGACATTGACAAGTTTGCCTCCATTGTTGATGCCGTTAATGACACAGATAAAAAGCGGATTGCTTTTTTAAGCTCTGATTCATTAGTCACATATTTTTTTACGACGAAGAGGACAATTATACCCAAATGAGACCTATGACTCTCTGAAGAAGGAGATGATTCAAAGGTACAGCGACGTTGTAGATGACCAGCACACTTGCTCTTTGTTAAGAAAGATTAGACAGGAGAAAGACGAGCCTGTACAGTTTTATGGTGATCGGCTCCTTAATTTAGCTGAAGAGGCATTTTTAGGCAGTTCAACAGATACCCCAGAAATGGAAAGACCCCTTGTAGGTATCTTCGTAGATGGACTATATGCGGATCACTTGAAACTTCATCTGATACGCAAGGACACAAAAACTATCACTGACTTTATACAGGCGGCAGTAATGGAGGAAAATGTTAGAAAACGCTTTCACCAAAGAGTTGGACAGGAACCACGGGTGGAGCAGGGACACACATTCGAACATGAACCTATGGAGATTGGTCACTCCAGACAGAGATGGAATCGTTCCGTCACTTATGGGGAAAATAACAGTCGTCCTCATCACTTCCCTGCACAGAGGCCACATAATGTGTACAATGTCACCCCAGGAATGTGTTACCGTTGTGGTAGGACAGGACATAATTTTAGAAATTGCAGAGCATCCCCTGCCAATGGGACAACAAATCGTGATGGCTATAACCAGCATCAACAGTTCATACAACAAATGAGCTATAGTGCTCTCCAGGAGAGAACCACAACTCTTTGTTCGCCAGGGAAACGGACGCGGCACACACTAGGCAGGACTGCTAGTGGTGGTCGACACAACATCAGGACACACTATAGTTCTGAGAATAAGTTCTTTATGAAAGAGAAAGAACAACACGGTATCACAAATAATTCGATCCCACCCCATATGAAACAAGAAGAAATATTCAATACTAACATTACCATACATCCTGACCCTAGTTCTTGCCTATTAAACATTCAAAATAAAAATTATCGTGCACTGATTGACACAGGAGCGTCGGTTAGCCTAATTCGCTATCAGCTGTTTCGAAAGATGCAACGTCTCGTCAAGTTCCAACAGTCTAAAACGTATATGGCATTGGTTACAGGACAGGAATTAAAATCCATTGGCGCTGCATGGTGTTGCACAAGAATTTCTCGTATTCTGTGTACAACATATATTTTTTAATGCATGGGAAGTAACTCATGGAATTGTAGTCACTTTTATTTCTACAGTTGTCTAATCGTGATAGCATCGGCAAGCAGTTGTCTAATCTTGATAGCGACGGTTGCCGATAGTTTGTGTGTGAGCGATTTTAAGTCATAACCATGTATAGAGCGTTTTCCTAGAAACAGTTGGCATCTTGCGATGTCATTCCCTTTTAAGGTTCGAATCTTAAGACGATTGTTCTTAGAACATCTTAGAACATTCTTCGTTTCGTAAGTTAGCTGAGCTGTATTCGATTCGCGTGTTCTGCGCATGTCCTAGTTTGTGTCTTTGTCTAAGCGGGACTTCCGCCCAGCAGAGAGCGAAGATTTTGGTTCACGAGCAAGACATCTTTGTGCGAGCGTCTCGGCTTATTTTGTTCTGTCAGGAATATGGAGTTCTCTAATAGATTGCTCGTTTATTTGAGATGACATTTCTCTTGTGATTTAATACGCCTGGAGGCATGTGAGTTATGTGGTGTATTTCCTGAAGACAAGGTAATTGCATTTTTCAGTAACTTTGTAGACATCTTTCGAGATTGACATTTGTTTCGTAGCCTGTCATTGAAGAGTCTTCACTATGAGATGTTTCTCGGCTCACGTATTGCTACGTTGTAACGCATCGGGTTGATGCATGTCCTAAGGACTATTACTTGCTGCTCTGCTACATGATCTAGGTTTGCATACCTTTGTTAACTAGAAGATTTTTGAGGACATTATTGATACTTCAGAAGACGTGCCCGTCTTGCTGAAGTCAGTTCAAGGAGAGTGGATTGATCTCCTACATATTGTTATCTCCTGGCTAAGATAGAAAGGGATGGAGAATTTTAACTACTACATTACAACCTTATAATGTATTGACATGCATATGATTCATCCATATTATGATGCCATCTGCCGTCCAGTACTGTATGGACTATCTTGATGTAATAATGACTGTTTGATCGTACCTATGATGTACCTGCTTGTTTATGTCTACACACCTCGTCATTGTGGCGTCTATAATAAATTATACAAAAAAACGTCACTAGCTGTTGCAAGCATCATTGACTTTACACATCGTGAGTTAACGTGACGTCCTTGTGTGGATTGCCCTGTTTTGTAATGCTCACTGTTTGAGTACACATCTGCATCCTACACAAACCAGACCACAGATACCATACTATGTCTTCATCGCCTTCAACAATTATGGCGTACAACAAAAAGGTATCTAACACATGGGTTACTTTCACACTAGGAAACCAGGAAATTACACACCCCTTTATTATTACCAAAGGAATGTTCCGAAACCTAATCCTAGGTCGAGATTTTCTTGGCAAACACCCGGCCAGGATTTATTTTGATCTACGTAAAATCAGAATTCATGATGAATACATCGAGTTGCAAGACGACATACACATTGCATCTCTGGTACGCCTCACCGCCCCTGTCATGATAGCACCAAATTCTCTGCTGATAGGTAAAGGACGAGTTAAGAGATCATCTTATATTGTGCCCGGTCAAACTGTCCAAATAAAACCACCACTGGACGAAGCAATTAATGATGACCCTTTGATAATAATAATGGAAGGTATAGCTGAGGTTTCAACATCTAGAGATTTCCCTATTATGATCCTGAATACCTCAGGAAAGGCTACCACTACCAACAGAGGCACAATCTTGGCTTAGGTAGATACATCATTGTTACAAAATAAAAAAACAAAAAAGAGTTAACTCCATCCTTCCCCCACCTTACGTTACACCCCACGACCTTTCATTGGACGTTCGACGGTTAGGGAGCAAGACCACCCCTATATCAGGCAACGCGAAAGGTCGAAACTCTTATCTTGTCACAATCACAACCATCAGTCCCCCTCATCAAGTTTGCAACCACATTACACCCCCGCCACCCCTTTAATTCGGTGGTGTGGAATGATAATTTTCTGCCAGGAGGTTATCCCACAGATCGGAAACCCATTACATGTACAACAACTCAGGATGAAAATTTTTATGATTCACTCACGGGCGGATATTTAAAAAAAACACTTTTCCACCCAGACGAAAAATGCAACCTTACTTCCTTCCCGGAGGATAGGATAATGATTGCGATAACAAGGAAGATAAAGTAACATACGCGGATGCGAAAAGTTATACTGTCACCAATAAGAAAAACTTGCTTAACTACAACAACCGTCCCCAGTACCGATATGGCAGACATATGATCAATCTGGTGACAGAAGAGAACCCACGTAAGAAATGGAAGAAACAGCACTACCCAGCCCAGACCATATCCGGTTCGAATCCCAGAAGAGTACAGTCACATGTACCGGTGAGAAATCATCAAAGATTTCAAGGACCTTTTAAACAGAAATCTTCCCAAGATGTACGAAACCTACCACAGTATTGCAGTAGTGGAGTAGAGAGCACACTACATTATTACAATAAGGGACCAGAGAACCGACATCGGAATAGAAATAATCCAGACATTCGATCCACACAAGACCCCACCGAGAAACAGACATCAGCCAAACACCAATACAGATTATCACAATTACTGGAAACATTTCTTACAAGTGACGAAAATAAATCACGTTTAACGAAATTCGTTACAAAACATCAGGATATTTTTGCTCTGAATGACATGGAATTGGGCAGAACGAATACTGTCACAATGAATATCCAAACAACAACAGAGGAACCGGTTCACTTAAAGCCATACCACACCTCACTGAAGAATCGGGAACTTGTTGAAAAATCCATAGACGAAATGTTGGCCGCTGGAATAATTGAACGTTCCAGGTCCCAATGGTCATCTCCCATTGTCATTGTTTCTAAGAAAGACGGATCCAGCCGGTTCTGTTGTGATTACCGTGCCCTCAACAAAATTACCAAAGTTATTTCTTACCCCCTACCTAGGACTTACCCCCTACCTAGGATTGACGATTTACTGGCGACATTGGGAAAGTCCACTTACTTCACCACTCTAGATGCACGATCTGATTTTTGGTGTATTCCACTGACTCCAGAAGCAAAACAAAAATCCACCTTTTGCACCCACGTTGGCAGCTTTGCATGGAATGGGATGCCATTCGGGCTTAAGGGTAGTCCGGTGACATACATGTCTTTAATGAATGAGGTCCTAAAGGGATTACAGCCGTTCGCGCTAGCTTACATTGACGACATATTAATCCATACAGCAGGCTCTGTTGAAGAACATCTCCAGAAAGTAGAACTAGTGTTCGCCAGACTACGACACCACCAAGTCAAGCTGAAACTGTGTGGTAAAGTGGGATGTTATAAATATTTATAGGGGACTTAGTGTACTGACTGAGATCAGCTGTGAAGGTATCTGTATATAATAAGTGTGGTGTATTACAGATGACCTTACTTGCTACCACATTTATACCTCAGTCAGAATTATTCTGGAATATTGTGATGACTACGTTAAATGTCTAGGGTTATGGAAATGATGAAGTGTAAGTCACAACAACAACAGACAGATAAACAATTTAATTTATTCCACAACACTTTACAACACTGTGACACTCACACACATATAACACTCTATAAGACTATCTTAAATGAGTCAATGGTAAAGTTTCAAATATATATGTATTAATTACTTTCACTAATAGATATCCTGATTCAACCACACAGTGAACCAAGAATCACAATCAAATGTAATCACAATTTATATGTACATAATTTATAAATATGAACCTTGTAGTGACATATTTTATTAGTATTATCCTATGTGTGTAAGTTGTGTAGTAGTACTATGAGGTAATACTGGTTTTGTTTTTCAAGCTATGTTGTTATTTGTCATCATGACTTCAAGTGTTTGTTTATCTTGGAAATAGTATGGGGAAAAGTTCACAGTTCCTATTAGGTTTAGAAGTCATCTGAAATTTGTTTCCCTCTGTGTTACTATAAGGTCAATTTTAGAGGGGGACACATAATGTTGAGCTCCTCTGGCCACAGAAGCTTATCTTTCGTGATGGCGGCAGGAAAAGACTCCTCTGCTCGATAGCTTCCCTGTGTTCTGGAGACACCTCACTGGTCGCTATCTGGACCCAGGAGTATGCTGTCAGCCTATAGATTCAGCAAAGCTCAGACCAGGTGCTGCTCAATAACCTTAGGACCACGGTCCCTGAAACAAGAAGGTTGTACCTCCTATTTCAGAACTAATTTATAATCTATTTCCAGACTGAACACAATACATAACAAACACTGAGTTCAGAGCGGTAGGCCAACTGCTATCTTCATCTGAAACAATTTACACCAGTATACTCCTCCCTAATGGTTACTACGCCTCTGCAATTCCAGCATTAGTTCTTTCTAGTCAATAAGATAGGTGTCAGTGTACTGTTTGGCAATTCCAGCAGTTATGACAATTTTATACTTTGGTGACACCTCCTGTACTTCAGGTTGGCAATTCATGCAGTTGCCTCGTTTTCTTTTCCGACACCTGAACTGTTTCTTGTGGACTAGTTAACTACTTTACACACAGCAACTACAGGCTTTGCCTCGTGTTTGCTACTGAACCACACACATATACATACATAAATTATCAATTTACATTCAATTTTCATTAAAAAGATATTGAATATATCAAGCTTACCACAATTCATGGAAATAATACACAGATACGTTGACTGGCGATGAATAATGGCACAATTTCAATCTGCCGCTGTCCCAGGCTTTTATTTAGAAAAAAATATGCACTGAAACTCAACACACTGTTTCTTTAGTAAGTTTATTTGAAAAATGTGGCACTGAACTGACGCTCCTAATTGCCTATATTGGCGGGTCTAACCAATCGGGCCATGTTTACACAGCTTTTCAAAAAAAGTACTCCTACTCACGTTTCCCTAACAACAAAGAACCGAGAAAGCCCGACTAATCGTGTTTAGCCTTACATTTACTTCTATCCAATCAAATAGGATTTTACATGGTGGCCCATTTCCCGTAAAATAGTGGTTCCAAAACATGCCACTGTGCGATTATTATTTGGTGTTCGTTGACAAAACATCAGGATATTTTTGCTCTGAATGACATGGAATTGGGCAGAACAAATTTGCTGTCAACAATGAATATTCTTTGTCAGCAAGTCCTAAGGAACCCAACTATATAAATTTTATGGGGCTAAGTGGCTGCGTTAAAATATGCATTTTCTTCAACCTCCCGTTCACTTCGATACGATGTGGTGTCTGGGTACTGTCAGGCTTTCAAACGTAAACCAGTATAATGTCATATTTCCTAATAAGCATTTTTCAGGTTTTTAAACCTAACTCTCGTATGGGTAGTGTTTTTTTTTCACTGTCCATTTGAAAAAAGTTAGTGCTTGTGGCCTTACACGCGTGATGGCATTAATTTTGTATCGCGAGACGCGGGTTAGTGTTGCATGCGTTCCTGCTTTCAGCCCTCCCTCTCTTTCTATCCTAAGTCCATCTGTCCGTTCGTTTATGTTAACGTAGTGTAATTAATGCTAGTATTAATTTAGGTCATTAATCAGCTTGCGTATCTAAAGGTTTTCTTAGAAATGCAGTACACGTTTTATTGTAGAAAGCGTGTAGTGATGCAGTAGGCTTTACTATCAACGTGAAAACGTTACAATTTGCAGACGAAGTAGAAAAAGGGGGATCGCGAGTACAGTCATTGTGACAGCACTGTTCTTTACCATTCTTCTTTCCTTTTATTGAATTTATTCGTTAGGCTTTACATTTACCTTTTAATTTATATGTGGATTTAGAATGTTTCACGACAAACTGGCGAAGTGCGAGTTCCTGAAAACAGAAACAAAATATTTGGGATTCATAATAAATCGTAATGGCGTTCGACCGGATGAAGATAAAGTGACAGCTATCAGGGAGATGTCTAGCCCAAAGACAGTCAGACAAGTAAGATCTTTTGTCGGTTGCGTGGGATATTACAGACGACACATCATTAACTTCTCCAGGGCAGCTGAACCTTTAATTGCCCTCACACGAAAGTATGCTCGTTTTAGGTGGACCGACACTTGCCAGAAGTCATGTGAGTGTCTGAAAAATGCCCTAACCACCATCCCACTTCTTGGACATCCGGATACCTCTCAACCCATGATCCTATATACTGATGCCTCAGATAACGCGATTGGTGCTTGTCTTGTACAATCAATCTCCCCAGATGAAAAGCCCATCCTACCAAATATTCCAAATGAAAAACCGATAGCATTCTTATCCCACGCATTATCCAAGTCACAAAAACGATGGACCACCACTGAGAAGGAAGCCTACGCAATACACTATGCAGTACAGAAATTCGATTTCTACGTTCGTGGTACCAGGCTCCTTATTCGAACAGACCTCCAGCCCTTAGTTAACTGGCTTACAAAAACTCAAGAACAACCAACGGAACTTCAAACATAGTCAATGAACTTACTTCTTTCTTCTTCTTTGATCCTTAGCCGCCGACCGTCAAAGCAGTCAGTGGTCATCACGCCTAGTGGCGTCTTGTAGGGCAACAACAAATTGATTCCACTTTGCTCGGTCGGCGGCCATCCTTCGTACAGTGCCCTAACTCTGCTTCATTCTTTGCATCTCAGCCTCCACAGTCCAACGCCAGGTTGTTTTTGTTCGGCCTCTCTTTCGTTTTCCTTCAGGGGTCCAAAGCATAGCTGTTCTTGTGATGGCATCGGGGTCTCTTCTGAGGACATGGCCAATCCAGCTCCAGCGTCTGCCAGCTATGATGGTGTGCATGTCCTCTTGCTTGCTCTGAGTAAGCAGATCTTGGTTGGTGATGGTATTCGGCCAAAAGATTCGGTGAATTTTTCTTAGGCATGTTGTGTGAAAAGAGGACAATTTCGACATTTCCTTCTCTGTAACTCTCCAGAATTAATCACCATAGAGAAGCACAGAAAGCACACAGCTCTGATATAATTCTAATTTTGTGCTTGTGCTGTACTGAGAGGACTTCCAGATGTTGTTTAGACTAAAAAAGGTTGTTCTTGCTTTGTTTATTCTGTTGTTGATGTCTTTGCTTGCTCCGCAGTCTGGTGTTACTATGCATCCTAGGTATGTGAAGGCATCTGTCTGTTCCAGTTGCTGATTCCTTACTGATATGGGCTCAGGGTTGCTCACATTGAGCGTCATGACCTCTGTCTTCTTTAGGTTGATGTTCAAGCCCACCTGCTGGCTAAACTTATTAAGTCTATCCGTTTTTTCCTGGATGTGTTAATGTGAATGTACTAGCAGTGCAATGTCATCTGCATATTCCAGATCTTATGTAGTCCATCTTATTCCTCTTGGATTGCCCTCTGTTGTCTGGCGCATCACCCAGTCTATGACTGTTAAAAAAAGAGTGGTTGATAAGGGGCATCCCTGTCGTACTCCTGTCTTCACTTCAAAGGTTAGGTTGATCTGCCCAATGCTACACGTAAAGTTGGTATAAAGGCTTTTTATGATTGACACTATGCAGCTTGGAATTCCAGAAGCCCTCAGTATTTTCCATAAACTGTCCCTATGTATACTGTCAAAAGCCTGTTCAAAATCAACGAAATTAATGTACAGCTGTCTTTGCCATTCTGAGCACTGCTCTATAATGTTCCTGAGGGTAAATATATGATCTACACATCTTCTGTTCTTTCTAAATCCTGCTTGTTCTTTCCTCAGTTTGTGGTCTACTGCTTTTGAAATTCTCTGTATAATTATCCTGCCTAGTATTTTGCTGGGAACTGAGAGAAGAGTTAATCCTCTCCAATTATTGCAGTCTGCAAGATCTCCCTTCTTGGGCAATTTGACAATTATTCCTTTTCTTCACTCTGTTGGTGTTGTCCCTGTTTTCCAGACTTGTGCAAATAGTGGTTCTAATAGTTCTGCTGCTAGCTCTGGGTCTGTCTTAAATAGCTCTGCATTTAAGTTATCATGACCAGGAGCTTTTCCATTCTTTAACCCTTTGATTGCTGTTATGATTTCTTCTTTTCGTGGGATGTCTGTATTTACATCTAGATCATTTTCAGCCTCAGGAACATTCAATTGTGTCTCTGGTGGTTCCTTATTCAGAGTTTCTCTGAAATGCTCTGCCCATCTTGTTTCCTGTCCCTCTACTGTCGTGATGAGATTTCCGTGCTTATCTCTTACTAATGTAATATTGTTTGCACCTCGTTTTCCACTGATGATTTTAGTTATTTTGTATACTGTGCTTTGTTCATTTCTCAGTGCTGCCTCTTCTGCCTGTCTTGCAAGGTCATCCAGAAATGTCCTTTTGTTAGCACGGGTTTGACGTTTAACTTCCTTTTCCAGCTGACTGTACTGTTCACTATATATTGCTTTTAACCTGGGAGACTTCGCTTCTGTTTTCTTTCTTTTCATTTCCTTTCTCTTCGCTATGGTGTTTAGCGTATCTGGTGTTATCCAGTCTTGGCTCTTTCTTTCCTGGAATCCCAAGCATGACTTGCTGCTTTCCTTGTATATTGTTGAGATGGTGTTGAATCTCTGGTCAACATCATCGGTCTCCGTTCTTTCCTGGCTTTTGATAATCTCATATCTTCTCTTTACGTCGACCACGAAAGCTTTTCTGGAGAGGGGATCCTTCAGTTTCGTGATGTTGTATCTTTTCTGTTTGACTGCAACTGGTCCAGCAGCTCTGAGTTTCACTTTCAGTCTTGCTACTACTAGGTGATGATCACTTCCCACATCTGCGCCTCTTCTTACTTTCACGTCTTGTAGTGCATGTCTCCATCTGCCATTGATCATTATGTGATCTATCTGGTTTCTGTCTCGTCCGTTTGGTGATTCCCATGTTAACTTGTGCACTTCCTTGTGTGGAAAAAGTGTTCCTTTAATGACCAGGTTGTTAATATTGCAGAAGCTTATTAATTTGTCACCATTCTCATTTGCTGTTCTACTGCCACATTTCCCCATTACTCTTTCGTTATAATTATTGTGTGCTCCCACTTTCGCATTTAGGTCTCCCATTACTATAATGAGATCGTACCTGGGTGTAGTTTCCATTTCTTTTTGTACCTGTTGATAGAACTCGTCCTTGATCTCTTCATCGCTGTCGTTTGTTGGTGCATAGCATTGTATAATTGTGGTGTTGGTGAACCTCCCTCTCAGTCTTGCTGTTATCAGTCTGTTGTTGATGGGTTTCCATTCCAGTAAAGACCTTTCCATTCCTTTCTTCAGGATAATGGCTACACCTTCTTTGTGCTGACCATCCTCTCTGCCAGAATAAAGTACTGTTTCCCCTGTAGCTGTTTTTATTCCATCCTTACCTGTCCATCTGCTCTCGCTTATTCCCAGGATATGTATCTTGTAGTTCCTCATCTCTGCTGTGATTTGTCTCAGCTTTCCTGCCTCATTCATAGTTCTGACGTTCCAAAAACCAATTCTGGTTGCGTGTTTTGCGGTCGGGGCATCCGTTTTCATGCCAGTGGCTTCCTTTCGGCTTTCACCACTGTCAGTCATACGAGCCTGAGACTCCGGATGTCCGTCCCGCAGCAAAGTTTTTCCATTTATTGTTGTTTCCGTAACATGTGCGATTTTTTACATAGACAGGGGTGTCGGCCCTGTGCTAAAACCTCCAACCTGGAGGACCAGAGTACCAGCTTTTGTCTGACCCCTACCCACGCAGACCAGTCCTGCTTAGTTGAACCTACCAGGAGTAAATCTCCCACTGGCATAGCTCTGAGGATTGTCAGGGTACACAAGCTGCCATACCGCTACAAGGTATAGGTACCATTGATGGCAGAAGTTAAATAACCACACTCCCTAATTAAAGATCATCTTTATGTTACATTTCATAAATTCAGAACCCTAGCGTATAGTTAGTTACATGGATTGCAAACAATCTTAATACTATTGATTCACACATTGGGATCTGATCACCTTTCACTCTTTCTCCCTTAAAATCTTCGTTGTCTGTTGTTCCAGAGATACACTCATTCTCTTTATTTAAAAAAAATCTTTGGATATTCACGCTCTACTTTTGCATTATGCACTGATTGTCATTCTGTTTATTATCATTGATGAAGCATATTACCTATATCGTGCACATTCTATTCTTTCACCAATACCAGTACCATTTATCTATCATAGCGATTCTATCACTCATCCCCTGACAGTGTTTAAGTTGAACGCCCATGCTGTTGTAATTAATAAACATGGTTGCCAAAGTATGCCATTCTTTCTCCACAGAGATATAACCACACATTTTTTTTAGTGTGCATTGTTATGAAATAATTTTTCTCACCATGTTCAGACCCATCCTGATTGTGTAATAGCCATTTTTTTAATAATATAGTGAAATTAAACCACTTTGCAGATTTTGAAATTGTGTATTATGAAAATGTCACAATATAGTCATTTACAATGTTTATACATCCAACATTGACCCAACATGATAGGACGAATGAGATTTTTTTTTCTTCTTTCCACTCCACTTTTCACACCCCCTCAGTTTACTCGTTTTCTCTTTCCTACACTGATACTACAGTCAAGACCCAAGATTTGCCTTTCATCAATGTCTTCATCTACTTGAATTACAATTTTTTTGTAATCTGGAAACCCTTTGTTTCTTTGTCTCCATCCAGAGACTGCACGTACAAATTCTTACAACTTGTTTACAACAAACTCTATTGACTTCTTCTTTGATTATTGAGCTAGCTATTATTGACACACCACTGATAGAATCCACCATTCCCAGGGACCAGGATGGCTGATGGTATTTTGCAGTTATTGTTATTATTGTGTTATTATTATGGTCTGTTTACTAAATTTAAAAAAAAAATGAATATTGGAGGAAATGGATAGAAACAGATTGATGAGAATGTTGACATAGATTAGTGATACTAATATCCCTGAGGCACTCACACACCTGTTCATGGGACCACTCACATGATTAATTTTGTACCCATTGTTCCCCATGTATCCCATGGAATCACTTTACCCCCCACTGACCCGCTCCTGACTGTTTCAGATATGCATAGTGACTGGTTTTATGATTGCAGCTGACATGGATATGACATTGAAGAAAATAACATACCACTTACTTTTGTGAAACTTCTGTTTGCATATGATGCATATGCCACTAATGCATTCATGATATTGTTATTAATTGAACGTTTCTGTCTTTACGTAATCACGTGACAGATGGTTCAATATGACTGACAAATTTTGCAGTTTAATAAAGATTTGAGATTTAAGAAAAAGATAGTCTCTGATGACCAAACTATAAAAGAGGTGATAATTACCGTTGATGATGATACACATGCTGAAGGCATACATGCTGAGGATACACGAGTTGATGTTACATAATATACATGCGGATGATGCAATTGTGATATTTTTGTTTATTGAACGTCTCTGTCTTTACGTGGTCACGTAACAGATGACTCAGCAATACTGACAAATTTTTCGGTTGCATAAATAGTGATAGTCACTGTCACGTAGGGTTTATATTCATTTAATTTCCTACATCTTCTTCCTATTCTTTCACATAAACTCTCTCTTTTAATATCTCTGTACTTCATTTTTTCCTGTATATTTTTTTCATCCATTCGTTTTGCGAATATTATTTTCATATAATTCGCAAACTTTACCTGTTTTCCTTTCTCTTAAACTGAGAATCGCGCTAGGACGATATTACGTAGATGTCAGGGCTGCAGGGCGTCAGAAGGCGTGATAAGTCGGTTCGCTGAACACAGGACGTAGCAAATCGTCTACATTCTCACCGAGCGCGCGAGCTTCTTCTCGGCATAAGTCCCGGTGAGGTGTGATACTTTACATCTGCACCGGTCAGTATCCAGACATCTGTCTGGAAATCCCAAACTGACACGGCGCTCACTTGGGCCATGGTCAGCTGTAGTGTGAAAACTGCCCTACAATGGAGTCAGGCTGTCTGGGATTTGAAACTGACACGCGTACATCGTGGTCAGTAGGTGACAGTTACGACACGCGTTAAGCGGACGTAAATGTTGGGAGTAGGGGAGATAATTTCGCTTGGCGAAGTAAGTTTGGGCCCTTTGTCTGATTTTAAGATATTGGCCAAGTTTGAAACTTTGATTTCATTCTCGCTCATAGACTTCCAGAAATATTTTCAGCATTTTTATTCTTAAGTTGTGCGACTACCTGTAATTCTGTGGTTGAGGTAATTAATATGATAGATATATAGATTTTGTGAGTGTTAAAGTGTTAAATCGCTTAATTCATTTTAATCTATTTCTTTAGCGCAGAAGAGAAATAAAGTGGTAGGCTATTATATTTTCTAGGGAAGCATTCAGTGGAAAGCAGAGAAAAAAATTAATATTTCTAGCTTATAACGGCAATTGTAGCTATTTATAAATTTAATTTAACTGCTAATACTCAGTCGAGTGTATTTTTCTAAACTAACTATAAACTCTAGAATCGAGCCTCATGAATGATGACGGGATACGCACGTGTTCCTAATTTATGAGGAATGCTGATTTTTAAATATAACTTACGTCACGGGAAGTTTAAATGTTAAGCAAAGCTCTCTGCTTGCAAGTTTAAATGTAAGTTTTAACCAGTACAGATTCTGTTTATTATATTATATGTGTTATTTTTCCTCCACACAGTGAAAGTTTTGGGGTGACCCTAACTTTACCAGCACCTAGTAGTAGTTTCCATACTTGTGAAGAAATAGACAGTCCTTATTTTGAACCACGTGGGTTTTCTCAAGTAACACTGATCTGACGGTGCAAGTTAGACAGAAATACTAATATCCCTATAACGGGTTTTCAAAGACTGTAATGATAAATACTGGACCTTGGAGCCAGCACTTAATTTCTTCTAGAAACTCTATATAATTTGCTGCCTGGTGGCGTGAATATTAACAATCATTTCCCGACTAGATTATATCTTGTGGACAAATCTGTGGTGTGACTAAAGTGAATCCTATACTGAGGGAAGGCACCGACCTGACATTCATCATTTTTTAGAAACCTACGCTATTGACACTGTGCTCTGCTAACTCCCGCGCCTGGAATAATTGTTAGGTGACTTAATCAGACATTTGAACAAATTTGCACACCCAAGTAGTCGTTCCCGGAGACTCCGAGTTAAATACGTCTTTTGGAACTGGGGACTTCTTGGCAGAAGACTGCATTTTTTGAGTCTGTGTGAAAATCTAAGATCAATGTGTTCCAAGAGGCAGCGAGCAAAGTCGTGAGTACCTGAATGAGAAGCCATGGCGGAATGAATGAGTGTACACTGGTCTGAGTGATATTTTCACTATTATATCTTTGACACCCTGTTGCTGTCCTAATTTTTTTTTCCAATCTGCATATTTTGTTGCTAAGGCTAGAGTTCTTGTGTTTTTGTCTTAGGTTAAATCAGATTTTTTCAAACTCTGTGCATATAATTACGAGATAAAACAAAGAAAAACTCTTAGACTCAAACCCTATGTATCTGTGACTCTGGCGCCATCATCTGTTCTCTTAACGGGGCCGGGCTAAACCTAGAGTTAACACTATAACGGGGCTATCATCCTTGCAACATTTCCTTGATTTTTTATGACTATGTGTATATGTATTTTCCTTGATGTACTTTCTTTGATGTTGTGAGCCGATTTTTCCTGATAATAAAATCGCTCTTGAACTTAATAATCGTGTTTGGTCAGCTCGTTCTAGATAATATATATATCATTGTTATAGTTTTCCCACGTCTGTGTGTTTACCTGTCGTCACGTGTATGCGCGTGCCTGTGAGTGATAGAAATATACGTAATATGTATATTGGTGTAGTCTGTCTGACGCTGTAACAAATGTTGTAGAAGATAGGTGAGAGAGAGAAGAATTCTTTTCGCTTTCAGAGACAGCCACTATATCAAAATCTATCATCTCACGTGTGTGGAAATTCTATTACCTTTTCACTAACTCTCACTGAGTCTATCACCTATTCAAACCTATTCAGAAGGGACCAAACCTAGTCTTAATTCTCCTATCGGAAATCTACGACAGTCACCCTTGATGATGATACACATGCTGATAAAATATATGCATTTGAGCCATTGTTATTATTTGAACGTTTCTGCTTTTACGTAATCACGTGACGGATAGCTCAGTAGGACTAATAACTTCTTCATGGACCGGTTACACTGCCACAGTCAGTTTGACATTGCATTTGACTGTATAACTATGATCTATATTTGCCTCTTAAGACTGTATGTAGGCAAAAACATCAGCCGAGCACACTCATCCCTGACAAGATCGTTTCCTTTTCCTTTCATGCACCATAATTATATTTATTGCAAGATTATAGACAGCCCATCTGACTGCCTCAGACTGTGTAGTCTGACGACAGATGTTACAGACACATACGATCTGACAAATCTTCGTCTCAGAAGGCAGATTCGGTGTCGACTTTGTATGAATGTATAATATTTTCACATTGTTCTTTATTCTTAGAAATTCTTCTTCTTCCTCGTTCGTCCTGAAAAGGACGTTGGTTGCATTGTGTCTGTTTACGCCGTCGCTGCGATATCTGCGCCTTTCGGCCGACACATCCGACTTCAGCACGGCATTTTTTTGGAACGGGTTTGCCTTCCCTCTTCGATCCCTACTCTCTCAGCCAGACTGCAGTGATGCAGCCTGTTTCCAGGACCACCACGTGGAGGTGGAGTAGGGTCTTGGTCAGCTCTGGTTCGCTGACCCTGATTCAAGCAGTCAAGCTATGGGTCGCTGACTGCATTCTCTATTGCTGCATCTTTGGGTCACATTCTTAGATATAAGATATTACTCGTTGGATTACAGTTAAATGAGTTTTTACAATTGTATTATTGGACGTGTTAACTGACCTGGACGAGTTATAGATATATTAAAATGCACTATAGATACACTATGGTAAGATGATAGACTGCCAATCTGACTGCCTCAGACTGTGTAGTCTGACGACAGATGTTACAGACACATACGGTGTCGTCTTTGTAAAAATGTAAAATATTTTTTACTTTGTAAATTACACTGAGTTATAAAGTATTATTTGTTGGATTGGAGTTAGATACGTTTTGACAAATATATTATTAAACATATTTAGAAATACAATTGGATACATTATGGATGGACCACCATTACAATTATACAACTTAGATACTTAGAAATAAATTGGATGCATTATGGATGGACCACCATTATAATTATACGACATGAATACTTAGAAATAATTTGGATACTTTATGGATAGCTCACAATTACAATTTCATAACACTGATACTTTGACATAAAAATTGGATAATTGATATATGAATCAATGTAAAAATTTCGCAATCTCGCCACTTAGATTAAATCTGGATAGTTTATATATAGATTAAAATAACATTTGCCAATCTGTAAATTTGGATGGCCTTGTCTAGATATGATATTATATAAAAATTGTTTACAATGTTGTCCATTTGAAAATTTGGCTAGCTTATGAGAGTCTGTTAATGTGTGTGTGTGTGTGTGTATATATATATATATATATATATATATATATATATATATATATATATATATATATATATATATATATATATATATATATATATATATATATATATATATATATATAGAAGCCCCATTTAGTGACTTAAGAAAATTTTTGGACTTAGAATTTTTTTTTAGAAATTTTTATGTGTGTATTGATGGTACCCAAATGTCTCTCTGCGGGATACATTTGCACAGCCCTGGGATCTATATGTGGCCGTATGTCAGACAACCATAGAATTTAATTGTGCTAGTGTCTAGTTATAATAATAAAAATTAAAACCATCATTCGCTTTTATGATAAATAAGCAAGTAAGATTTTTTCTACAAATAAATAAAAAAAAAGAAAAGAAAATACACGTCACAACTGAGAGTAGGGTGAAGAGAGGTGAAGTGGTAACTAGTTCAACTTTGGCATAACCCATGAAACAAATTAGCGGAAGTTACCATCTTGATTTCAGTGACGTACACAGAGACAGCCTTGCTCCCTGTGGAAAAAAAATGATAGATTGACCAATAAAAAGGATATAGAAGAAAGTCTTAACCAATAGAAAGCAGCCAGCTAAACTCGCACTGCGAAGTCAGCTGCCGGGTAATATTCGAGCAGCAGTTTGGAAGAAGTCAAGCATTGCATGCAGACGCGTTTTAGTGAGCGCCTTGCTTCCACGTCGAGATATCGATGATGTTTGATAGGATTTTCGATATTCTCCAAATATGCCTGCAAGAAAAGGGCAAACAAATTTGATAGTCATGAACATCTGTTCATGAAAATGTTAGCTTTTTGGTTTCAACATGTAAGTAGACTTAAGTCTTGTACCTCCTTTCTTATTTTCAGCCCAGCGCGTCTGATATTTTTTATAAAAGGTTGTCATGATGCAAATAACAAAGAATTGAAGGATTATAATGAACGAAACCCAGGACTGCAAGGACATTAGAAAGAAACTAAAAGTGGTAAAGATATCCCCTTAAGAGATATGCAACCCGGAAATAATCATAAATAAGAAAACAAAGGATATTGATGATACGGATGAATATTATACGCCTCCGTGGATTGAAATAAATGAGGGCAAATTTAAAGTGCACATTGAATATAATGAGACATCTTGAATCGAATGATTGATTAGGATTTGTAACCATTTGCTGTTGATTCATTTCATGCCATTTTCTGATCTAAATAAAATTGCAAGTTAATTGATCAGGCTGTTGAATATTTCCTTACATGTTGGATAATGTAGGAAATGAGTATTTGCAAAATGTACACCACTATCATTCTCCAAACTATAACATCTAAATAGAGGACAGAACAGACTGGTACCCCACAACATAAACCAAGAAAATTACATCTCTGGCGGACTTCAAGCCAGTCAAATATCTAACTTGGAAAAACAGAAAAATAAAACAAAATAGAAGAAAATACCATAACAAGTAAAAGTAGGCACATTAGTGGTCTACTGTACTATACTACACCCCTGACTGCCACATGTTTGCGCAGGTTCTGTTGGAGTTGCGCACTTTAGAGTTGGTATCCCTTTTCGCGTGCGGACATTAATTGTAGGAGTGTCTCTTGCAGGTTTTCTTAGTGTGCGAAAATTGCTGGCAGTTTGAGCACTGCATAACTGGAGATATGTGCTCTTCTGTTTTTTCGACATCTATCATCTAGGTTTAGTTGACTTGGTCTTGGTTCCTTCAATAGTTAGGATAACTAGGTTTGGGTCCTTCTTGTCCCATGTCTTCAGTCTTTCAGCCTGTGTTATTTTGACATTCTTGTTTTCTGTTTGCAGGCGGCTGCGGACTTCTTGTGTAGACCAATTGTTGTCGACCCCTCTTACAACTATCTTTTTGGTTTTCTTGTAGATCTCTACAGTAACTTTAATCTGGTGGGGCAGCTGGACTTCTTTGTGTCCGGACTCTAGTTCGACCATCAGTTTGTTTGTCTTCTCGGTGTTATTTAGAGCTATTATAACTCATTTTTCGTGTCTTGTAACTCTAATTATACTCCTCCTGCCCGTTATTGCCTCGAGGATACCGATCACTTTATCGTTGGAAAGGCCCTGAGCGAGGCCTCACCTCCAGACATCTGAGTTACCTTAATGATCCTCTCCTGTAGTGCCTCGTGAGAAACGGCATTTCTTGGCTTGCGAAGTTGGCACGCTTCGACTTCCGTCTCAGTTTGAGCGTGTGGTCAGTGGGACGGACTCACCTGATCACCGTGGGACACTTAGTTGTTCTCTGTTGAGTCCCAGGTATCTCTATGTCTGCTATTGGTAAATCAGGAGATACTTCTAATACTGCTTCTTGTAATTGTGGAGAATGACTAAGGAACTCGTCTCTCTATTCACGAATTCTGCGTAGTGCTTCGATAATGATATCTTCTGGGTCTAACTCTAAGTTCTGATGTTATTGTCCTCTCATCCGCAGCAAGCTGGGAGGTGATGTCTGGCTGTTCTGCCCTTCTGTCTTACTCTTGTGCATGTACCCTGTCTGTGTTGTAGAGCTGTTTCTTCCACCTCCTTAGTATTTGAAGATGGGTCGGCTTTTCTCTCTGGGTGGCTGTTTCTGGTTTTGTTATACTCATGGTGGACTGGTGTACATTTTCCTCTTCTTGGCGTTTGGTTTGGATCACATCATTTGTACTGCGATGTTTTTGTTGTTTTTTTAATGCTCTCATGAGGCGCATTTTTTAAACTCGCGTGAGTCGCAGTGAAAACTGAAAAAGACCATCTTATTTTACAAAGAAATTGCAGTCTGTTTCAGCTATTCGCGATTTTTTTTTTTTTATAATGCTAGATATTGCAGTCTGTTTCAGTTATCTGCGATGTTTTGTTGTACGACGAAGACACGGGATACGGTTTCCTATTATCCATTAAACGTTACATATGCATATTATAAAAAATCATTGAATACCCAGCCTGCTCTTGTAAAATGTATTCCTTAAAAAAATAATAAGACGCCGATAAGATTATTATACTTAAAATATGAAATATGTCTCACGAACTAAATAAAAATATGCTGCAAAAAGAAAAAAAAGATATTTTAAATTATTAATAGATTAAAATAAGTAATAAACCACTTTTGAATTTATAATTTTATTTTTGCGTAATTCTTTCCCTTAAACATATAAACTTACCTTAGTAAACTCCCCTGAACAATTCAAACCAGACTGATCTATCTATCTATCTATCTATCTATCTATCTATCTATCTATCTATCTATCTATCTATCTATCTATCTATCTATCTATCTATCTATCTATCTATCTATCTATCTATCTATCTATCTATCTATCTATCTATCTATCTGTCTATATTATATTATATCTATTATATGATGAGAGAGAGAGGAAGGGCAAAATGTCAGACGGGCCTGCGTGCCCAATTCTTAACCCTTTGAAAATAAAGTTCGTTCGTTCGTTCGTTCTATCTATCTATCTATCTATCTATCTATCTATCTATCTATCTATCTATCTATCTATCTATCTATCTATCTATCTATCTATCTATCTATCTATCTATCTATCTATCTATCTATCTATCTATCTATCTATCCATCTATCTATCTATCTATCTATCTATCTATCTATCTATCTATCTATCTATCTATCTATCTATCTATCTATCTATCTATCTATCTATCTATCTATCTATCTATCTATCTATCTATCTATCTATCTATCTATCTATCTATCTATCTATCTATCTATCTATCTATCTATCTATCTATCTATCTATCTATCTATCTATCTATCTATCCATCTATCTATCTATCTATCTATCTATCTATCTATCTATCTATCTATCTATCTATCTATCTATCTATCTATCTATTATATACTACTTTAATCTGATTGGTTTCAAGGATGATTTTATTTTTGTTTTTGTTTGGTTGTTTTTTTACGTTCGTTCTTATTGTTTTTTAACGTACTTTATTTCTTAATTGTAATTTGATCCTGTAAATGTATGTTGTTATATTACATTTATAATGTTCATTGCCTCTAAATTAATATTTACAGTAGATGTAAGGATGTATGTATACAGAAGCCTTCCTCAACCTTTTTATTGTGAAGGAACCCTTGAAATAATTTTTAGGTGTCAGTTAACCCCTTGAATATAAATTATTATATCTACAGCTCACGGTACGTTAGCGTGATCATTAAATTGTAATTATAATAATCCAATAAAAATTGCTAATCCTTATTGAGTAGAGAATGATTTCTTCTGTGGGTCTATTTATTTTAGCGAACTTATTAGCCTACTGTTTTTGTGTGGTTCTCACTTCCAACAAAGGATATCAACTCTTTTGTAAGTCAGTAGTGTAGGCAGTGCCGGATTTACATATGGACTGAGCGTGCTGCAACCCAGGTCCTCATAATCTAGAGGGGAGGGGGGGGGGGGGGCCTTTGTCTCCTGCCAAAAATAATTAAAAAATACACCATTAATTTTATTCCATTTGTAATGATAAAAATCAGGGGCGTACCTAAGCCAATAATGTGTAAGCACAAATCAAATTCAGGAACATATTGATGGAAGTGACCAAAGCACACATTCTTGATTCTACTATATAGGCATAGTTGCTAGTAACATTAAACACGTATGACTGGATAACAGTTACACAAATACACACTTACTCTTTAGTAAAGTTTATGGAGGCTTTAACCCCTTGCTTTTCAATTTAGCCAAAAGGAGAAATTGCCGCCATTTCTTGCCAGCTTCGCCAAAATGCGAATCTATTATAGACATAAGTTAAATTCCGAAATAAAAACAGTATGAACATTAGTAGAGCCTAGAGTAATGTCCCATGTATTTTGAAATACATTTCGACGCGCTGCTGAGCGGTCGAAAGTTCAGTTTCTTCTTGGATTTTCTGTGCTATTCCAGGACTTTTGTGTTAGCCTTAGCTGTTAGCTTAGGCTAACTGTGTGACTTTGTTTTTTGTTCTTTCCATATTGGTTTTGTAAAACCAAAAGGTAAATATATAAAATGGCAGCACCCAATGTCCCTATCTTCCATGTCAATATGGATGACGATTTTGAAGGTGGATCGTTCCACAAACCGGGAACCTTGATTATTACAGTTTCAGGCCAATCGAGCATCGTACTCGCTGATAACGAGTATACTAGCAGGACCCGCAGGTGTGGGCACAGGTGGAATTGCCACCCTATATTGCTTTGCAGGACCTTTCAAATGGTATGCCACATTGACAGCTGCGGCCCAGCTCAAGCACTACAAAGGCCTTCATGGGAGGCGATTGGAATGGACCAACCCTCATATGTCGGTGTATATTGAGCACCAAGATAAAGAAAAGGCCAAGGGGATCCTGAATTGGATTCCACCAACGATGAAGGTTGAAGCGGTGCAACGAGTGGCGGCAGCAGCTACTGGAGATAAGGACGCCGAGGTAACCAGAATACAAACGGCCTCTGATAAATAGAATATCATGTATAAACCATCGACATGCCAGGTTCCTCATTTTATGCATTTAAAAATAGCGGGACAAGAAGAAAAATTCCAGCGCATATGGGTGTCGTTGCCAGGCAGGAAAATTCAATGTGCAATCTGCGGGTTAGACACCCATTGGGTGAACCAATGCCCCAAGAAGCGGGCGCCACGCCCCCAGGTCAAGAAAATGAGGGAAGAAGGGACAGCTGTCGAAAAAACACCGACAGAGCAGAGCAGGGCAGACGAGTTCCCTACCCCAAATAGCCCAGATGCCAGTGAGGGAGATGGATACACTAAAGTTATTAATAACAAGAAAGAAAAGAAATAAATAAATAGAAAGAGATTCCTGCTCCAGGCAACAGAGCCTGTGAGGCCTAAGGAAGTTAAACGTAGTGACAGTAGGTCGCCGAGCAAGCGCTCTCCAAGCAAAAGTGACCTGCCACCATCACCATCACCGAGGGTGCCTACACCAGAGCCATCCCCAAGATGGGTATCATCGACTCCTGTCGTCGATGAACGCAGTACATCTCGGCCAAATAGCCCTGTAGGAGGGTCACCAGTAGAATCTGGAGTTCCTGAGGCGCCAACGCCAACAAATACCCAAGTTTGTATAAATTGGGCGACAGAGACAGAAGGAGATGGAGGCGATGATGTCGCGAGCCAGCCTCTTCATAGACGGCCAGCCTTCTGACGACGTGAGCGACGCATGAGTCTGCCCTTACAAGCCTTTCTTCCCTGCACTGGGGCCCAGTGCAATCAGAAGATGCCCAGCGTCAGGCAAACAAAATGTGTGTGCTCCGAAGGTCAGATGACGAATGGTGCAAGTGTGGGCACGCCCAAGACGTATCACGCTGTCATCCCTTCCTGTGAGCTTACTGACGAGACGGACACAACAACACCAGTGCGTGGGAAGATGCTCTCTTTCAAGTTGGCCCTACAGAAACTCGCAAATTGTTTTGTAACTTTAAAAGTAAAATGTGAAAATAACTATAGTTTAGGAGGTGTGGATTATATTTTAAGAGTTGGTGTTTTTTTCTTTAATGTAAATAGCTTCTGTTGATTTTTTTGGTTCCTACACACTTAAATGCACACAGTTTCTTTTAAGCAGTCAACCCCCCCCCCCCCCCACCCTACTGGGGTGGGAGTGTTAGGCGGCGCGGTTTCATCTGCGCTTAGCCAAAATTATCAGTGCAGAACGGATAGCCAGCCCTTAGTCACTATTCCGTCAGGCAGTCATGTAATTAGGTCAATCGGTCAGCCCTTAAGCACCGTCTGGTCTAACAATGTAAACATGAACTTATCAAGTGGTTTAGTCAGGACGGGCAGTCAGCTCACAGTCGCTGTTCTGCCGGGTAGGTTATGTACAAGTGGCCAGCCTACCACTTTGCCATGTGTAACCAGTATAGCACACAGGAAGTTACCAGCTAGCACTTTAAGTTCACTTATGACGGATGGTCCGCTCATAGTCCACACTTCGTCAGATAATTTAAGTAAGAGTAGTGGTCTGCACTCAGTCCCCACTACGTCAAATAGTTTAGATATGGCAAGTGACGACTCTGCCACTTTGCCAGGTAGACAGTTTACAACGAGTGGCCAACCTCAGTTTACCACTTCGTCATGCAGTCTAGTGATAATATCTCTCAATATCAATGGTTTGAGAAATAAACTAGATCATGTAATTAAACTGATTAAAAAAGACAAACCCGATTTCCTGTTTTTGCAACAGACCGGGATTAATACAGACTATCATGCCGGTCAAATAGTAACTAAGTTAGGTCTTAAACATGGTTGGTTCGCCTTAGGCACCAGTCATGGTAGTGGTGTAGCCATTCTACAAATCAATGAAGACTGGGAAGCAGTACATTATAGAACAGATAATTGTGGCAGAACTGCCATAATCCAAATACAAAACAAACAAAACAGACAAGACACACACACACTCATTAATATATACGCACCGGTGACAAGAGACGAACGACCTAGTTTCTATGACAAATTACATGACAATCTAACAAAACTTTATAAAGGGGCTAGGAAAATTTTGGACGGAGAATTTAATTGTGTCCTGTCTGACCTAGATTTGTCTAGGAGCTCCGTAGGGGGAGCACAGGCACGAGAAAAGTCTTCGCTCTTAAGACAAATACATACTATGCTAGACGAACATGACCTCTCGGACGTATACAGAAAAATAGAGCCTCACAAACAAACTTTTACATATTACGACAAAATAAACCCATATTTGAGACGGGCATCAAGACTGGACAGAATATATGCATCTTCTTCTTCTTCTTCGATCCTTAACCACCGACCGTCAAAGCAGTCAGTGGCCATCACGCCTAGTGGCGTCTTGTAGGGCAACAACAAATTGATTCCACTTTGCACGGTCGGTGGCCATCCTTCGTACAGTGCCCCAACTCTGGTTCATTCTTTGCATCTCAGCCTCCACAGTCCTCCGCCAAGTTGTTTTTGGTCGGCCTCTCTTTCGCTTTCCTTCAGGGGTCCAAAGCATAGCTGTTCTTGTGATGGCATCGGGGTCTCTTCTGAGGACATGACCAACCCAGCTCCAGCGTCTGCCAGCTATGATGGTGTGCATGTCCTCTTGCTTGCTACGAGTAAGCAGATCTTGGTTGGTGATGGTATTCGGCCAAAAGATGCGGTGAATTTTTCTTAGGCATGTTGTGTGAAAAGAGGACAATTTTGACATTTCCTTCTCTGTGACTCTCCAGCATTCCGCACCATAGAGAAGCACAGAAAGCACGCAACTCTGGTATAATCTTAATTTTGTGCTTGTGCTGTATTGGGAGGACTTCCAGATGTTATTTAGACTAAAGAAGGCTGTTCTTGCCTTATTCATTCTGATGTTGATGTCTTTGCCTGCCCCACCGTCTGGTGTTACTATGCTTCCTAGGTATGTGAAGGTATCTGTCTGTACCAATTGCTGATTCCTTACTGATATGGGCTCAGGGTTGCTCACATTGAGCGTCATGACCTCAGACTTCTTTAAATTAATGTTCAAGCCCACCTGCTGGCTAAATTTATTAAGTCTATCCGTTTTTTCCTGGATGTGTTGATGTGAATGTGCCAGCAGTGCAATGTCATATGCATATTCCAGATCTTCCAATGTAGAAAATGTAGTCCATCTTATTCCTCTTGGACTGCCCTCTGTTGTCTGGCGCATCACCCAGTCTATGACTGTTAAAAAAAGAGTGGTTGATAAGGGGCATCCCTGTCGTACTCCTGTCTTCACCTCGAAGGTTAGGTTGCTCTGCCCAACACTACACGTAAAGTTGGCATAGAGGCTTTTTATGATTGACACTATGCAGCTTGGAATTCCATAAGCCCTCAGTATTTTCCATAAACTGTCCCTATGTATGCTGTCAAAAGCCTTTTCAAAATCAACAAAATTTATGTAAAGCTGTCTTTGCCATTCTGAGCACTGCTCTATAATGTTCCTGAGAGTGAATATATGGTCTACACATCTTCTGTTCTTTCTAAATCCTGCTTGTTCTTTCCTCAGTTTGTAGTCTACTGCCTTTGAAATTCTCTGTATAATTATCCTGCCTAGTATTTTGCTGGGAACTGAGAGAAGAGTGATTCCTCTCCAATTATTGCAGTCTGCAAGATCTCCCTTTTTGGGCAATTTGACAATTATTCCTTTGTTCCACTCTGATGGTGTTGTCCCCGTTTTCCACACTTGTGCAAATAGTGGTTCTAATAGTTCTGCTGCTAGCTCAGGGTCTGTCTTAAATAGCTCTGCATTTAAGTTATCATGGCCCGGAGCTTTACCGTTCTTTAACCCTTTGATTGCTGTGATGATTTCTTCTTTTCGTGGAATGTCTGTATTTACATCTAGATCGTTTTCAGCCTCAGGAACATTCAATTGTGTCTCTGGTATTTCCTTGTTCAGAGTTTCTCTGAAGTGCTCTGCCCATCTTGTTTCCTGTCCCTCTGCTGTCTTGATGAGATTTCCTTGCTTATCTCTTACTAATGTAATATTGTTTGCACCTTGTTTTCCGCTGATGAATTTAGTTATTTTGTATACTGTGCTTTGTTCATTTCTCAGTGCTGCCTCTTCTGCCTGTTTTGCAAGATCGTCTAGGAAATTCCTTTTGTTGGCTCGGGTTTGGCGTTTAACTTCCCTGTCCAGCTGGCTGTACTGTTCGCTATATAGTTGCTTTAACCTGGGGGACTTCGCTTCTGTTTTCTTTCTTTTCATTTCCTTTCTCATCTTTATGGTGTTTAGTGTTTCTGGTGTTATCCAGTCTTGCTTCTCCCTTTCCTGGAATCCTAAGCATGATTTGCTACTTTCCTTATATACTGTTGAAATGGTGTTGAAATTCTGGTCTATATCATCAGTCAATGTCTTTTCCTGGCTTTTGGCAAATTGATATCGTTTCTTAATGTCGGCCGCAAACGCTTTTCTGGTAAGGGGGTCCTTCAATTTGCTGATGTCAAACCTTTTCTGTGTAGTTACAGTTGGTCCAGCCCTTCTTAGTTTCACTTTCAGTTTTGCTACTACTAAATGGTGATCACTTCCCACATCCCGACCATTTGGTGATTCTCATGTTAACTTGTGAATTTCCTTATGTGGGAAAAGTGTTCCTCCAATGACCAGGTTGTTAATGCTACAGAAACTTATTAGCTTATCCCCATTTTCGTTTGCTGTTCCGCTGCCGCATTTCCCCATTGTTCTTTCATTATATGTATTGTGTGTACCAACTTTCGCATTGAGGTCTCCCATTACTATAACAAGATCATATCTAGGTGTGTCTTCCATTTCTTTCTGCAGTTGTTGATAGAATTCATCCTTGACCTCCTCATCGCTATCATTCGTTGGTGCGTAGCATTGTATTATTGTAGTGTTGGTGAATCTCCCTCTCAATCTCAATCGTATCAGTCTGTTGTTGATGGGTTTCCATTCCAGTAATGTCCTTTCTATCCCTTTCTGTAGAATAATGGCTACGCCTTCACTGTGCTGTCCATCCTCTCTTCCAGAGTAAAGTACTGTTTCTCCTGTTGCTGTTTTAACTTTTCCTGCCCCTGTCCATCTGCTCTCACTTATCCCCAGGATGTGTAACCTATAGTTTCTCATTTCTGCCGTGACCTGTCTTAGTTTACCTGTCTCGTACATTGTCCTGACATTCCAAAATCCTATTCTTGTATCCTGTTTTGCGGTCAGGACATCCGTTTTCATGTCAGTGGCTTCCTTTCGGCTTTCACCACTGACAGTCATACGAGCCACAGACTCCGAATGTCCATCCCGCAGCAAAGTTTGTTCATTTGATGTTGTTTCCGTAACTTCATTATTTTTTTTACATAGACAGGGGTGTCAGCCCTATGCTAAAACCCCCAACCTGGAGGACCAGGGTACCAGCTTTTGTCTGACCCCTACCCACACAGACCAGTCCAGCTTGGTTGAACCTACCAGGAGTAAAACTCCCACTGGCATAGCTCTGGGGATTGTCAGGGTACGCAAGCTGCCATACCGCTACAAGGTATAGGTACCATTGATGGCAGATATGCATCTAGTACCTACAATATACACAAAACATACCATATAGAAAGTACTCTTAAATTTACAGACCACAAGGCAGTTTACAGATCCTTAGGTACGGGACACACGCACAAACAAGTAAAGAGATCCCCACATTGGAAATTTAACAACAATCTACTTAAAAATACTTATTACACAGAACATATAACACAATTGATACAAGGTTACGCACAAGACATTCCCAATAACAACATCGCACAATATTGGGACATGTTAAAAATACAATAAGAGATAAGACACAGATTTTGGCTACACTTATACATAGGAAATTTAAAAAAGAAGAGGGGATTTTATAAGAAGCAATTAGTTTAACTAAGAGTTTAGACAACACGAACCCTCACATCCACACCTTAGAAGAACAGTTAGATCAATATAAGCAGTATACCTACCAGGGAGCATTACTTAGGACAAAATTATACACTATAACACAGGAAATCCCTAGTAGGCAGTATTTAGCAATTGAACAAAACATTCAGCGCAGTAGACAGATACATGAAATAATTGACATGAAAGGAAAACAGCACACAGACTATACCAACATCAGTCACGCTTTCTTCGAATACTACAAGCAGCTATATACTAAAGAAGAAAGTGACGCAAACATACAAGACAAATTTCTACAATACACAAAGTGTCTAAGTGATGAGGAAAGTGAAAGGCTAGACCAACCCTTAACTTTAGACAATTTGCAAGGGGCCCTTAGTACTTTTCAAAAAGATAAAGCACCCGGGCCAGATGTGCTAACAGCAGAATTTTACAGGTTTTTCTTCCCATGTTTAGGCCCCATCCTAATCAAATTTGAAGAAGCTTTTTTAAAAGGGGAACTCCCGGAAAGTTTAAATCAGTCATATATTACCCTGATCCCTAAAGACAGTAATGACAAAAAGTCAATTAAGAATTTTAGACCTATCTCCCTTTTAAATGTTGATTATAAAATTCTAGCCAAAGCACTTACCCTGAAGCTTAAGCCACACATGCACGCAATAATACATGAAGATCAACAGTGTAGTGTACATGGTAGAAACATTTGTAGACACACACATTTTATTAGAGACTTGATTACATACACACATGATAGGCAGTGCCAGAGCGCCATATTTTCTTTAGACCAGGAAAAGGCATTTCTTCTTCTTCTTCTTCCTCGTTCACCCTCAGACTTCCACATTTATGACTCTGATAAAGGCAGTAGTCAACCCAAGGCTTCCAACATCTCCAAACAGTTTTTCGTTGACAGAAGTGGGTTGTTGCCATATGCTACTCCGTTCATTACTGTAGGTTGGGCAGTATTGCAGCAGGTGTTCGACTGTCATTGGGCTGGTACCGCAGGTGCAGAGATCTGTTGCACCAATTTTGTATTTGTGGTACAGATGGTATCTCAATCTGTTGTGACCAGTGCGTAGCCGAAAAATGATGACCTGTTCTTTTCTGGATAGTTGATGATATGCATCATTTTTCAAATGTCCCGGGTGCTCTCTTTCCCATTTGGACTTGAATGTAGCCTTTATAGTAGTCTTTGCCGTTGCGTAAGTTGTCTCTATATCATTTTGTTGTAAGGCACCTCCTTCCTTAGCAAGTCTATCTGCCTCCTCATTTCCTGGTATGTTGCAATGGGCTGGTATCCACTGGATAGTGCACTTCTTTAAGCATTCGGCCAGTCTTTCAAGGGAGATTATCAGATCTTTCAATCATTTAGTTTGGTGGCTCTTTAGCGCTGATATTATTGAGAGGGCATCTGAAAAGATTACTATCTGTTTTTCTGCCTGTGCTTTGCATTCAATAAGAGTTTCAGCTGCCTGTTTCAGGGCTTCTGCTTCAGCACAGAAGTTATTGCAGTATTTTCCAGTGGCAATTGCCATAGAGTGAATTCTATTCTTTAATTTTATGAGGATGCCGGCACCCCCATTTTCAACTGCATTTGTTGCCGAACCATCAGTATATGCATGTGTCCAAAGCTTTGCTGGAAATGTTTTGTCAATATACTTGGTTGCTATACACTTTCTTTGTGTTTCTGTCTGTAGTATCACATGCCTTCCTACATAAAAGTCTTAAAGCAAATAACGTAGGGGAATACTTTAGAACTTGGATTAAAATTTTATATAACAAACCTGAAAGTAGAATATTGGTTAACCACAGTTTAACCAACTCCTTCAAATTAACGAGAAGCGTCAGGCAAGGGTGTCCCTTGTCACCCCTGTTATATATAATAACATTAGAACCTGTTCTGGAAAGAATAAGACAAGATACAAATATCACGGGAACTTTCGTCCCCGGTATAGGGGAAAAGAAACTGTTGACCTATGCCGACGATACTATATTCTTTCCAACAACAAAGGATTCTATAAAAAATATATTAGAGGTCTTTACAGAGTTTGGATACGCTAGTGAATCCAAACTAAACATTCAAAAATCTAGTATAATGGGAATAGGTAGATGGGGCAATAGATCAGACTTCCCTTTTCAATTAACACAAGTTAATAAAATCAAAATTTATGGCATTAACTATTCTTTCAATCCACAAGACCCCAACAACGAAACATGGACAAAATTAATAGAGAAAATTCAAAAGATGCTAGAACTTTATAAATACAAAACGGCCACTATTTTCGGAAGGAGTATCATAGTTAATTGTTTTATTATGCCAAAAATAATTTACACAGCAAACATACAGATGATACCTAAAAAGATTATAACAGAAATAAATAAACTAATTAGGGCCTTTATTTTTAGGAATACTTGGCACAGTATTAAACAAACTACTCTAATGCAACCTAAAAATAAAGGGGGGATAGCCTTACAGGACATTAACACTAAAATTAAAGCTTTAAGAATTAAATACATAGGAGAAGTTATAAAAAGCCCGGGTCTATACCCATTGGCGCACTATTATATTGAGTTAAGACTATCAAGTTTTTGTAAATTAAATAATAATCAACCCCATTTTTTTGGGACACCACCTCCCTTTTATGCAATATGTCTGGAAAATTTAGAAGGGAACAAACTTTTAATAAAACAAGACACCAAACATATATAAACTTCTAGTCGCGGCACAAGAAACACCTCTGAGCACACGAAGGGGGTACAACCTTTTCATAACTGATTACACACAGAGTTTTACAAACATTCATGCAATAGACATCAAACCACAAGCAAAAGAAGTCACTTTCAGACTACTACACAGTTTAACACCAATTGCTAACAAATCATCAATAAAGGCAAACAGGTTAGCACCAAAATGTAAACTGTGTAGTGACAACATTATAGAGACAGAAGACCATCTGTTTTACACATGTAAGACAGTGGTCCCTACATTAAACAAATTAAGAAAATTAATAGCCTCAAACTCACAGCAAACACTTAATTTATACAGAGCAGTTATGCTTAACACGTTACCACAGATGACGAGACGAAAAGAACTTAAGCTACTGACTTTGTTAGCTGACTTTAGATATCTTGTATGGACATGTATGGAGGGGGGTGTCATTCGTTATTCTTTATTCCTTATCATGTGATAATTGTAAAAAAAATTTGTAAATAATATTGATGTATTGACCTAAATAAAGGGTTTAAAAAAAAAAAAAATTTTGAAATCAAGTGAGGATTCTTTTATACCATTGTGAATCACAATAATATTTAATTTTGACTTTGAGTGTTAAAAAAAATGAGTAAGCGATATGAAAGTGGTGCTAGTAAACGTAAGTGACAAATTGAACAGAAGGTAATACTGAAGCATTTAAAGCCAAGCACGTCATATGGCTTTGTACAGGAGGCAGAACCAACCTGCATAAACTCTCAGATACACATAATTTATGTTTACAAACAGAAGAAAATAAAACAGACTACACTGAGCAGTCTGGGCAGATTGATGAACAACCAGTTTATAAACAGAACACAGCCTCTCTTCAAGGAGAACTGTTGTCAGTAACTACCACTACAAATACGGAAACTTCTGGAGAAAGTGAAAATGAAGTGAGAAGACCTATAGCCAAAGAATTAACACAAGAATATCCCACGAGATAGCTACATTCTTCTTCTGCGTTCCGTTTGTATTCATGCTAAATCTGCAGGCCTGTCGCCAGGACGAAGTCCACAGTCTTTACCAGGTCGGCGCGGCAGTCCCATAGCTTCTGCTGGAGCTCAGCACCCCTTGGCCAGGTCGCACATCGCGGTTCATCGTGGGTTGGACAGTTCTGGAGAATGTGTTCTGGGGTCTGGATTCCTGTTCCGCATGGGCATTCATTTGTGTGGGATATCTTGAGGCGATAGAGATGTCCTAGTAATCTGCAGTGGCCGGTTCTCAGGCGGAACATTGTGGTCTGTTGGTATCTGCATTAAAAGAAGCAGTCCAAGCGCATTACGATCTTAAAGACTATGAACAAGCAAACAAACTCAGCGAAAACCCTAGAATTGCAGACACAAATACCAACTGTTCATGCTACTAGTAATTTCAGAGATAATAATGACGTCGGTTTATGGACGACATTGAATAACAAGGAAAAATCATTCTGGGATCAGCCTTTTACCAATTCGAAGCCAACATACAAAAACCAAGCCCGGTTTTGTTCTAAGAATGTATTCCATTACACAAAAGTAAATGGATAAACCTTCCCTCGAGAATGGTTAGAGTATTCTCCCACAAAAACTTTTCTCTAACCAAATTACTCAACTACAACTATAGCTTCTACTGGATTCAATGATTGGTATCACGCTTATCTTGTTCAAACCCACGAAAACATATTTAACAAGAAAGTGTGGTCAAACGTTACCATCAAAACCCGAAGAGCAAATCAAAGCAGAGCAGGATTACTGGCGGCACGTACTTCAGCGAGTTATTGCAGTGATTTCCCTTTTGGCAGAATGTGGCTTGGCATTTAGAAGAGATGATGAAACATTTGATTCTCCAAACAATGGTAACTTTTTTGGATTGTTTGAATTAACTGCCAGATTTGATCCATTCCTGCATCCACACATAAATCAGTATGGAAGTAAAGGCTGTGGTCAGCCATCGTACTTATCCAAAACTATAAGTGAAGAGGTTATCCAGTTGATGGCTAATAAAGTTCGAGAAGCAATACTTAGCGACATTAAGCAAGCAGGTTATTTTAGTTTATCAGTTGATTCAACCCCTGATGTTTCCCATGTTGATAAACTTACTGTTATTGTTTGATATGTTTCTCCTAGTGACGGATTACCAGTTGAACGCTTTCTGAGGTTTTTTTAACTGAAAGATCACGTCTGAGAAAGTATGGCAGAGCGGATACTGAACTACTTCAGTGAACTTGAAATTGATTTAAGTAAATGTAGAGGACAATCATATTATAATACAGCTAATATGGCTGGAAAGTATAACGGACTTCAACAAAACATTCTGGAAAGGAACAGGTTTGCAAAGTTTATTCCACGCGCTGGAGATTCCCTAAATCTGATTGGACGAACCGCAGTTGACACGTGTCTGGATGCAATGAATTTGTTTGGTACAATAAATGAGCTTTATTATATTTTTCTCAGCTTCTACAAAAAGAGGGTCAGTGCTAAAACGTTTCTTGTCTCCAGAGTTAAAAGTTCCTAAGCATTTATCAGACACAAGATGGGAGGCTCGCGTCAAAGCTGCTGCAGCGATTAGCGAAAATTATGCTAACATTGTTGAAGCCATCAGTCATATTTACAGTGATGAAACTGACACTAGACGACAGGCTGAAAATCTTCTACAAAAAATGAAAGGATTTGAATTCATTTTCTTGCTTCACATTTGTACATATTTACTAGACCAATTTCATAAAGTTAGCAAGGTCTTCCAAAGTTCACAAATTTCATTGAGCACATGTGCACAGATTTACAGTTCACTATTGCAGTTCGTATCAAACATTCCGGCTGATTTGGACGAAATTGAACAGCAAGCAAAAATTACTTTAGAGAGTACGAGAAAAAACAAAGCAATGATGGGGCAGTGCCCGAAGCTTTAGACACACATTCTCCAAGAGACAGTTTTAGAATAAATTCATTTATTTATGACATGGATGCTCTTGACGCCAACCTAGACAGAAGAGCAACAGTGTGTAGGAGTGTAGCTGGCAATTTTTCATTTTTGGTGAACCTGCAATCAACCAAGGAACACATTCATAATGGTGTCGAGATGTTGATGCAAGAGTATCCAAAGGATGTTGACCTCAGTCTAGTCGATGAACACAAGCTCACCCTGAAAATTTCTGCCACCAGGATATGTATCAAATAATATTCCAAGAAAAAATTCAAACAGCTTTTCCAAATGTGGAAACAATTTTCAGATTGTTCCTGTGTTTAATGGTTACTAATTGTAATGGTGAAAGATCATTTTCTAGACTAAAAAGGATTAAGAATGATCTGCGGTCAACAATGTCCCAAGATCGGTTATCTGATCTTAGCATTCTCTGCATAGAAAAACTGCGACTTACTGATTTTAATGACATAATTGATAAATTTGCCTCCAAAAAACTCGAAAGAAACTGTTTTGAGTTTGTATGTGTAATGTTTAAACATAGCTATGAATGTTGTGTGTGAACGTCTTCATTAGATCCATACTTTTGTAAACGTATTAAATTTATAAACAATCTTTTTATTAATGCTAAAATTTCAAAAATATTCTACTTTCATTGTGTGGATAAATGTCACAGAACGTCTGAACATGCACTTTTGGGTTCTCTCTCACACCTTCAGATCTACGGCACTATCATTTCTTTTTCTTCATTGTCTTACCAATCGCTTTTATTTGGCATACATCATGCGTTTTAATTCTTATTACTCTCTATGTTGGATCAGTAGAGTGAAGTCTCTAACACTCAACTCCCCTACGGAAGTATCTGCTATGGGACTAACTTTATCTTTTAACACGCAGACGTGTTTATGTTACGCCGGGTGTAAATGTAAATGAAATATAAATGAATTTATAGTGTGAAAACTTTTCAAACAGTGGAGATGTAAATGTAAAACATATTATATCTGTACGTTTAATCTTTTCATTTAAATGTAATGTAAAGCTAAAGCTATTCAGTTTAAATGTAAAGGACGTTTTATCCCGGGGGATTAAATTTAATTCTCATCGAGGGTAAATTCTGACATGGGATGGTAAAATAGAAGAGGGGGTACATAACTATGTGTCGGGAAAACGCCATACTCAGAAGAGCGTTTCGTTTCTATTTCTATTACCAGTTATTGGTGGTACCAGAAGAAAGTACTATCTCTGGAACTAAGTGAAGGTAAAAGTGGACTGACGTTGTGCGAGACGCCATCATAAGAGGGTCTTATAGACAGACGCAGAACCAGCTTGGCCGTTACTCCTTGACGTTCTGGAAACGTGCGGCGCCTGAACTTTGAACAGAGACGAGTGACAGCAGTGTACAGAAAACCTACCCATCAGGAGGAGGATTAGAATCATCATTGGCAGCTAAGTTAACCTATCTGCTGCCACTTAAACTTCCTATCCAAAAACCATCACCCGAGTGATGAAAACGTCATTTTGTAACTAACTATTATTCCTTTCTTTTAAACTGTTAAACTTAAAGTGATAATTAAATTTTGTTATTTGTAATTATACAAATTTAACTTCGATTCAATCATTTTAAATGTACTACATGTTTGTCTCAATCAAAGTTACTAAACACACACTCTAAAGAGAGCTATATTATAAAAATAATTCCCCTGAGTAACTCAGTGGTGGGGGCTTAACGAGCTAGAATAAACCATTGCTTAAATTCTGCATAAAAGGTGTCGGCAGATTACAGAATTAACGTGCTCAGCAACAGCCAGCATTGTTTTTGCTTATTTGAATATCTTGTGAATACTCCTTTGGGGTAGAAGTGTAATTAACCGTCTATCTACACATCTGCCAAGAGTAATCTGGCTTAAATTCAAGGACATCATAAAGACAGCTGCTGCAGAAGCATGTGGTGAAGTCCGACTTGGGAACAAGAGAAAGAGGACACCTTGGTGGACAGAGGAAGTCAAAGAGAAAATAAGAGAGAAGAAAATGGCATGGAAACAATACTTAGGAGCTAAAAACACAGCAGGACAAATAGAGAAATATAGAGAATATGTGACACTCAGAACAGAAGCAAAGAACAACGTGCTAGCAGCAAAACAAAAGTCCTGGGAAGAATTTGGAGAAAAGCTAGAAAAAGATGCACAAGAAAACCAGAAATTGTTCTATAAGACCCTAAAGAACATGAGGAAGGAAAAACAATGCCCTCTCAAATTTATAAAGGACA
Source organism: Oreohelix idahoensis (assembly GCA_024509875.1). Lineage (NCBI taxonomy): Eukaryota > Metazoa > Mollusca > Gastropoda > Stylommatophora > Oreohelicidae > Oreohelix > Oreohelix idahoensis. The sequence continues at coordinate 199,689 of JAMPIV010007348.1, read as the reverse complement.
AGCAAGGCAAATTGCTTACTGCCCCGAAGGAAGTAATGGAAAGATGGAAAGAATATTTCTCAGAACTCCTTGATGGTGAGCAAGGTCAAGCATCAGAAATGATAACCACTAGTACAGAAGAGGAAACAAATGGTGATGAAGATGACATAAAGATGGAAGAACTGAAGGCAGCACTGGAGAAAATCAAGATGGGCAAAGCAGCAGGGCATGATGGTATAACACCAGTGGCGTATTCTCTATGTGTGCTGCGCACACCTATGCGCGAAGAAAAATAAAAATTTAATTTATTATTCTATAAAATATTTCTCCTCTAAGTTCTGCTTTCGGACCGCACGCATCAGGATAACGGGTTTTCCCGCATAGAATCTACCAGTACATCTAGTTTCAGTTTCACAGAAGCGTTTTATAGTGCAGTTTTTATTGGTTGTAGCAATCGCCCGAAGTTTCTCGGGTAATTCCGTCACAAGGCGTGCTGGACCGTTCGGATTCACGTCTAAAGACTGGTTTGTGTGAAACCGGGTCGTGGGCAGATACGACAATACAATGCGAATATGCGTGCGGTGGCCTAGCAGCTCTCGAGTTGTAAAAATCGCCAGTGTTTTTTGTGATTAATTTTTGTTAGTTGTCGGGAATGCAGATTATTACAGTGACAGTGAGTTTCAAGTTGTAAGTTAATTAGTATTTCGAAGATAATTGACATATACCCCTAATAACTATCGTTGCGTAATTGAATATAGATGGTTTTAAAATTAAGAGGGGAAGAAGTTAAATAGTAGGCGTACATATTCATTTTAAGTAGCAGCACGCCTAGCTCGCATTACCAGGATACGCCACTGTATAACACCAGAAATGGTTAAGTACATGGGAGCAACAGGTGACCTATTACTCTTAAGGGTCCTACAGGCAGCGTGGTGCAACAAGACCATACCAAAGGATTGTTAGATTGCCATCATAACACCAGTTTTCAAAAAAGGTGACAATCGACAATGTGGAAACCACAGAGACATATCCCTTCTCAGTGTCCCTGGTAAAATCTACTCTAGAATCCTAAAGCAGAAACTCCGACGCCTAGCTGAGCCACAATTGGATGAGATCCAGTGCGGATTCCGAGCAAACCGAAGTACTCAAGACCTAATCTTCACACTCAGACAGCTGAGTGAAAAGGCTCTTGAGTATAAGAGTGAGATCCATCTTTGTTTCATAGATCTGGAAAAGGCGTTTGACAGGGTCCCCTGGAGCAAACGTTGGGACTGTGTGGCAAGGAAGAACATTACAGCACCTCTGATTCATGCTATACAGAGCTTCTACAAGTCTTGCAGAAATTATGTGAGGACAGCAAACCATAAGTTAGAAGAGTTCAGGACCACCACTGGTGTAAGTCAAGGTGATATCCTGTCACCTTATCTTTTCATACTCCTCATGGATGATGTTATCAAGGCATGTAAGGAAAGAACAAGAAAGTATTCAGTGGGGCACTGGAAGATGAGACAGGTATGTATTTCAGAGCTGGCATTTGCTGATGATGTTGCCCTGATTGCTAAATCAGAGGCACATCTCCAATCCAACCTGCAAGTCTGGAAGGAAGAGCTGGAGAAGAGAGGGATGGTCATAAGCAGCTCTAAAACAAAATCCATGGTGATATCACGAGAAGAAAGACATCAGATTAAGCTGGGAAAACAGGTCATTGAGCAGGTCGACCACTTTAAATACATCGGAGCTATTATAGACCGAAAGGGAGGCATCAAAGAAGAGTTGGCCACCCGAAAAGCAGCAGCTGGGAGACTTTTTCAGGCCATAAATCGAGGATTCCTCAGCAAGAGAGAGGTTGGTAAGAAAACGAAGCTGGCTGTATACGGCTCCACCTATGTCCCAGTCTTGACATATGGATGCGAGTCATGGGCAATGACTACAACCCACAAAAGCCAGATCCAAACCTCAGAAATGAGGTATATGAGGAAGGTGGTTGAAGTAACAAGAAGGGACATGGTCCGCAACCAGACGATACGTCAAGGCCTAAAATCCCACCCCCTGCAGACCCAAATAGAACAGTCCCAACTAAGATGGTTTGGCCATGTCTGCAGAATGGGAGAAGATCGGCTACCACGACAGGCATGGGAAACAAACAGCCAGGGATCCAGACCCCCCAGGACGACCGGGCTACTTGTGCTGTGTGAACAAACCCCTCTACTGGTACTATGGATTTAAGGCACACTCACACTATACACTCCGCTCGCTGTCTCAAAGGTATGACCACAGTACACAGTAGCTGACATGAATAATCCAATAACACCTAAATCAGGTAATAACCCTTTAATAAGTACGGTGCACACATATGAGCCACACGCGGCTAACAATACACAGGAAATGCAATACACAATGTAATGAAAATGCCAAACTACTTGCCAAATTCACCAGCTCAACATAATAGCAAAACAGTCACCGACATAATCTAACCAGCGACTACAGAATGACTATCGCTCACAGGCGACGTCCAATACTGAAACAAGGCAATACATAATTGCAAGATTCTACCGTAAATAATATCCAGGAAAGAACCACCAGAAATCACATTCACATTCTAGTAATATACCAATAATCCTGAACACCTGAAACAATTGGCAAGCAATGAACAAGAATGGCAATCATGTAATCCCAGCAAAGCCGCTGACAAAGGGAACAAACGTCCGAACAGGACGGCTGACATCTCGTAGAATGAATCGCGCCAAAAAATCTACATCCTCTTCCGTTCTGGCCCGACTCGACAAACGGGTTTTCTATTCTACGCTGTTGCCACTCTACAGCGTAACCAACTAAATATATTTCGGCGAATATCTCTACTGTGACATCCACCCCCCCCCCCCTTTTTCCCTTTAAGAAAGAAAACGAAGTTTTTTTTCCACCGGAGGAGACACGCCCAACCCCCCTCTGGAGTAAGGGCGAACAAAATGCCGAGGTAGCACCTCCTCATGTAGCTAAAGATTGCCAGAGTTGTCCAATACTATTGTCATACATGCCTTCTCACTCACTAGACTAAATACAAGGGAACATGTACAAATCCACACCAGGTACTGGCAGTCGTGAAAAATAACAACGACTGACTAATCCTGGAGTAGTCTAAACACAATGCATGTTTCACCAAATCTAAATAACTAATTGTCACCAATCAAACATCATGTCATCGTATCAGGAATCATTTCTCACAATATAACCGTAGGTATAAGATAACATGATACATCTACACATTGAGTACCACTTCATAGATATTGCCTTTATGGCAGCATAATATATACATTGTATACCATAATACCTCATCATGAAATACCAATTCTAATAGTCATAATACATTTCTTACATAAATTCTAATAAGTACTCTCCTCAGATGTACCTGTCCCACAGACTATAACTGTCCCACAGACTATAACTGTCCCACAGACTATAACTGTCCCACAGTCTTCACAACCTGGACAAGACATCTGCTATCACATTATATACACCCTGAATTGGTAAAATAGTAAAGTTGAATTGCTGTAGCAATAATGCCCAGCGTGTCAACTTAGCACTGGTGGATTTAGCCGACTGCAAAAATAGCAGTGGTTTGTGATCTGTTTGGAGGAAAAAATGTGCCCCCAAAAGATATCGTACCAACTTAGACACCGCCCAGACAATCGCAAGGCACTCCCTCTCAATCGTGGAGTATCTGGTTTCTGCTGGCAACAACTTTCGATAGACATATATTGTAACACATGACATATAAATTACAGAACAAGGCATAGTAAAGTATCAGCATAACCCTTAAATATTACGAGACCATCATATTCCATAGGTCTCTGATAAATGCACGCCAGGCCTGCCTACAGTGCACCTGCCTACAGTGTACCTGCCTACAGTATGCCTGCCTACATTGTGCCTGCCTACAGTGTGCCTGCATACAGCACACCTGCCTACAGCATGCCTGCCCACAGCGTACCTGCCTACAGCGCACCTGCCTGCAGCATGCCTGCCCACAGCGCACCTACCTACAGCATGCCTGCCTACAGCGCACCTGCCTACAGCATGCCTACCCACAGCGCACCTGCCTACAGCATGCCTGCCTACAGTGTACCTGCCCACAGCGTGCCTGTAAGGCCTCATGCCACATTAATACAAAGTCCGACATAGCATAATACAGCATAACTATGCATTGTACAGCATTTCCTAACCTGTACACGTCTACAAAATCACATATTCATATCAACATCGAACATGGGGCGTGGGTCAGAGCAACTCAGGTTCGGTTCGTATTAACCGAAACATCTTACTGATCACGAACCCGAAATCTAACCCTAGCTATTGCTGGACTATTAGCAGATGATTCTGAAGCAAGGACATATGCTTCAGCCTAACTGCCTTACGCGCACCCCAACTATTCGCAAAAGTCGACCGCGCCATTTTGGTATTGTCGCGCAACGACAGTACCTCTACAAATCTAACCAGCACGACCTCATCAAACACTCTTCTGAGTGTGCGCCAACTCGCACTCAAGGGAACGTTACGCACTCAAACTGTGCGATCACTAGCTTTCGGACCCTCGTATAAGTTCCTACTGCTGCTACTCATGTCACCCATGGCCTTGTGCACTCCCTGTACATTGCCGACGATTAAATCGGCAATCGGATCCTCAAGGACGAACGCGTTCACTCTACCCGAGAGGAACGGAGTGTCCACATTAATATTCGCCTGGGGGTAAGACTCCACTATGCCCCGGAACGTGGTGCACTTTACCGTTTTGCCTGTAAGGCAGGAGTCGTCGATGCACGATCGACGCACCCCAATTGTGGTGCAACCAGTGTCCCGCAACACCCGGACTGGTCTATTCTCCACCTTGCCTTCGTGGAGGATCACCTTACCAGTCTCATGGACTGCCGATAGGCATGGTGCCGCATGCCCGCATTGAAGCACTACCCTCTCGTTCGCGTGAAACAGAGGGCGACACCCCGCACAGTCCTCACTGTTAATTGTGTCCAACACAAACGCGGAATTCGCGTGTTCTATTGGGGTGGGACACCTGTCTGCACAATGATTATTTCTACCACAAATGGTACACCTGCGCTCTTTCTTCTTCTCGTCGCGTGTACTTTTGTTGGAGCTCTTCGATGACGAAGACCCCGCATCAGAGTCAGACGATCGACTCTCTGAGGAACCACTCCTCTGCTTGTGATGTTTGGTTTTATACCAAAACCGGTCTTCGTCTCGAGAGTCCTCGAAGCGTACCTGCTTTCGCGTTTGGCGCTCCCCTCTGTCGCTATAACTATCATATTGTCGGTTCTGCCACCTCGGCCGACCATTCCTATGAGATCGAAAATTCCCATAGCTACCTCTAGGCGGCTGATAGGGGCTGGAAGGCTTCACATACGTCTGCTCTTGGCCCCTGTCTAATTGATTTCGCTAAGGATGGCGCTGAACTTTGCCGACACTGGCAACTAAGTCTTCTGACAGACCCGACTTCTGAATATGTTTGCCCGGATGGGCCAGGACATAATGGTGCCCCAATTGGGCCATGGACTCAATGTCCTTTGGTTGACGTTCCTGGAAAAACGCCACCAACTCACTGGAACACGACTACAAATCTTTGTCCCGTAGCACCAAATCTAGCAAGCCATTAAAGTCCTTAGAGATCCCCTCCATTTCGATCCATCTATTCAGCAGGAGCTTTATCTTTGAGATAAAGTCCTCGAAGTCCTGGTCTGCGCTTGGCATCGCGTTTTTAAAACGCGTCCGGTAACCGTCAGCAGTCAGACGGAACTTCCGGGGCAACCTTTCCTTAACTTTGTCGTAATCGGCCCTTTCCTCTACAGGGAGGCTATAAAAAGTCTCAATCGCGGGCCCCACTAGCAATGTCGATAGAAGAGATGGCCACTGATCCCTATCAGCCTTATAGGCCACACATTCGGCCTCGAATCTTTCAAGGAAGAAATCTAAACTATCAATTTTATCATTGAAATTTGGTAGACGCAGCCTAAAAGGACGATGAGCCCCACCAGAAGTTGAGTTCTGGCCACTCGCACCCACTTCTTCAATTGTATTTCCTTCTCCATCATTTTCTCTTCCAGAGCTATTCTCATTCTCTCCTTCTCCAACTGTAACTTTTTATCTTCTCTCATCTTCCTTTCTTGTAACTCGAATTCTCTCTGTTTCCACTCACTTTCTTCTTTCATCTTCCTTTGTTGTAATTCAAATTCTTTTCTTTTTATCTCTAGCTCTTCAGCTCGAGCATCTCTTAGAGCATTATGTTTCTCAATTCTTTCTTTTTCTTCCTTTGCTTCCTTTATCTTTCTTTTCCTTCTCCAGAGCTCTCTGATTCTCGACTGAAAAAAATTCAGCCTTGACATATTCACTTAGTTCTCTGCCAGTGTACCCACAGTCGTTCCCAATCTGAATGAAAGCCTGTTGATCCATGGTGTACACTTAGAATGCTCACTATTAACTCTGGTATAAATATTTACAATACAATTACTCAATCGTATATATTCTACTTAAATTAGCAGATAAATTTCTGCTTACCACCATTTGCAGTAATAATAGTAGTAAATATTGATATTACTTCTTCAATCTATATATATATATATATATATATATATATATATATATATATATATATATATATATATATATATATATATATATATATATATATATATATATATATATATATATATATATATATATATGCATGAAAGTAAATATCACCTCGTCTTTTATTGTATAAATATTATTCACTTTTACCTTATAATATCAATAAAGTCTCACTTAGCCCCTTGGCTATTGTGTCACCCCTTGTGAAAATTTGGTCTTTCTGACCACTTATTCTCTATTATAACCTCAACCAAACTTACAATCGTCGATAGTTGTATAATAACCACTTCCTGATACCTTGACACCACTATATAAACTTAGTTCACAATAGGTATTACTTCAAAACTGTTACTGGCACCCACACTGGTGCTATACTCAAATAACACTTCACTTATTACTAAACTCTATAATCTCTGTTATGCAAGTACTACCTATGGCAAAATAAGCACAACACAGATGAAAGAAACGCCTACATCACATTACGAAAACAAAATTCCAGTCACGGGGAAATAGATGATAGAACACGAAGAGAAGAGGTAGATTAATTTCTACAATGCGTGACTGAGCACGAACGAAACCAAGGGATACCTGTAAACGTATTTACAAGATAGTAAGATGAGACTTGATCACCCGTTTGCCAGTCACTTCGATTACGGAAACAACAGCAAATGGGTTGATTTGCTGTTGCCCTAAAGACGCCACTAGGCGTGATGGGAAACAATGGCAAAGAAAACCTATCTGCTGTTGCCCTAAGACGCCACTAGGCGTAATGGCCACTGACTGCTTTGACGGTCGGTGGCTAAGGACGGAAGAAGAAGAAGAAGAAGATGAGACAAGAGAAAACACCACTTAAACACCACAAAAGAATTACTAAATGTACACGACACTATAAATACACACACCACAAACACAGCTAATACCAACAGGGCTTGGAATGTTAAGCAGGGCAGTCGCAGAAAATCCCCTCTGCCAGACTCCACCACAAAACAAACACCGCCACACCCTAAAAGAATCGGTCTAATCCAATCTTTTCCACAAGAGAGGCCAAGACTGGATTAAACTCGCCGCCCTTCCTCCCTTGAACACACCAATACACTATAATACCAAAAACTCCACGAAAACCCCACTCAACAATGAGGTGCTGGAAGCTACTCTTCCACCGAGCACTATCTTCACTCCAGTGAAAATAAACTATCAGTAAAATTATACTATAACGTATCAACAATATAAAATCCAAATATTTTCACACTACTAAGACAGCAGAGCAAGATCAGATTCAACTAACAATTAACATACATACAAACTAAGTCACACTTGTACAATAAGAAAAAGACAAAACAAAAAGGAAAGAAAACGATAACAAACCGAGAAGCAAATAAAGAAACAGCACTAAACTACTTAACAGGTCGAAGTATAAGATAGCTAGTATCAGTAAGAAGACAGACAAGAAAATTAAATTCTCAAGAAAAACAAGAAAATATGAATATAATACATAATAAACAAGCAGACAAACAATAACTTATCTGAAGCTCCAACGGCGCTTGAGTACGGAGAATCCTCAGCACTGACGATGAATGATGCTCACAGAACAAACCAGACTCCACAATAAAACACGTATAATCCCAAAAGAATATCAGTCCAGGAATAGCTTCACTGTCAGTCTGAGTGTCACAAACTCGCTACAGAGTTCCTTGTCACGGTATAATACTCTCTCACGCAATGACCGCACTATCCTCTACGGTGCTCACACAGCACTGTTCATAATATATACGGAAATGTTTACTTCTTCAAAGTTCAGCTGCACAGCTACTAACAACAGTCTACCCGTCAGATACACGTGTAAGTTCCTTGGCACTGTCACATGTGTACCACACGACAAGTCTATAAGAACGTTCGTTACTCCAAGGATCACAGCAGTCTGTAATGTAACATCCACTGGACACCGGCAAGTCGGCAGGACACGCTGCACAAAAGAATTCACCCCTGGTCAGGCACTTCTGCGTAGTAAGGCACCGTCACTGGTGTCGGCCTTCACCCCTGGTTGGGCACGTCTGAGTAGGAAGGTCACGTCAGAGGCGTTGACTTTCACCCCAGGATGGGCACATCTGAGTAGCAATTACAAGGTTAGAAGTCCCACACGATGACCATGGGTACCAACCACACTAACAAGCTCCTATCAACTACAACCTCCTAACAATCATCTCCTACCACCCTTTACCGAGGTTGACCAAGCTATCTCCCATCGGACGCTCCACCCGCCGTCTGGGATAAACTAGCTAGATGGTACCCACACCCCAAGCTCCGCTGCTCCAGCTGGATCACTGTCGCCAACCATCAAAAGGACTCAGAGATACGTCAAACTGACCCGTCTGACGCATACTGTAACATTGTCACAAAATTAACATTGATACAACGTCAAAATATCTCCAATGATACAACGTAGGGATAAAAACCAATGCGTAAGCTACTAGATACATGATCGCCCACGCCGCGGGTCATCACCCGCTATGGAAATGAAATTGTTAGACTTGAAGGCAAAACGGAACGAGGATCAAAAGACAAAAATCTGACTGAACGCGTACTTGAACTAGCGAGGTTAATGGACGCAAATTGGTGGGGCAAGGAGGAAAAGTCACGTTCCCCCCCCCCCCCCCCAAGTTGACAGAAAGTAAGGAAATCGACAGAAGGGACCTTGGATATGATACGCCACAGTCATTTATTGGACCCTTTTGCGATACCAAGCCTTTTATTTGAATTCAGCGGAAAACGCAGCTGCTTGAAATATTACAAAATTTAAAAAGTAACTTTTTCTTAATATTAATGTTAGGAATATAAAAATTAGCTGGCCGGATGGCCCATTCTGAGCAGTGAAATAATATGCTTTCATTTATACAGACGGACAGATAATAAGAAAGATAATGACAAAAGACGGTGTTGTTCACATCAGCGAAAGAATGCATTGAATCAAACATGTCACTATTTGCACAAAAATCGCAACCTTGAGACTCAAGTATTCAAATCTAATTAGTATGAAAGAGAGGGAAATTGGTGGGAGCTGTGTCTAAAAATAACTTTAAGGACAAAATTGTAGAGGGGACGACTAGGTTGGTTCAAAAACCAAGTAGGTTTTTGGTGAAAACGCAAGTAGAGACGGACGGACTAACAGACACAAATCCATACTTGACTGAAGCATGACTGAAATGACTTTAGTGTAGGAAATTTGAATTGAAAAGGCCAAAGGCAGTGATTGGCCACAGACAATCCTATTATCGGCGCTCAGACGCGCATTTGGGGTCAGTCAGAATAAGTTGTCCTGGTAGACACAGTGTATTATTAATTGGTGAATCCCCAGAAGATATTGAAGATTTTAGAGGGACGCCATCATAAGGCCAGCAGCTCAGCAGAGTTTTGCTAGCATTTATTTACTGTGTTCTATATTCATATTTCTGGTAAGACTGAAATTAATTCTTTGTACCTTTTAATATTTGTTTAAGGTTCGAGTGATTTGATACTGCAATAGCATAATCTGTTCCTTACAACAAGTAAGGGTTCGCTCTAGACCCCCCGCCCCAGTTCAGGGTCTAGAGACAAATAAAATACATAAACTCCAGCAAGGATTAGGAAGGACAGATCAAGTGTTGAGAACAATGAAACATATTACCTATCCTATTTTAGGGTAGGAAACTAATAAACATATTTCAGAATCTGTAGTCTGGGAGGACTTATCCGATGTGAAACCAACATGGTAAAATGTGCTGTATGGTCAGAGAGATCTGACCCATCTATATGTTGTTGTTGTTGTGTAGTGTGTGTCCAGTCACGGTTAGAGAATGGAATTTGACACATGAATAATGCTTTGATTGCAGAGCTGTGAGTTTCAGCTGGCACCAAGGCGGTGTCAACTAAGTTGGTGATTTTACAAGAGTGGATCCGTGCAGTAACGTTGTGTCAGAGCAGCCTATTATTGCCCCCAAGCACGGAGAGGTAGGGCCACCATAATTCTCTTATTGCCCCCAAGCACGGAGAGGTGGGGCCACCAGACCAATATTATTGCCCCCAAGCACGGAGAGGTGGGGCCACCAGATCTCAGCACCAGAGCTACATCTTCAAAGTTGAGTGAGCCTCTGGTCTGCTGAGAATTCACCAACTCAATTTAGTCACTAACAATCCCATAAAATTCCTGCCATTTACTGGACAATGTGTAGTCACTATAGATCGGGAGTGATGAGGCCACCCCAACAGCACAACCATTAAAGTTTCTCCCATTAGATGACTGCTGTAAACATTAATAAAACTAAATAGTCTAGTAACATACATATGAACACTCTTGCATTTATTATGTAATTTTCCATACATTTCTTTCATAATTTCTAAATCTTTCATAAGTTCTGGTCAAAATAAAACTTGGTCCAGAACAAAATAAATGTAAGAAAATTTCTATCAAAAATTTTACACACTTGAGTTAGTTCAGTGTATTATAACATTTGTTAATATTATTAGACTTATTAAATATCTGTGTGTGTGTCTGTAAACTATCACACCACATTACATATCATTACCCTAGACATTTAACGTAGCCACATTCATTAGTAAAAAAAAAGATAAGTGTGAGGTCGTAGTGGTAGCGAGAAGGGCCTTCTGACAATTCACAGATACATATTATCTCAGGAGCCTTCACAGCTGACCTCATGCATCACACGTAGTACTATCACCATCATATAATACCATCAAACCCACTTCATATATTGGGGTCTCTTTGTCCCGGGATAATTAGCCCATTAAGTATATTAGGATCTCCTGGTGGGAGAAATAAAATTAGGGGAACAAAATTGTAAAATTCCCTTAAAATTAAAAGTGTCCCTGCAGATAAAAGTTGGTGAATCTTCACATCCAGTAATAAGTAATTAGTTAATTAATTAATTAGAATTATTTAGACTATAGTAATTGGAAGTTCTTTAGTGGTTAGAGATTTATCTTGTATATTATTATATTGTCTAAAAAGTATGGCGGAGCTGGCAAAATTCCGATCAGCTGCTGTGCTGTCGGCAAAGGAGATGGGAATGGATGGTCAGATTTTAATTCAACATGTAACGACTGAATGTGATAAATATATTGAACGGGAAGAAAGGAGATTAGAAAAAGAGGCTGAAAGAAAATTAGAGGCTGAGACTAAGAGGTTGCAGATTGAGGCTGACAAAGAGGCAAAGGCATTGGAGGCCGAAGAAAAACGACAGCAAAGGGAGGCAGAAGATAAAAAGGCCGAAAGGGAGGCAGAAGATAAAAAGGCCGAAAGGGAGGCAGAAGATAGAAGGTTGCAAAGGGAGCACGAATTACGACTAAGGGAGCTGGAGCTACAAGGCCCGGCCCCTGAAAATGGTGCCAGCCCTTTTGCCTCAGATGCTACGCCCAGTCTGGGAGCCTCAAACTCAGCTATGGGGTTTCATTTAGACCATTTTGTTGAAAAAGACGATGACATAGAGGGGTACCTAGGACGTTTTGAGTTATTAGCTACGACATATGGGTTAGAGAGAGAGAGGTGGAGTTTAAAGCTATCACAGGGACTGAGAGGTACTTCTTACGAAGTCTTTGCAAAAATGACCAGAGAAGACCAGGAGAATTATGACATGTTAAAGCAGGCTTTGTTATTGAGGTACGAAAAAAATGGGGAATTTTATCGTAAGAAATTTAGAAATGCCAAACTGTTGTCTGGGGAGACATACCACCAATTCTCTGCCAGACTAGAAACCTATTTGGAGAAATGGACTGCTCTGGGGAAGACCCAAGATCTTAAAGAAATGATCATGATTGAGCAATTGAGAGAGTCCATGGCTCCAGACATGAGAAAATTTCTCATGGAACAAGGTGCAGAGAAGTTGGGGGAGGTTTTAAATGTCGCTGAGAGGTATCAGGCAGCCCAGGCAGAGGTAAGTGGTGCTAAAAAGAAGCACATAGATAATTTTAAAGCTCCACAGCAATTTAATAAATTTGATAATAGGGAGCAGGGAAATAAAGGTAGGGCAAATTCTGAACGGCCAAGAAATGACTACCGAGACAGAAACTCACAGTTCAATGACCAGAAATTCAATGAAAGAAAACCGTTGAACCAAGGAAAAAGATGGTGTAAATGGTGCAAGAAGGATAACCATAACACCGAATTTTGTAGAAGGAAACCTTCAAACATTGCTGCAATGAAGTCGGGGACGCAAAGATTAAAGGTTAATCCTAAGGGACAACAGGAACCTTATCACCCCCCAGTTTGTGAGGATGTTATTTGTAATGGGGTCACCATAAGGTGCCTTTATGATACAGGTTTGGATTATGATTCAGTTGTGAAGTCTAGCCTAGTGGACCCAAGTCAGTATACCACAGAAACAGTGGAAATACAAGGGGCAACTAAGGACATACCACTCATGACACTTCCCATCGCAAGGATAACGGTGAAAACTCGCTATGTGGAAGGAGAAATCAGAGCAGCAGTGATAGATGAACCAATCTACCCTCTGATATTGGGGTGTAGATACGTCTTCTTGGGGAATCCCGAGAGGCCTATGATCATGGCGACAGTGCAGACCAGGTCACAGAAGAAGGAGGAAGAAGGTGAACCTATAAATGCTCATCCAGAGGAGATGAGGAAGGCGCAGGCTGAGGATAGGACACTCAAGCCATGTTTTAAAAAATTGCCCAAATGCCACACACCTCCAAGCAAGGGGGAATATTTCATGAAGAACAAACTCTTATACAGGAAGGCCGGAACTGGAACAAATGGTCACAACCAGCTGGTTCTTCCCACTTCATATAGAGATAAAGTGATGGAACTCGGGCATGCGATTCCCTTCAGTGGTCACATGGGGATTAGCGCCACAGGACAGCGTATAGCTTGTCATTACTTCTGGCCAGGGATAACGGAGGATATAAAAAGATATGTCAAATCCTGCCCAGAATGTCAAAGGGTAGCTCCAAAGCACTGGACTGCTCCTTCAACTCTAGGGGAAATGCCCATAGTGGGAACACCTTTTGAGAGGGTTGCAGTGGATATTGTAGGACCTCTCACTCGGACCAAGAGGAGGAACAGTTACATCCTTACTCTGGTGGACACTTGTTCTATGTGGGGAGAGGCGGTAGCCCTGCCATCAATTGATTCAAAACATGTAGCAGAGGCACTACTTACAATATTTACCCGATTAGGATTCCCGCATCAAATCTTGACGGATAATGGTTCTCAGTTCAAGGGGAAAGTAACGGAAGACGTTTTTAAGCTATTTCAAGCCAGACACTTTCATTGTAGTCCGTACCATCCGCAAGGGAACGGCCAGGTAGAGAGGTTCAACGGGACTCTCATTTCTATCCTGAGAAAGCTGGCACACGAAAAACCGGATCTGTGGGATCAATTCCTGCCCGCCGCATTGTTTGCGTACCGGGAGGTACCACATAGTTCAACCGGGATGGCTCCCGCAACTCTGCTATTTGGGAGGCCAATAAAAGGTCCCTTAGAAGCTCTATTAAGGACCTGGACAGATGAGAAGGCGGAAGAGACTGTTACCTCATCTTATCAATACGTGAACGAACTGACCACTCGTTTGAAAGCTGGATGGAAACTAGCAAATGATAATTTGAAACAAGCCAGGAAGAAACATGCAGCATATTTTAACAGGAAGGCAAAGGACAGAGAACTGGCAGTCGGAGAGAAGGTGCTGCTTCTACTACCCGGTAGCCAGAATAAATTACAAATTGGATGGCAAGGTCCATATACGGTTCTAGAGAAGGTGTCTAGAACAAACTATAAAATTGATAAAAAGGGGAAGGAGAAAGTTTATCATGTAAACCTGTTAAAGAAGTATCTGGACAGACCACTCCAGGAAAGCACCCCCTTACTGACCTTAGCTATCGCAACTCAAATGCAAAAGGAACCACTCACCTCACATGAATACCCATTACATCCTTGTGAAACAGCAGCACAGGTAAAAGTCAGTAAGCACTTGACTAAAAACCAGAGGGAGATAGTTCAACAGGTTCTGGAGGAACATACAGATGTATTAACAGATAAACCAGGACATACAAATTTGCTACAGTATGACATGAAACTGGTAGATTCAAACCCAATCTGTATGAGAGCCTATTCTATTCCGTTCGCGAAGGAGAAGGCATCGAAGGAAGAAATAGATTATTTGTTGAAGGAAGGGATTATTTCACACAGTGAATCATCTTTTAGCTCTAGTGTCGTATTGCTGAGAAAACCGTCTGGGGAACACAGACTGTGCATAGATTACAGGAAACTGAATGCTGTCACAGAAGGACAAGTGGATCCATTGCCAGACACAAAACAGTTATTTGCCAGACTGAACAAGGCAAAATACTTTTCAAAGGTGGATCTTAGTAAAGGCTATTACCAGATCCCAGTGAAGCCTGAAGTGAGACCTTATTTGGCTTTTAGCACTTCAGAGGGACATTTTGAATTCAACATGCTACCATTCGGACTGAAGAATGCTCCGAGTGTATTTTCAAGGATGATGCGCAAATTGTTGGATCCCCTGAATAACCCATGTATCACGAATTTCATGGATGATATTCTCGTCGCCACAGAGACATTTGAAGAACACATTGAAGCTCTAGAAATGTTATTTAATAGGCTTAGGGAGGCGAACTTAACTGCTAGGC
The DNA here is from genome assembly GCA_024509875.1 of Oreohelix idahoensis. NCBI lineage: Eukaryota > Metazoa > Mollusca > Gastropoda > Stylommatophora > Oreohelicidae > Oreohelix > Oreohelix idahoensis. The sequence goes on along the minus strand of JAMPIV010007348.1, from coordinate 184,422 downwards.
CAACAAAATGTTGCATTGGATGCAAAGAGTTGGAATTCTTGGGACACACTGTATATCAGGGTAGCATGACCCCTGATCCCAAGAACTTGGAAAAACTGCAGAGAGCACCTAGACCACAAACAAAGAAGGACGTGCAATCATTCGTGTCGTTATGCGGATTTTATCAAAAATATATCAAAGATTTTAACTCTATTTGTGCTCCTCTGACTGATCTGACTCGCAAGGGACTCCCAGATAAAATTAATTGGACTGCACAAAGTGAATTAGCGTTCCAAGATTTAAAGGAAAAACTCACTAGCAAGCCTATTCTCAAACTACCTGATTTGACACAGGACTTTGTCTTGAGAACCGATGCCAGTAATGTAGGACTCGGGGCGGCTTTGTTGCAAAGATCATCTTCACCTGATGGGGAACTGAAACCAGTCGCTTATGCAAGCCGCAAATTGAATAAGGCGGAACAAGGATACTCCACAAGCGAAAAAGAATGTTTAGCGTTAGTCTGGGCAATAAAGAAGTTTCAAATCTATCTGTATGGTAGGACTTTTGTGGTCAAGACGGATCATCAGCCTCTCGTATTCTTATCTCAGGCTAAGCATGAAAACGCAAGATTGCTGAGGTGGTCTTTATTGCTTCAACCTTATCAGTTTAGTATCCAATATATCCCAGGTAAATTGAATGTCGGTGCAGATTTCCTCAGTCGGCACCCTTGTGATCAAAATTAGAGTAATGGCAGGCGTAAGGAGAGATTTTGTCTATGTGTATCACTGGTTTTAGAACTTGCCGTAGGCATGTTTTCAGGTGGGGAGATGTGTCACAAAATTAACATTGATACAACGTCAAAATATCTCCAATGATACAACGTAGGGATAAAAACCAATGCGTAAGCTACTAGATACATGATCGCCCACGCCGCGGGTCATCACCCGCTATGGAAATGAAATTGTTAGACTTGAAGGCAAAACGGAACGAGAATCAAAAGACAAAAATCTGACTGAACGCGTACTTGAACTAGCGAGGTTAATGGACGCAAATTGGTGGGGCAAGGAGGAAAAGTCACGTTCCCCCCCCCCCCAAGTTGACAGAAAGTAAGGAAATCGACAGAAGGGACCTTGGATATGATACGCCACAGTCATTTATTGGACCCTTTTGCGATACCAAGCCTTTTATTTGAATTCAGCGGAAAACGCAGCTGCTTGAAATATTACAAAATTTAAAAAGTAACTTTTTCTTAATATTAATGTTAGGAATATAAAAATTAGCTGGCCGGATGGCCCATTCTGAGCAGTGAAATAATATGCTTTCATTTATACAGACGGACAGATAATAAGAAAGATAATGACAAAAGACGGTGTTGTTCACATCAGCGAAAGAATGCATTGAATCAAACATGTCACTATTTGCACAAAAATCGCAACCTTGAGACTCAAGTATTCAAATCTAATTAGTATGAAAGAGAGGGAAATTGGTGGGAGCTGTGTCTAAAAATAACTTTAAGGACAAAATTGTAGAGGGGACGACTAGGTTGGTTCAAAAACCAAGTAGGTTTTTGGTGAAAACGCAAGTAGAGACGGACGGACTAACAGACACAAATCCATACTTGACTGAAGCATGACTGAAATGACTTTAGTGTAGGAAATTTGAATTGAAAAAAGCCAAAGGCAGTGATTGGCCACAGACAATCCTATTATCGGCGCTCAGACGCGCATTTGGGGTCAGTCAGAATAAGTTGTCCTGGTAGACACAGTGTATTATTAATTGCTATATTCATATTTCTGGTAAGACTGAAATTAATTCTTTGTACCTTTTAATATTTGTTTAAGGTTCGAGTGATTTGATACTGCAATAGCATAATCTGTTCCTTACAACAAGTAAGGGTTCGCTCTAGACCCCCCGCCCCAGTTCAGGGTCTAGAGACAAATAAAATACATAAACTCCAGCAAGGATTAGGAAGGACAGATCAAGTGTTGAGAACAATGAAACATATTACCTATCCTATTTTAGGGTAGGAAACTAATAAACATATTTCAGAATCTGTAGTCTGGGAGGACTTATCCGATGTGAAACCAACATGGTAAAATGTGCTGTATGGTCAGAGAGATCTGACCCATCTATATGTTGTTGTTGTTGTGTAGTGTGTGTCCAGTCACGGTTAGAGAATGGAATTTGACACATGAATAATGCTTTGATTGCAGAGCTGTGAGTTTCAGCTGGCACCAAGGCGGTGTCAACTAAGTTGGTGATTTTACAAGAGTGGATCCGTGCAGTAACGTTGTGTCAGAGCAGCCTATTATTGCCCCCAAGCACGGAGAGGTAGGGCCACCATAATTCTCTTATTGCCCCCAAGCACGGAGAGGTGGGGCCACCAGACCAATATTATTGCCCCCAAGCACGGAGAGGTGGGGCCACCAGATCTCAGCACCAGAGCTACATCTTCAAAGTTGAGTGAGCCTCTGGTCTGCTGAGAATTCACCAACTCAATTTAGTTACTAACAATCCCATAAAATTCCTGCCATTTACTGGACAATGTGTAGTCACTATAGATCGGGAGTGATGAGGCCACCCCAACAGCACAACCATTAAAGTTTCTCCCATTAGATGACTGCTATAAACATTAATAAAACTAAATAGTCTAGTAACATACATATGTACACTCTTGCATTTATTATGTAATTGTCCATGCATTTCTTTCATAATTTCTAAATCTTTCATAAGTTCTGGTCAAAATAAAACTTGGTCCAGAACAAAATAAATGTAAGAAAATTTCTATCAAAAATTTTACACACTTGAGTTAGTTCAGTGTATTATAACATTTGTTAATATTATTAGACTTATTAAATATCTGTGTGTGTGTCTGTAAACTATCACACCACATTACATATCATTACCCTAGACATTTAATGTAGCCACATTCATTAGTAAAAAAAAAAGATAAGTGTGAGGTCGTAGTGGTAGCGAGAAGGGCCTTCTGACAATTCACAGATACATATTATCTCAGGAGCCTTCACAGCTGACCTCATGCATCACACGTAGTACTATCACCATCAAATAATACCATCAAACCCACTACAAACATCAGCCTAACACTTCAACAATCGTACACAGACCTGCAACAATACCAGAGCAAACACTTGAAACTCAACTATACACTATTTCAATGGCAATCGACTGAAAACATACAGAAAAATAGCCATTACAACTGTGATGCTGAAAGTAGGTCAGAGCCCGTAATCGAGGTCAGGTCACACGACCGTAAACAATGCCTTAACAGACTGACACACACACTAGACTTCCACTGGACGTACAAAAACAACTCACTCCCGTGAGTTGACAATAACTAGGAATGCGCCGATACGGCTGCCCACTCCTAACACTCTATGTGTACAATACTTAATGGCCTGACTACAGCCAAAACAGGTTCTAAGGCCTTTATAACAATAATATCATATTAATTCAGCCAGCTAGCTGGGAATAAACATTATAACATACAGGCCCCATGGTCAAAAGAATTGTCCGCTATCAAATATCAGCCAAATATTAGAAAATCACTGGCAATATGGCCTAGAAAAAACGACGAGTCACCCCAGATGTCAGAATAGGTTATCTGTATCTAATGGTACAGATTACACCGGGCTACTTGTGCTGTGTGAACAAACCCCTCTACTGGTACTATGGATTTAAGGCACACTCACACTATACACTCCGCTCGCTGTCTCAAAGGTATGACCACAGTACACAGTAGCTGATATGAATAATCCAATAACACCTAAATCAGGTAATAACCCTTTAATAAGTACGGTGCACACATATGAGCCACACACGGCTAACAATACACATGAAATGCAATACACAATGTAATGAAAATGCTAAACTACTTGCCAAAATTACCAGCTCAACATAATAGCAAAACAGTCACCGACATAATCGAACCAGCGACTACAGAATGACTATCGCTCACAGGTGACGTCCAATACTGAAACAAAGCAATACATAAGTGCAAGATTCTACCGTAAATAATATCCAGGAAAGAACCACCAGAAATCACATTCACATTCTAGTAATATACCAATAATCATGAACACCTGAAACAATTGGCAAGCAATGAACAAGAATGGCAGTCATGTAATCCCAGCAAAGCCGCTGACAAAGGGAACAAACGTCCGAACATGACGGCTGACATCTCGTAGAATGAATCGCGCCAAAAAATCTACATCCTCTTCCGTTCTGGCCCGACTCGACAAACGGGTTTTCTATTCTACGCTGTTGCCACTCTACAGCGTAACCAACTAAATATATTTCGGCGAATATCTCTACTGTGACATCCACCCCCCCCCCCCCACCCCTTTCCCTTTAAGAAAGAAAACGAAGTTTTTTTTCCACCGGAGGAGACACGCCGAACCCCCCTCTGGAGTAAGGGCGAACAAAATGCCGAGGTAGCACCTCCTCATGTAGCTAAAGATTGCCAGAGTTGTCCAATACTATTGTCATACATGCCTTCTCACTCACTAGACTAAATACAAGGGAACATGTACAAATCCACACCAGGTACTGGCAGTCGTGAAAAATAACAACGACTGACTAATCCTGGAGTAGTCTAAACACAATGCATGTTTCACCAAATCTAAATAACTAATTGTCACCAATCAAACATCATGTCATCGTATCAGGAATCATTTCTCACAATATAACCGTAGGTATAAGATAACATGATACATCTACACATTGAGTACCACTTCATAGATATTGCCTTTATGGCAGCATAATATATACATTGTATACCATAATACCTCATCATGAAATACCAATTCTAATAGTCATAATACATTTCTTACATAAATTCTAATAAGTACTCTCCTCAGATGTACCTGTCCCACAGACTATAACTGCCCCACAGACTATAACTGTCCCACAGACTATAACTGTCCCACAGTCTTCACAACCTGGACAAGACATCTGCTACCACATTATATACACCCTGAATTGGTAAAATAGTAAAGTTGAATTGCTGTAGCAATAATGCCCAGCGTGTCAACTTAGCACTGGTGGATTTAGCCGACTGCAAAAATAGCAGTGGTTTGTAATCTGTTTGGAGGAAAAAATGTGCCCCCAAAAGATATCGTACCAACTTAGACACCGCCCAGACAATCGCAAGGCACTCCCTCTCAATCGTGGAGTATCTGGTTTCTGCTGGCAACAACTTTCAATAGACATATATTGTAACACATGACATATAAATTACAGAACAAGGCATAGTAAAGTACCAGCATAACCCTTAAATATTACGAGACCATCATATTCCATAGGTCTCTGATAAATGCACGCCAGGCCTGCCTACAGTGCACCTGCCTACAGTGTACCTGCCTACAGTATGCCTGCCTACATTGTGCCTGCCTACAGTGTGTCTGCATACAGCACACCTGCCTACAGCATGCCTGCCCACAGCGTACCTGCCTACAGCGCACCTGCCTGCAGCATGCCTGCCCACAGCGCACCTACCTACAGCATGCCTGCCTACAGCGCACCTGCCTACAGCATGCCTACCCACAGCGCACCTGCCTACAGCATGCCTGCCTACAGTGTACCTGCCCACAGCGTGCCTGTAAGGCCTCATGCCACATTAATACAAAGTCCGACATAGCATAATACAGCATAACTATGCATTGTACAGCATTTCCTAACCTGTACAAGTCTACAAAATCACATATTCATATCAACATCGAACATGGGGCGTGGGTCAGAGCAACTCAGGTTCGGTTCGTATTAACCGAAACATCTTACTGATCACGAACCCGAAATCTAACCCTAGCTATTGCTGGACTATTAGCAGATGATTCTGAAGCAAGGACATATGCTTCAGCCTAACTGCCTTACGCGCACCCCAACTATTCGCAAAAGTCACCCGCGCCATTTTGGTATTGTCGCGCAACGACAGTACCTCTACAAATCTAACCAGCACGACCTCATCAAACACTCTTCTGAGTGTGCGCCAACTCGCACTCAAGGGAACGTTACGCACCCAAACTGTGCGATCACTAGCTTTCGGACCCTCGTATAAGTTCCTACTGCTGCTACTCATGTCACCCATGGCCTTGTGCACTCCCTGTACATTGCCGACGATTAAATCGGCAATCGGATCCTCAAGGACGAACGCGTTCACTCTACCCGAGAGGAACGGAGTGTCCACATTAATATTCGCCTGGGGGTAAGACTCCACTATGCCCCGGAACGTGGTGCACTTTACCGTTTTGCCTGTAAGGCAGGAGTCGTCGATGCACGATCGACGCACCCCAATTGTGGTGCAACCAGTGTCCCGCAACACCCGGACTGGTCTATTCTCCACCTTGCCTTCGTGGAGGATCACCTTACCAGTCTCATGGACTGCCGATAGGCATGGTGCCGCATGCCCGCATTGAACCACTACCCTCTCGTTCGCGTGAAACAGAGGGCGACACCCCGCACAGTCCTCACTGTTAATTGTGTCCAACACAAACGCGGAATTCGCGTGTTCTATTGGGGTGGGACACCTGTCTGCACAATGATTATTTCTACCACAAATGGTACACCTGCGCTCTTTCTTCTTCTCGTCGCGTGTACTTTTGTTGGAGCTCTTCGATGACGAAGACCCCGCATCAGAGTCAGACGATCGACTCTCTGAGGAACCACTCCTCTGCTTGTGATCTTTGGTTTTATACCAAAACCGGTCTTCGTCTCGAGAGTCCTCGAAGCGTACCTGCTTTCGCGTTTGGCGCTCCCCTCTGTCGCTATAACTATCATATTGTCGGTTCTGCCACCTCGGCCGACCATTCCTATGAGATCGAAAATTCCCATAGCTACCTCTAGGCGGTTGATAGGGGCTGGAAGGCTTCACATACGTCTGCTCTTGGCCCCTGTCTAATTGATTTCGCCAAGGATGGCGCTGAACTTTGCCGACACTGGCAACTAAGTCTTCTGACAGACCCGACTTCTGAATAGGTTTGCCCGGATGGGCCAGGACATAATGGTGCCCCAATTGGGCCATGGACTCAATGTCCTTTGGTTGACGTTCCTGGAAAAACGCCACCAACTCACTGGAACACGACTACAAATCTTTGTCCCGTAGCACCAAATCTAGCAAGCCATTAAAGTCCTTAGAGATCCCCTCCATTTCGATCCATCTATTCAGCAGGAGCTTTATCTTTGAGATAAAGTCCTCGAAGTCCTGGTCTGCGCTTGGCATCGCGTTTTTAAAACGCGTCCGGTAACCGTCAGCAGTCAGACGGAACTTCCGGGGCAACCTTTCCTTAACTTTGTCGTAATCGGCCCTTTCCTCTACAGGGAGGCTATAAAAAGTCTCAATCGCGGGCCCCACTAGCAATGTCGATAGAAGAGATGGCCACTGATCCCTATCAGCCTTATAGGCCACACATTCGGCCTCGAATCTTTCAAGGAAGAAATCTAAACTATCAATTTTATCATTGAAATTTGGTAGACGCAGCCTAAAAGGACGATGAGCCCCACCAGAAGTTGAGTTCTGGCCACTCGCACCCACTTCTAACTTCTTCAATTGTATTTCCTTCTCCATCATTTTCTCTTCCAGAGCTATTCTCATTCTCTCCTTCTCCAACTGTAACTTTTTATCTTCTCTCATCTTCCTTTCTTGTAACTCGAATTCTCTCTGTTTCCACTCACTTTCTTCTTTCATCTTCCTTTGTTGTAATTCAAATTCTTTTCTTTTTATCTCTCGCTCTTCAGCTCGAGCATCTCTTAGAGCATTATGTTTCTAAATTCTTTCTTTTTCTTCCTTTGCTTCCTTTATCTTTCTTTTCCTTCTCCAGAGCTCTCTGATTCTCGACTGAAAAAAATTCAGCCTTGACATATTCACTTAGTTCTCTGCCAGTGTACCCACAGTCTTTCCCAATCTGAATGAAAGCCTGTAGATCCATGGTGTACACTTAGAATGCTCACTATTAACTCTGGTATAAATATTTACAATACAATTACTCAATCGTATATATTCTACTTAAATTAGCAGATAAATTTCTGCTTACCACCATTTGCAGTAATAATAGTAGTAAATATTGATATTACTTCTTCAATCTACATACATATATATATATATATATATATATATATATATATATATATATATATATATATATATATATATATATATATATATATATGCATGAAAGTAAATATCACCTCGTCTTTTATTGTATAAATATTATTCACTTTTACCTTATAATATCAATAAAGTCTCACTTAGCCCCTTGGCTATTGTGTCACCCCTTGTGAAAATTTGGTCTTTCTGACCACTTATTCTCTATTATAACCTCAACCAAACTTACAATCGTCGATAGTTGTATAATAACCACTTCCTGATACCTTGACACCACTATATAAACTTAGTTCACAATAGGTATTACTTCAAAACTGTTACTGGCACCCACACTGGTGCTATACTCAAATAACACTTCACTTATTACTAAACTCTATAATCTCTGTTATGCAAGTACTACCTATGGCAAAATAAGCACAACACAGATGAAAGAAACGCCTACATCACATTACGAAAACAACATTCCAGTCACGGGGAAATAGATGATAGAACACGAAGAGAAGAGGTAGATTAATTTCTACAATGCGTGACTGAGCACGAACGAAACCAAGGGATACCTGTAAACGTATTTACAAGATAGTAAGATGAGACAAGAGAAAACACCCCTTAAACACCACAAAAGAATTACTAAATGTACACGACACTATAAATACACACACCACAAACACAGCTAATACCAACAGGGCTTGGAATGTTAAGCAGGGCAGTCGCAGGAAATTCCCTCTGCCAGACTCCACCACAAAACAAACACCGCCACACCCTAAAAGAATCGGTCTAATCCAATCTTTTCCACAAGAGAGGCCAAGACTGGATTAAACTCGCCGCCCTTCCTCCCTTGAACACACCAATACACTATAATACCAAAAACTCCACGAAAACCACACTCAACAATGAGGTGCTGGAAGCTATCTCTTCCACCGAGCACTATCTTAACTCCAGTGAAAATAAACTATCAGTAAAATTATACTATAACGTATCAACAATATAAAATCCAAATATTTTCACACTACTAAGACAGCAGAGCAAGATCAGATTCAATTAACAATCAACATACATACAAACTAAGTCACACTTGTACAATAAGAAAAAGACAAAACAAAAAGGAAAGAAAACGATAACAAACCGAGAAGCAAATAAAGAAACAGCACTAAACTACTTAACAGGTCGAAGTATAAGATAGCTAGTATCAGTAAGAAGACAGACAAGAAAATTAAATTCTCCGGAAAAACAAGAAAATATGAATATAATACATAATACACAAGCAAACAAACAATAACTTATCTGATTCTCCAACGGCGCTTGAGTACGGAGAATCCTCAGCACTGACGATGAATGATGCTCACAGAACAAACCAGACTCCACAATAAAACACGTATAATCCCAAAAGAATATCAGTCCAGGAATAGCTTCACTGTCAGTCTGAGTGTCACAAACTCGCTACAGAGTTCCTTGTCACGGTATAATACTCTCTCACGCAATGACCGCACTATCCTCTACGGTGCTCACACAGCACTGTTCATAATATATACGGAAATGTCTACTTCTTCAAAGTTCAGCTGCACAGCTACTAACAACAGTCTACCCGTCAGATACACGTGTAAGTTCCTTGGCACTGTCACATGTGTACCACACGACAAGTCTATAAGAACGTTCGTTACTCCAAGGATCACAGCAGTCTGTAATGTAACATCCACTGGACACCGGCAAGTCGGCAGGACACGCTGCACAAAAGAATTCACCCCTGGTCAGGCACTTCTGCGTAGTAAGGCACCGTCACTGGTGTCGGCCTTCACCCCTGGTTGGGCACGTCTGAGTAGGAAGGTCACGTCAGAGGCGTTGACTTTCACCCCAGGATGGGCACATCTGAGTAGCAATTACAAGGTTAGAAGTCCCACACGATGACCATGGGTACCAACCACACTAACAAGCTCCTATCAACTACAACCTCCTAACAATCATCTCCTACCACCCTTTACCGAGGTTGACCAAGCTATCTCCCATCGGACGCTCCACCCGCCGTCTGGGCCAAACTAGCTAGATGGTACCCACACCCCAAGCTCCGCTGCTCCAGCTGGATCACTGTCGCCAACCACCAAAAGGACTCAGAGATACGTCAAACTGACCCGTCTGACGCATACTGGTATGACCACAGTACACAGTAGCTGATATGAATAATCCAATAACACCTAAATCAGGTAATAACCCTTTAATAAGTACGGTGCACACATATGAGCAACACACGGCTAACAATACACATGAAATGCAATACACAATGTAATGAAAATGCCAAACTACTTGCCAAAATCACCAGCTCAACATAATAGCAAAACAGTCACCGACATAATCTAACAAGCGACTACAGAATGACTATCGCTCACAGGCGACGTCCAATACTGAAACAAAGCAATACATAATTGCAAGATTCTACCGTAAATAATATCCAGGAAAGAACCACCAGAAATCACATTCACATTCTAGTAATATACCAATAATCCTGAACACCTGAAACAATTGGCAAGCAATGAACAAGAATGGCAGTCATGTAATCCCAGCAAAGCCGCTGACAAAGGGAACAAACGTCCGAAAAGGACGGCTGACATCTCGTAGAATGAATCGCGCCAAAAAATCTACATCCTCTTCCGTTCTGGCCCGACTCGACAAACGGGTTTTCTATTCTACGCTGTTGTCACTCTACAGCGTAACCAACTAAATATATTTCGGCGAATATCTCTACTGTGACACTGGGCCATCGTTTATCTGGATCCAATTGACATCAATCCAAGCATGTGCCGCATCATCACAATAGGGGTATCTCGCGTGCAGCCCAAGATTATACGCATCCCTTCATTCTGAACGCGTTCCAGTCGTTCACACTGTTATTTTGACAGCGTGAGTATTCCCAGCCCATACTCGATTACAGACAAGACCAGCTGATGATACAAGAGAAACAGTAGTCTCTGCTCCAAGTGCGCTGCAGCCATTGTTTTTAGGGCTGCCAGACCTCTCTGGCACTTCTGTATGATGTGATCAACATGGTGCTTATATGATAGCCCACGATCGAATGTTAATCCAAGGTATTTCAACTTGGTCTGCCTTTTAATTGTCTGTCCACTTCTGCCCGGAGTGCAATGATATCGATTCTGAACAACAATAACAAGTATACAACTATGCACATGCACTACGATAAGGGGGGGGGGGGGGGGGGGACCAGCACGGCCATTTGGCCCGGACCTCACGTCACAGGTGGCCTCGTTTTTTTTTTTCACGAGTATCCCGTTAGAAGAAAGTTATTAACCCCAAAGAGTCAAAGATTTATAAGCTATGGTCTAGTATTTCCCTCTACGCTAAAGAACAGAGTTTATACGTTAATCTATTCTGAAAGGGACATCATTTAGCAAAACTTGCATATAAAAAAAATACAAAGTGAGTACATGGATTATACAATAACAGAATTATTCATCCCTGCTTTCTCTCGCTCTGACAAACCTGTGATCACATCCAGTCACTCTTACCTACTAGGTGCTTTCGCAATAACTGGAACAATCGTTAAGGTACACACAGCATGGGATGGAAATTAATATAGAAAAAAGCAAGATATTGGTGAATAGCCATAAGAAACATGTTCCGACCAACATTACGTTAAATGGGCAAACGTTAGAAGAAGTTAACACCTTTAAATATCTCGGGTCCACTATATGTAGTGATGGAAGATCAAATAAAGAAATCAAGACAAGACTTGAGATGGCCTCAGCTGCCATGACAAGGTTGAATGTGATCTGGAAAAGTAACATCAGTTTTCCTGTGAAGATCAAATTATACAAATCACTTGTATTATATATTCTCTTGTATGGGTGTGAGGGCTGGACACTCACTGCAGATACGGAGCGAAGGACTCAGGCTTTCGAGCATAAATGTTATAGAAGAATTTTGCGCATTTGCTATAAATAGCATAAAATAAATGTCTATGTTAGAGAGAAGATAAACACCTATGCAGGCCACCAAGAACCACTTTTATCAGTAGTGAAACGTCGAAAGTTTGCCTGGTTTGGGCATGTAACTCGTCATGACTCCCTTTCGAAAACGATCCTCCAGGGAACAGTAGAGGTAAACGGAGAAGAGGAAGGAAAAGAAAATCCTGGGCTGATAACATCAAAGAATGGGCAGGACACGGTTTCTCCACACTTGTACGCATTGCTGAGAATAGAGAGCAGTGGAGGACCCTGTCTGCTGATGCTTCCACCATGGCACCCCTACGACCCAAGACGGGTTATGGGTTGAGATGAGATGATTATGACACACAGCAAATCCAAGGTTGGGTTTTGGCGAAACAAGCCCCAGTTTCTTCAAGACTAATTAATCCAAATGTTGGGAAACGCTTGATTCGTTATTATTAGTAGGATGCTGATTATGTCACTTCAATTTTTTTGTCCAGGTAGGAAAATACTTAAGAGATCTAATGTTCACAGTGTACAGTAGCTTGGAATATTCGATCGTTAAATCGAGTGTCAGGTAAATAAATCTATTCAGGATAAATCTTCTTCACAACACAGTGGTTGTTATTCAGGTAATGTCAATGTTTGATTCTGTCGCCACCACTTGCTGAATGTATATGGACATGGGAAAAAAGAAATCTGGATATCTATAAGTCCAGTTACAATTTATTCTTAATATTCTTTGGGTTGGTACTCTGTCTCTTTCTGGGTGTAAAACACGAGGCCAGACAAGTCACCTTGAAAACCTGATATTTATATCAGAATAATCTCTTGTACTGCTGGACTTAAGTCCGTTATTCTCAGATTCATATGGAAGCCGCTGGTAAGGTTTAGGGTTTGACCCAATATTGTGTAAAGGAGAAAAAATTAATAATACTTAACCATAATATAGTATTCTCAATCCTATCCTTAACCCGCGTAAAATATAATATATTTATCCACTTCGGTTATTTAAGTTAAATCATAACCTACAAGCTTAGAGCTTGTCTTATCGTTTAAAACTCCGGTGAAATAAATTCTAATCATTTAAAAAAATTAATCATCATGAATTAGAAATAAATACATATTTCGTCAATACTCATGATGAACAGTGCATTTACTAGTTGGTTAAAATATTCTCTGACTGGTTACTAGCAATTAATTAAATTTATTTTATAGCTGTAAGAGTTTAGCTAGAAATTATGATTTATTCTGCTAGCCGATGTAACCCAGTAAATCCTAGAGAAATATAAATGACGGACCTATCTAGTAAATCATTCTGCACAGCCAAAAAAACTAGTAAAATATAATTGACGATTTTACCACTTAAATCACTCAAACATACTAGTAAATTATAATTACCTCAAACACAGAAATTCTAAGACTATCTCCAACGAAAAACTAAGAAACTTCACTAATACAAGTGATTCTAGAAATCGAGCTAGATGTCTTCTGAATCTGTGAAGTACTGAGTAATTGAGTTTAAAATGCTGGGGTTTATATGTTAAATCTCCAGCAAATCGCTCGTACTTGCTAGATTAGATACCTTCACACAGATCTTAGGGAATACGTGAATTCAAAGCCATTATTTCACACTAAAAACCGAAACCAGAACCCACGCTCTCGCTTAGATCAGGCATCGGCAATTTGTTAATCAGTGTGAGTTTTCCATTCTTCGATCGAATTCGTAAATCAAAGATCTATCTCACACTTTAGACCGACCCCAGACTCTCTCTGCCCGCGTACAGACTCGCTTGAGATCCGGCGTAACGTAATTTGCGAATCAGTGCAAATTTTACACATCTTTGCTCGTATGGGCCATTCTAGCGAGCAATGTCCTTTGATCTGGCGATTCTTACTTACTTACTTACTTAGTCGTTCCCCTTCTACCGTGAGGTGTAGAGGTTTGGAAGAGAGAGCGCCAGACTATTCTATCGGCTGTCTTCCTCCTGGACTGGTTCCATTCTAGTCCTCGGTCCTTCAAAGATTGTCTAATGTTGTCCTCCCAGCGGACTCTGGGTCGTCCTTGGGGTCTGGATCCCTGGCTCTTTGTTTCCCATGCTTGTCGTGGTAGCCGATCTTCTCCCATTCTGCAGACATGGCCAAACCATCTTAGTTGGGACAGTTCTACTTGGGTCTGTAGGGGGTGGCATTTTAGGCCTTGACGTATCGTCTGGTTGCGTACCATGTCTCTTCTTGTTACTTCAACCACCTTCCTCAGATACCTCATTTCTGAGATTTGGATCTGGCTTTTATGGGTTGTAGTCATTGCCCATGACTCGCATCCATATGTCAAGACTGGGACATAGGTGGGGTGGTATACAGCCATCTTCGTTTTCTTACCAACCTCTCTCTTGCTGAGGAATCCTCGATTTATGGCCTGAAAAAGTCTCCCAGCTGCTGCTTTTCGAGATGCCAACTCTTCTTTGATGCCTCCCTTTCGGTCTATAATAGCTCCGAGGTATTTAAAGTGGTCGACCTGCTCCAGGACCTGTTCTCTCAGCTTATTCTGATGTCTTCTTTCTTCTCGTGATATCACCATGGATTTTGTTTTAGAGCTGCTTATGACCATCCCTCTCTTCTCCAGCTCTTCCTTCCAGACTTGCAGGTTGGATTGGAGATGTGCCTCTGATTTAGCAATCAGGGCAACATCATCAGCAAATGCTAGCTCTGAAATATAGCCATTTCTCATCTTCCAGTACCCCACTGAATACTTTCTTGTTCTCTCCTTACATGCCTTGATGACATCGTCCATAAGGAGTATGAAGAGGTAAGGTGATAGGATATCACCTTGTCTTACACCAGTGGTGGTCCTGAACTCTTCATACTTATGGTTTGCTGTCCTCACATAATTTCTGCAAGACTTGTAGAAGCTCTGTATAGCATGAATCAGAGGTGCTGGAATAATCTTCCTTGCCAAACAGTCCCAAAGTTTGCTCCAAGGGACCCTGTCAAACGCCTTTTCCAGATCTATGAAACAAAGATGGATCTCACTCTTATACTCAAGGGCCTTTTCACTCAGCTGTCTGAGTGTGAAGATTAGGTCTTGAGTACTTCGGTTTGCTCGGAATCCGCACTGGACCTCATCCAATTGTGGCTCAGCTAGGCGTCGGAGTCTCTGCTCTAGGATTCTAGAGTAGATTTTTCCAGGGACACTGAGAAGGGATATGCCTCTATGGTTTCCACACTGTCGATTGTCACCCTTTTTGAAAATTGGTGTTATGATGGCGATCTCCCAATCCTTTGGTATGGTCTTGTTGCACCATGCTGCCTGTAGGACCCTTAAGAGTAACAGGTCGCCTGATGCTCCCATGTACTTAACCATTTCTGGTGTTATACCATCATACCCTGCTGCTTTGCCCATCTTGATTTTCTCCAGTGCTGCCTTTAGTTCTTCCATCTTTATGTCATCTTCATCACCATTGGTTTCCTCTTCTGTGCTAGTGGTTATCATTTCTGATGTTTGACCTTGCTCACCATCAAGGAGTTCTGAGAAATATTCTTTCCATCTTTCCATTACTTCCTTCGGGGCAGTAAGCAATTTGCCTTGCTTGTCCTTTATAAATTTGAGAGGGCATTGTTTTTCCTTCCTCGTGTTCTTTAGGGTCTTATAGAACAATTTCTGGTTTTCTTGTGCATCTTTTTCTAGCTTTTCTCCAAATTCTTCCCAGGACTTCTGTTTTGCTGCTAGCACTTTGTTCTTTACTTCTGTTCTGAGAGTCTCATATTCTCTATATTTTCCATTTGTCCTGTTGTGTTTTTAGCTCCTAAGTATTGTTTCCATGCCATTTTCTTCTCTCTTATTTTCTCTTTGACTTCCTCTGTCCACCAAGGTGTCCTCTTTCTCTTAAGAGATCTCATGTTCACAGTGTACAGTAGCTTGGAATATTCGATCGTTAAATCGAGTGTCAGGTAAATAAATCTATTCAGGATAAATCTTCTTCACAACACAGTGGTTGTTATTCAGGTAATGTCAATGTTTGATTCTGTCGCCACCACTGGCTGAATGTATATGGACATGGGAAAAAAGAAATCTGGATATCTATAAGTCCAGTTACAATTTATTCTTACTATTCTTTGGGTTGGTACTCTGTCTCTTTCTGGGTGTAAAACACGAGACCAGACAAGTCACCTTGAAAACCTGATATTTATATCAGAATAATCTCTTGTACTGCTGGACTTAAGTCCGTTATTCTCAGATTCATATGGAAGCCGCTGGTAAGGTTTAGGGTTTGACCCAATATTGTGTAAAGGAGAAAAAATTAATAATACTTAACCATAATATAGTATTCTCAATCCTATCCTTAACCCGCGTAAAATATAATATATTTATCCACTTCGGTTATTTAAGTTAAATCATAACCTACAAGCTTAGAGCTTGTCTTATCGTTTAAAACTCCGGTGAAATAAATTCTAATCATTTAAAAAAATTAATCATCATGAATTAGAAATAAATACATATTTCGTCAATACTCATGATGAACAGTGCATTTACTAGTTGGTTAAAATATTCTCTGACTGGTTACTAGCAATTAATTAAATTTATTTTATAGCTGTAAGAGTTTAGCTAGAAATTATGATTTATTCTGCTAGCCGATGTAACCCAGTAAATCCTAGAGAAATATAAATGACGGACCTATCTAGTAAATCATTCTGCACAGCCAAAAAAACTAGTAAAATATAATTGACGATTTTACCACTTAAATCACTCAAACATACTAGTAAATATAATTACCTCAAACACAGAAATTCTAAGACTATCTCCAACGAAAAACTAAGAAACTTCACTAATACAAGTGATTCTAGAAATCGAGCTAGATGTCTTCTGAATCTGTGAAGTACTGAGTAATTGAGTTTAAAATGCTGGGGTTTATATGTTAAATCTCCAGCAAATCGCTCGTACTTGCTAGATTAGATACCTTCACACAGATCTTAGGGAATACGTGAATTCAAAGCCATTATTTCACACTAAAAACCGAAACCAGAACCCACGCTCTCGCTTAGATCAGGCATCAACAATTTGTTAATCAGTGTGAGTTTTCCATTCTTCGATTGAATTCGTAAATCAAAGATCTATCTCACACTTTAGACCGACCCCAGACTCTCTCTGCCCGCGTACAGACTCGCTTGAGATCCGGCGTAACGTAATTTGCGAATCAGTGCAAATTTTACACATCTCTGCTCGTATGGGCCATTCTAGCGAGCAATGTCCTTTGATCTGGCGATTCGTCGTGTTTAATTACCTTTCAAACGAACGATTCATGGGAAGATAATAGAATATGTCTCACCTTGGTTCCAAATTATCTGCTCTTTTCTACTCAAATTATTGCCCCTGATCACTGTATAATCTATTACAACGCTTTTCAATCGCTGGCGTTAAAAATTACTGGTAACCGGCTCAGCGTTAGCTAATTGGGTCTGCTGGTAAACCTTCATCAAAGGAAATAGCGAACAGCAATAAAATATGCGTGCTAAATCAGACAGATCTCTGAGTGTAGGAGGGTTTTATGTTAACAAAACAGGCGTAGGTGAAAGCTAGGTAAAAGAAATGTGTAGATAATGAGATAGATATATGAAAGCTATTATCATAATATGTCACAACATGCATAACTTTTATGTATCGAATATGCTATCGATATATTATGTATCGAATATGTAAAGAATTTAAGATAATCAAAAATGCCAAAATTGCAATAGTGTCTATAAAGTTACTGACAGTTTGTCTCAGGACTTAATACAATTTTAGTTCTTGAATTTAGTAGACATAATAATAATAATAATAATAATAGCCCCTTCAGTCATAACTGACTATGGGAATGCACCCCTGAGGTGACAGCCCTCAGCTGCTTATTTTCCTGGTGCTCCTTTCGACGTTTTCTCCTCACCTCTGCTTCTTGTGTGAGCCTGTCTTCGCCCAATCTGAGGTGGCGCCGTAAATAGCATCGCCACTTAGTGCGATCGGCAGCTTCATCCTCCCATGTTGCTGGATCCATGTCCAGTGCCCTCATATCTCTCTTGCACACATCTTTGAACCTCAGCTGTGGTCGCCCAACTGTTCTCTTGCCATCTGCTAATTGTCCGTAGAAGATATCTTTTGGGATGCGACCATCTTCCATGCGGCGAACATGGCCAAGCCAGCGAAGTCTGCGCTGTCTAAGCAGCGTATACATACTTTGAAGGCCAGCACGTGACAACACCTCGACATTTGTCACTTTATCTTTCCACGAGATGCCGAGGATGCGGCGTAGACACCGCAAATGGAAGGTATTGAGCCTTCTTTCCTGCTTAGCATAGGTCGTCCAGGTCTCGCTGCCATATAGGAGTGTGCTGGTGACGCAGGCATTATATACCGCAGCTTTGGTCTTCATTGTGAGTTTAGAGTTTCCCCAAACACGCGATGTGAGGCGGGCAAAGGTAGCTGCAGCTTTGCCAATGCGGCTGTCGATTTCTGTATCCAGTGAGAGTTTGTCATTGATGGTAGACCCTAGGTATGTGAAGTGGTGCACCACTGCCAATTCATAGTTATCGATAGTGATAACTGGTGCAGCAGCCACATCCTGACTCAGCACATTCGTTTTCTTTAGACTTATTGTGAGGCCAAAGTCCTTGCATGCTTTAGTGAAGCGATTCATCAAGCTCTGAAGCTCCTGTTGGCTTTGAGTGACGACTGCAGCATCATCAGCGAACAACAAGTCTCTTATAGTGACCCTTCTGATTTTTGTTTTTGCCTTCAGCCTTGAAAGATTAAACAGACGGCCATCTGACCTAGTGTGAAGACATATTCCTTCAGTTGCATCTCTGAATGCATGTTTCAAGAGTAAGGCAAAGAAGATTCCGAAGAGGGTCGGAGCCAGAACACAGCCTTGTTTAACGCCACTTCGTATATCAAAGGGCTGTGACGTGCTTCCAGCATATTGGACTGTTCCCTTCATGCCGTCATGGAATGACTTTATCATTTTCAGCATTTTAGAAGGGCAGCCTATTTTCAGGAGGATTTTAAAGAGTCCATCCCTACTAACCAGGTCGAATGCTTTTGTGAGGTCTATAAAGGCGATACATAATGGTCTTTTCTGCTCTCTTGATTTTTCCTGAAGCTGGCGGAGAGAGAAGATCATGTCTGTTGTTGATCTGCCAGCTCGGAATCCACACTGTGACTCTGGATATATGCGCTCAGCTAACTTGTGTAGTCGCATTTAGATGACTTTGGCAAAAACCTTACCAACAATACTAAGAAGAGAGATGCCTCTGTAGTTATTGCAATCACTTCTGTCTCCTTTATTTTTATACAGTGTTACAATCTTGGCATCTCGCATGTCTTGAGGAATAGTTGTCTCTTCCCAGCACTGGCACAGCATCCTATGCAGGGGATGTAATAGCGTGCTCTTACAGCATTTGATTAAATCAGGAGGAATCCCATCACTGCCTGGTGCTTTGCCAGAGGCCAAGCTATCAATGGCCTTGCTGAGTTCCTCTAATGTTGGTTCGGCATCCAGCTCCTCCATAGTTGGCAGACTGTTGACACCATCAAGGGCTGCAGGCGTAACGGTATTGTCTCTAGCGTAAAGCTCAGAGTAGTGCTCGACCCACCTCTCCATCTGCTTACCCTTATCGGTTAGCTTCTCTCCGCTGATGGTTTTTAGCGGTGCCGTCTTACTTTTATGGGGGCCAAGTGCTTTCTTTATACCGTCATACATTTGTCTAATGTTGCCTGTTTGCGCTGCGATCTGGATGCTCTCACTGAGCTGGAGCCAGTAGTCATTTGCACAGCGTCGAGCAGTTTGTTGAACTTTGCTTCTCGTAGCCCTCAGGATCTGTAGGGTTCTGGCACTTGGTGAACGTTTGTATTCATTCATAGCACTGCGCTTAGCTTCAATGACAGGTGCCATCACATCTGATGAAGCATCAAACCAGTCATTTGACTTTGCTGTTTTCTTACCAAAGGTGGCAAGTGCAGTACTTTGAATGGTGTTCCGTAGATGCTCCCAGTTCTCTGTAATAGTATCACCATGCTGAGGGCTACTGAGCACTTTCTCGAAGGTCGCAGTGAATTGAGCGATCATGAAAGGGTCTGACATCTTGCTGGTATCAATGCGTGGTTTCCCTTCATGTCTGACACGATAGAGTTTTCTTGGTTGTGCTCTGATTTTGCAGCAAACCAAGGAGTGATCTGTATCACAGTCTGCACTATGGTACGAGCGCGTGGAGAGCACAGACCTGAGGAGTGGCCTTCTGACGAGAATCAGGTCAAGTTGGTGCCAGTGCTTGGATCGTGGGTGTCTCCATGACACCTTATGCTGGGGTTTTGTCTGAAAGTAGGTGTTGGTCACGCAGAGGTCATGGTGGACGCACAACTCTAAGAGCCGTTGTCCATTTTCATTCATCTTGCCAATACCAAACCTGCCCAGACATGAAGGCCATGAAACATTATCGGCACCCACTCTAGCGTTAGTCACCAAGGAGAACAAGCTGTTCTTGCCTAGGTATGCTTTTGATAATTGCTGTTAGATTCTCGTAGAACTCATCTTTAGCTTCTGAGGCAGAGTACAGAGTAGGAGCATACACACTGACAAGGGTGATGGGACCTGTGCTAGTTTGCAGGCGGAGCGTTAACAGGCGTTCTGATCCATTCTCGCCTGGTTCAACCATTTTAGTTAGCGATTTTTTTTACCGCAAAACCTACTCCGTGTTCTCTAGCTTTATTAAGATCTTTCCCTTGCCAATAAAATGTGTAGTCCTTCTCGCTCACCGTTCCAGAGCCCGCCAGGCGCGTTTCCTGAAGTGCAGCTATATCCACCTGAAGTCGTTTAAGCTCATCATTAATTATGGCTGTCTTCCTTACATCGTTTACATCCTGTAGGTTTTCGGATAGTCCAGTCAACATAGTCCGGACGTTCCAGCATCCCAATCTGAGAGTTTGCTTATTTCTATTTTTTCGATAATTGCTTGGTGCAAAATTTTCTGTCCACAGTTCGGGTTTGACCCTAATCCCCATGCACCCAATGGGGAAAGCAGACAGTGGCGGGACAACACCTTATTGACTGGGGGCTGCCCAGCTTGAAGCGGGCGGTAGCTGTCCAGTGAGATCCTAGAACCTCTCCCACTGTCGGAAGTAGCCCCTGGCGCCATGCCCTACGCCAATTGGGCAAAATGCTTATAACCGGTAACTGCTACTTCCCGTGTTTTGCCGACACCTATAGGGTGAAGCTGGAGTGTCCTCTCCAGGGCGCGAGCTTGGGCACAGTTATATGGAGATCAAGCTGTTGCCCATGCAGCATGTTCCCCCTCTCCACACAGCCGGTAGATCCAAAGGAACGGCAGTAGCCGATACAGTTTGGTACCAGCCATGTCGCAGGAGTTGCCAGAATAATGTCGAATCGACATTAGACTGCCTTAGGGACTCCGACTCCGGATTTATCCTCAGGGTTTACTCCCGAAGCCAATTCCATAAATGGATATTCCCGCAAGGCAGCGGTGGTTTGAATTCAGAGTTCCTTCTCTTAGATAAGCTACCAACCAAGGATCACGAGCCCTATCTGCCCGAAGCTGCTGGTTTTAAGGCGCCAGTCGCTCGCCTTTGCCCCTTCTCCCGTCAGTGGAAACAGTTCCGCCGGGCTCAAATTGAGCCACACGTGAAGGCCGGGAGCTGGACTTGGTTGTCAGAGGCTGTTTGAGGCGCGTGCCATAGAAGTATTTTATCTGCAGTGAGAGCTTATCCTCACTACAACTCCCGGCAATAACAACCTTTGGAACCTTAGTAGACAAAACACTAATTATATCTCATCATTAAGGACATTTCTGAAGTTCGATTGAATGTAGTGGTTTACAAAACTGTAGATAATTCATCATTATGGACCTTTCTGGAGTTAGATTGAATATAGTGGTTTGTTCTTGAAGGTGTAACTTATCTGGATTCCTGACTGCAATCCCGGTCACTCCCTGATTTCTCCAGGTTTAAGAAAAAGGTTGTGTGTTTAGTGCATATCTATCTCAGGGGTTAGAAGTTCTCTTTCCCTGATCCAGGGTTCGCGTCATCGATGAAGACGGAAGTTCCTGGCGTAGACTACCCCAAAGAACTGGGAAAGATACAACACGACTTCGGTAATCCTCCATTTGGGAGAGATTAATTATCAAGTCTTTGTGTCGCCCGTCCGTCAGAATTCACAGTACAGACCAATATTTGGCTTGTGTACTGCTGCCCTACAGTTTACGCATGTGAGACAAATACCATGTAAGCATGCCACACATCATACGGGTATTTACCGGTTTGCTTAAGTCAAAAACTCAGATATATCTTAAAGGACATCTTCTACATGTACAGTTAGCCACCATCGCTAATAGTCCTTCATAGCAATGGTGTCTGCTTAATCTCTACATGTTCACTAAAGTATTGCAATAAATCTAATCTCTTGTTACAATCGGTATTCAATGCTTCTGGCTCTACTCATTATCAAGAATTGAAATGTACAATCTTACAAAGCCATTCATTCTTCTTCTTTGATCCTTAGCCACTGACCGTCAAAGCAGTCAGTGGCCATCACGCCTGGTGGCGTCTTGTGGGGCAACAACAAATTGATTCCACTTTGCTCGGTCGGCGGCCATTTTTCGTGCAGTGCCCCAACTCTGGTTCATTCTTTGCATCTTAGCCTCCACAGTCCTCCGCCAAGTTGTTTTTGGTCGGCCTCTCTTTCGTTTTCCTTCAGGGGTCCATAGCATAGCTGTTCTTGTGATGGCATCGGGGTCTCTTCTGAGGACATGGCCAACCCAGCTCCAGCGTCTGCCATCTATGATGGTGTGCATGTCCTCTTGCTTGCTCCGAGTAAGCAGATCTTGGTTGGTGATGGTATTCGGCCAAAAGATTCGGAGAATTTTTCTTAGGCATGTTGTGTGAAAAGAGGACAATTTCGACATTTCCTTTTCTGTAACTCTCCAGCTCTCCGCGCCATAGAGAAGCACAGAAAGCACACAGCTCTGATATAATCCTAATTTTGTGCTTGTGCTGTACTGAGAGGACTTCCAAATGTTGTTTAGACTAAAAAAGGCTGTTCTTGCTTTGTTCATTCTGTTGTTGATGTCTTTGCTTGCTCCGCCGTCTGGTGTTACTATGCATCCTAGGTATGTGAAGGCATCTGTCTGTTCCAGTTGCTGATTCCTTACTGATATGGGCTCAGGGTTGCTCACATTGAGCGTCATGACCTCTGTCTTCTTTAGGTTGATGTTCAAGCCCACCTGCTGGCTATACTTATTAAGTCTTTCCGTTTTTCCTGGATGTGTTGATGTGAATGTGCTAGCAGTGCAATGCCATCTGCATATTCCAGATCTTCCAATGTAGAAAATGTAGTCCATCTTATTCCTCTTGGATTGCCCTCTGTTGTCTGGCGCATCACCCAGTCTATGAATGTTAAAAAATGAGTGGTTGATAAGGGGCATCCCTGTCGTACTCCTGTCTTCACTTCAAAGGTTAGGTTGCTCTGCCCAATGCTACACGTAAAGTTGGCATAAAGGCTTTTTATGATTGACACTATGCAGCTTGGAATTCCATAAGCCCTCAGTATTTTCCATAAACTGTCCCTACGAATACTGTCAAAAGCCTTTTCAAAATCAACGAAATTAATGTACAGCTGTCTTTGCCATTCTGAGCACCGCTCTATAATGTTCCTGACGGTAAATATATGATCTACACATCTTCTGTTCTTTCTAAATCCTGCTTGTTCTTTCCTCAGTTTGTGGTCTACTGCTTTTGAGATTCTCTGTATAATTATCCTGCCTAGTATTTTGCTGGGAACTGAGAGAAGAGTTATTCCTCTCCAATTATTGCATTCAATGGCAAACACAGGGGAGATAACTCATCCATAAGGTTATAATCAACAATGACATCAAGGGAGGATAATTCATCCCATTAGATACTAGTCTGTTATGACACTCAAGGCAGATGTGTATCTATCACAATGCACACAAAATTCAGTCTTACTAGTTAGTTATAAAATGCCTTTATAACATCAAAAGATCAGTTTTACTCGTGAATAATAACCATCTAAAATGATATTACATACCTGTACATGTAATAGAATGTAATCAATATAAATATATACTGAAGCACATTAAAAACGCACCACTTTTATATATACTGATGCCGAGAAGCTGGGGAAAAAAAGTGTGGGAATGGATTTTCCCCGTGTTTGTCATGAGGTAGAGAGCGAATGGCTGCTGGAATGGAAAGTGAATGATCCAACCCACGGGTTTGTGTACAGACTACATAAAAACAATGAAAGTTACACGTGCAACACGATTCCCAGTAGCTATGACCCTGAAAATGTGTACGCGTTGTGGCAGTATACTCCGTATAAAAAGGCCGTTGAGACAAAACACCCAGTACATGTGCTTGAAATGCCACGACTATCTGAAAACGACCGCCAACGAGCCATTGGTATGTTGGAGACCGGAATGAGCTCGCGGGCTATTGCCAGAAGGATGAATTGCCACCACAGCACTATTGTACGTCTCAATGAACGTTACGGAACCACTGGCAGTGCCCGGGATAGACTTCAGAGTGGCCAACCACGAGTTACTACCCCTGCGCAAGATCGTCATATTGTGCTGAGTCACCTAAGGAATCGTTCTCTCCCGGCAAGTCAAACAGCAAGAGCAATAGTGGGTAGACATGGGCACGTCTCTCGAATGACAGTCATACGACGACTCAGAGATACAGGCCTTACTGCCAGACGACCTTATGTTGGGCCAAACTTGACTTACAGACATCGTCAGCAGCGCCTGCAATGGACAGAGCAACATGTCAGATGGACTAGACTGCAATGGAATGCTGTCCTATTCACAGACGAGAGCAGATTCAACATATCCTTTGCTGATGGACGTATGCGGATTTGGCGACGGTGTGGAAAGCGCTTTGCAGATTGCTGTGTTCGTCAGCACAACCGATTTGGAGGTGGCAGTATTCATGTTTGGGGAGGATTCAGTTTTCACCATCGCTTGCCTCTTCACGTCTTCCGTGGAAATGTTAATGCTGTGACATATCGAGATGAGGTTCTGGGGTTCTGGATGCATTGGTTGCTCCTGCGTTCACAAATTATCCAGACTTGCAGCTTCTCCAGCAGGATAACGCACGTGCACACACCGCATGCATTACGCAGCAATATCTACAGCAGCAGAACATTGTGACGATTGATTGGCCTGCCCTATCACCAGACATGTCCCCTATAGAACATCTGTGGGACGAGCTTGGACGCAGAGTCTACAGGCAAGGTTCTCCAGCTAATCTGCAACAGCTCGAAGCTGCTCTTACACGTGAATGGGACTTGATTCCCCGGAATTTCCTTCAGAGACTTGTGCGTTCCATGCGTAGCCTCTGACAAGCTTGTTTGCAAGCACACGGTGGACATACCAGATATTGAGGATATTGTGAATGAATTTTTTTATTGGTTGCATTTTTGGTTTTCTCCCTTGCCTGCACAGAATGCAATGAATTACATAACAATCAAATGTACAAATTAATGACCAGCATGGATTCATAGGAAAATGAATAAAGATTCCAAATATGTAAACTTGTAAACACTTATATTTACATTTCACACTTAGTTCCTGGATTATACAGGTGGTGCGTTTTTAATGTGCTTCAGTACATATCTCACTCCCCTACTCGGTAGTACTTTTGCAAAAAAAAGCTATGCTTTTGTCAAAAGTCAAGTCTTACGCGCTAGGCTGCTTTCATTTGAGTTGAGTTCTATTCATGACCAGTATTTGGATTGCAGTGCCGGAGAATGGTTAGTGAAAATCTTAAATACTGAGAAGCAGTGAAATCACATTTTTTCCAAAGGCAGATTTGTGAGAGATAACGTCCATTTTCCTAGACCATTTCCCAACGTTAGTTTAATTAACTCGTGGGCACTTTTGTCATCTGAATTCTGTCCTAGGGATATACATTACTTTACCGTGAAGTGCAAAAACTCATTTCAGTTTTCACTACTACTGCGAAGATAGTCACCGTATCTATTACATCCCATTAATGACTGCGAGATACCGGCGACCTGTTTTGGGCAACCGATTTTCACAGGTGCATGAAATTGATACTGTCATCCAATTATGAAGAGAGGGAAAGACCGTTTAGTGCGAAGTCACTATGTGACCGGTGAGGCCGGGTAAGGTAAGAAAGGGAATACAATGCCTACACATTTAAAGAAATAAAATGAAGGAACCGAGAAGAAGAGAAAATAAATCGCCTCGTCACACTATGTCATATGCATACCATGTACTGCACACTTTAATTTTATCAGCTACTTTGTTTTTGACTGCTGTCCTAAGGAAACACACTTTTTTTTCTCATTTGCTCTTGTAGCTGTTATACCCAGAATTTTGTTTTGGTAATAAACGACGTTTCTTTGTAGTGTAGGTCAACTGACAGCTGATCACGAATAATCGATAAACACGCTAGAATATCGCTGTCGGTGGTAGAGCTGTAGCTTTACATTGAGAATACCCGGTGTCGTGAGTGTGTTGGTTTTAGAACTATTTGTCGATTCCGACAATTTGAGGGAAATCGACAATGTGAGTGAACTGTCAGAATTATAGCGAAAACACAGATAATGTATGAAAATAGGGTGAACTTATGACATCCTGGAAGATCAATTAAAGCTATCTCTTTTTCCAGGCCCACAACTCACTTATATAGCCTTAAGAAACATCCGCTTTCTCTTCTTTCTCACAGACAGATAGAGAATATAGTAGGAGCTAAATATGTACGGAGAACGGTCATGAACAGCGTGTTAACAAAAGGTTAATATTTTTTTAAAGTTCTCTTTAGCTTGTATAGAAGGAAAAGAATAAAATTTCAACAAATAATAATTGATCAAAAGATCATAGTTAACAATTAACACATTTAACACAATTAACACATGTGTATCAATTTATACATCAATGAACAAAACCAACAAGTAGGCCCCGACAGGGAAAATAAACAAGAGTTAGCAATCTTTCCGCTTCTGTGGAACCAATACAAATAACTTATGTCAGTGTCTTCAAATCTCTGCTCATAAAGATGGGGATACTTTATAAATCCACTATCCATGCGCCGTGTTCACACACACACAAAATAAGATAGGCTGTAGAGTAACTATGTTTATATTTTGTGTCTATATTTGGACCACTATTACACGCAAAGTCCGTACTGACCCGTAGACATAACAAATTGAGGTCAACTCCGCGCAACTTCCTGTACGCGCTCTTATCCGGCGCGGAGAAATATAACAGGCGTGCCTCGTATACCGAACTCGATGCGTAAATCCGGTTGGGTCTGGTTTTAAGACCTTCTTGTGAACTGCTCCTCTGTTTTAAGGACACAGTAAGATGATTTCAATTCAACTGGTGACGATGTGTAAAATGAGGTATTGGATGCCACTAAAGCTCTGACTTGTAATAAATAGTCAAGTAGGAAAGCACTACTGCACAATATGATGTAATATTGCTGTTGCTGGTTATTCGCTGCGTGAGCTGAATTCCCGTTAGCGGGTTATGTGATGAAGGTTGTAATTTCAGGTATTCTGTGACAACTCGTGGAGCTAGTTGTTTAATGGAACCGTGAGGAGAATGTTACATTCCCCGACTAGTATCCAGCTGTAGCAGTGGGGGTCCTCTGGAACCCGAGGTGCCGAGAATCAGGCAACACAAAAGTCTAGTCTTGTGCCCACAATTGTCTGTCTCATTTGGCCATCTACGGGCAGGTAAAATGTACGAGTGTACTGAATGAGCAAACTTATCAGGATTTATAGTCTACTAAGAGACGCTAACCCAGTGTTGGTGTCGTTTTCATAGTGATGAATTGAAACGCGAATGGTTACAACGGAATAAATGTCAACAATGTTTTTTCAAACGAAAACCAACAAGTATCTTGAATTGGATGAACTGGTCAAGTATTGGCAGCACACAAGTCGTTGGTAACTTTACATAGATTTTATTTACCAGGACACGAAGTGGACAAGACGGACATCGTCACAGGCGCAAAGATCACACGACAACATATTAATTATTGCTGCTAAAGTTCCTGAAGATTCTCTTCTAGTAAAGACCTCTGTCCATAGACTAAGGATTACAAAACTGTTACCGTATAATATCCTTCTCAGTCACGACCGTTGACCTTCTTTCAAGGACGTCTATCATGGTAACGTATTCATACTCTGGGATGAAATCTTCCATATTACATTTGTTAAAATTCCCAGACGTTCATCCTACATAGCGTTGTACATCATATAATTTCACACAAAGTCATATACGATAATCCTATCAGTTAAAGGCTTTCAGTTGGCTAACCTCTCTTTACATCCGTGCCACGACTTTGGCATTGAAGCATGTACGGCATTTAAAACATGTGCATAAGGTAAACAATATAACTTCTTCTACTCGTAGGAATTCTCCGTCTACGATCCAAATCTTAAAGGCAAGCGACTCTGTAGATCCATTCTAGGAATGATAAAATTCCCGCTAGATTAGTAGTAGAGCGGCCTTTTTATGCAGCATTAAAATAAGAAGTGGGCGATAACTTACGTGACATTACTGCGATTGGCTTCGACCTGAAGACCAATACAAATCACAATAATAAATGGCTTCCTTCAACATGCCATTGGATACACAATATAAAATTACAATCATGGACACAAGCCAGTTCCATGTTTCCACTTCAAAACATGACGTCACAAACTACTCAACTAGGTTACACGTGCGTCCAAAGCAACTCACACAGCATTGTGCACGTCAGTGCGTGAATCAATCGAACGCACAAATAATATAACTATCTCAAGACTGGTGCGTACATTTGGTAGGACCGACGACTACCCCCTTAGGTAATAAATGTACGTAACAGCTCCCTTATTACCTCCCCTTAAAAAAATTAATTCTATTAATTTTTTTCGAACTAATTACTCGAGAGAGGTGAGTCAAAACTACAATAATATATACAATGCATAAAGTTATATCATATTAAGAAAAGAATATTGACTTGAAATTAATATAACTAAATGACAGTATGCATTAAAGCACACATCCACCATCGACCTACTTTGGAACGATGTGGTAATATTCGAAGTAAAAAGAAGTTGAAAAAAATGAAAATGAAGAATCAACAAAAAAGATGATAATAAAATTCAACTAAGTTTTCAACAAAATTTGAAACATATGATTTCAAAAAAATGAAAATGAACAGCAACACTGATGATAATCAATGATAAAAGAATCAGTGAAACAGAAAATTTTGAAATACAATTGTGCAAAAATGAAGCAATGCAAAATTAAACACTTTAAGAAGCAACGCACCTACTGATATCTAACACTAGTAAGTTTGACTAGTTATCTAAAAGTAAAATATCATGTAGTGGGATACGTGACTACACGTATTGCGAGACACTAATAACGTTAGTAGATGTGTGATTTATAAACAATCAAATTGATTAAATTGAATTAATCTAATTCTAGTACTTAATTACACATAAATAAATAACTAGTAATTTATTCTAAGTAATTCTAATTTCAGTCATTGTGAATATTCGTTCAGAACTATTTAGAGTCAACAAGAATATGTTCCTAATGTTCCATGCACGAAATAAGTTTACGAACACGATATGTAGTGTAATATGTTCCATAACACTAACGAATGTCTATTTGTTGCTTTTTACCAATGTTTCCATACTAAAAAAAAATGTTACTTTAATATCACTGTTCCCGTTCTAACAAAACGTTACTTCACAAGAAATAATGTTATAATCCATATGTAAGTATGTTCTGAAAGTTATATTTATACGAATACTGCAAAACTATACATAGTCTTCACAGATGTACAATTAATGACACTGTACAAAGTTATTCATGTTTCGGTGAGGACGTTTCTCCATCTAAAAGTGGTTTAGTTTCACCAAGTTCACTAGGGCATCTTGAAAGACAGTCTGCAAATACATTCTGCACTCCAGGAATAGCTCGTATCTCAAAATGGAACGGTTGAAGAGCTATAGCGTAACGCGCTGACTTTGATGACTTAACGTTCCCTGTATTCAATGCGGTAAGAGCTTTCTGGTCAGACTCCACCACAAAGTGTGATCCGAGGAGATAACGATCCAGTTTTGTGATTGCCCAGACAAGAGCAAGGAGCTCTTTGTCTAGAACGGAGTAATTTATCTCGCTCGTTGTAAGCTTTCTGGATACGTACATAACAGGAAATAAGGTGCCTCCGTATTCCTGCATCAAAACTGCCGCAATAGCGTAGGAAGAAGCATCACTGCGAAGAACAAAGGTGAGATCTTTGTTAGGCAACTTTAAAAAAGGCTTATTTGAAAAAATTTGTTTTATATAGTCTAACGCCGTTTGGTGATCCTGCGACCACTTTATTACATTAGGTGTGCCCTTCTTCAGTAAAGACGAAAGAGGTGCAGTTATAGTAGACAAATGAGGGATGAATTTAGAATAGAACTGTATTAGTCCTAAGATTGACCTCACTTGTTTTTTTGTCTTAGGTGCTGAGATGTTTAAAATTTTAGAGACGTTACTGTCTTCTGTATACATTAAACCGCGACCTATACGGTGACCAAGAAATGAGATGTCATGAAAACCGACAAAAGCCTTTGAAGGTTTCGCTGTTAAGTTATAATCCTGTAAGGTAGAAAGTAAAGATTTTAAACCCTGAATATGTTCATCCCAAGAGTCACTAAAAAGACAGATGTCATCTATATAAGTAATGACATCGGGACGATGAGACAATATGCGGCGCATCATGCGTACAAAGGTAGCTGGCGCATTCATTAACCCGAAAGGCATAAAATTCCATTGAAAAAGACCCCGTGGTGTCGAGAAAGCGGTGAATGGCTTTGCTTTCGTAGTGAGTGGCACTTGCCAATAACCCTTTGAAAGGTCAAATTTCGAAAAGAATGTGGCATGAGATAATTTCTCTAATAAGTCATCTAAAAGAGGTAATGGTTCCGCATCGAATTTTGTAACTTTGTTTAACTTCCTGTAATCTACGCAAAGACGTATATTGTTGTCTTTCTTCCTAATGATTACCATAGAAGAAGAATATGGTGATGAAGATGGTTCAATTATATTTAATTGGAGCATATCATCCAATTCCTTATCAACCTTATCACGAAAGTGTAAAGGAATAGGATATGGGCGAACTCGAATCGGTGTATCGTCAGTCAGAATAATGTCATGTTGGATGACTGACGTATGACCTGGGATGTCAGTGAGGACATCCTCATACGTGTGTAGAATTTTAGAGACTTGCTGACGTTGATCATCAGTAAGAGTAGATGAGATAGTAACATCATTCCATTTCTCAGTGGAATGGAGTGGTACAACTGGTATTGGTAGTTGTACATCATCGAAAGAAGATTCCTCTTCTTGGATGACTGACAAACTAGAATAGTGTTGAATAGGTGGTGTAGGATCGTCAGTTGCTTGGAACACCGATTGTAGATAATCAGGACGTGAGTAATACTCCTTCAATATGTTAATGTGGAAGGTTTTATGTTTGCCATTAACATCAACGATGTAGTCGACATCGGATATTCTTGAGATGATCCTGAAAGGACCTCTCCAGGTAATTAAAAGACGATTGTTATGCGCAGGGAGTAATACAAAAGCTTCATCACCAGGTATGAGCTGGCGAAGACGTCTATATTTGTTTGCAGATAGACGAGCTTTTTCTTTGGCATGTTCGGATGATGCAGTAGCTAGTCTACAAGCATCTATGATTTTCTTTCTAAGAGAGATCACATACTCATAAGAGGATTGAGTTTCCTCTTCAATATTCTCATCCACTAATAAGTCGTGGATTAACGACATCGGACCGCGTGGTTGCATGCCAAAAACAAGCTGGAACGGAGAAAACCCCGTTGCTTGATTTTGTACCTCGCGATACGCAAAGAGACAAGCGGGTAGGACCCGATCCCAGTCTTGGGGATGGTCTTGAGTCATCTTACCCAACAACTGCTTGAGTGTCCTATTGAGACGCTCAATTAACCCATTTGACATCGGATGATAAATAGAACTAAGAGATCTGTCTATACCTAATGTCTTCATAACTTGAGACATGGATTCAGAAATGAACTGAACCCCATGATCCGACAAGATTTTCCGTGGAAAACCAATGCGTGAGAAGATTAACATCAATGCCTCTGCTACACTGGCAGATGAAGTGTTCTTGAGAGGGATGGCCTCAGGCCAACGAGTGCACATATCAATGCACGTAAGAATATGCGTATGCCCTCTAGCAGATGGAAGCATTGGACCAATAATGTCAATGGCCATTTTATCAAATGGTCTAATCGGGATGTCCGCAGCTTGAATAGGAGCCGCATGAAATGGACCCCGTACCTTAACTTCTTGACATATCAAACAGGACCGACAATAGAGAGTAACATCTCTATGGACGCCTGGCCAGTAGAATGCCGAAAGCACTCTGGATTTGGTACGCGAAAAACCCATATGGCCCGCACATTGCGAGTCATGAGCATGTCGTAATATACGAGATCTCATACAGGATGGGACAAGAATCTGAGAACATAAGGATAAATCCTTTTCCCGTATTACTCTAACCAAAATCCCATTTTTAAGTATAAAGTCATGTCTAGATTTTGCAAGTTTGTTGCTTGTATTCTTTTTGTTAACATACTGAAAGAATTTTTTTAATGAATTATCATTCTTTTGCAATGTTGCAAACAACTCCCGTGAAATAGGAGCATCATCATCACAAGTGGTATGAACTGTAGGTTCAATAGGTGTATCATGCGACATATTAGTAGCTTGCGCTCTAGTCACTACTGCATTTGCAGTTTGAATATGTCGCTCTTCCCATTCAGCTATTTGCTGAGGTGTACACTCTTTAATACCATGTATGCGACCCAGTATTACATCACAAATTGGGTTAGGCAGAAGACATGCTTGGATCTTTCCTGTAAAGAAAGGAGTATGAAGATCAATAATAGCAGTGGGAAATGTTTCAATAGTGCCACCAAATGTTACACATTTGACAACCAGGCCCGTGGCACAACTTGGGTTGATCAGCGAAGTCCGGACACCGATTGTTGTACAACCTGAGTCAAATAGGAGAGAGCATGAAATATTATTGACAAATCCCTTGTGAAACATAAGAGAGCCCTGTCCCTGGTGTACTGACGCAGCAGTGGCTGTACAGACTGCAGGCAGGCTAGGCAAGGTATGTCCGCAACGCAGCGTCGTGATCGCCTTAGGCTGGAAAAGAGTCGAGCATTCTGGACAGTCTTTCACCTGGGAACAATCTAGAGAACAAGACATAGCATTGTGAGTTTCAGCTACTTTACCCTGTTCAATGTTAGCCTGGGTATCATTAAAAGCAACATTAGAATGTCTACCTGTATTATTCGACGATCTATCTCGTCGGCGCGATCGATTGTGATTTTTGTCATTAAAATTGCCATAATTGTCGTTTCTGCTAGAGTTAAAATTTGGATTAGTCCGATAATTTGTAGAATGATCGTTATGATGTTGGTTAAATGGTTTATTTCCAAAAAATTGACTGTTTTGCGGACCCTGAGACCTTGATCTCCAGTTTTGTTTATTATAATGTCCTTGATTATTTTTAAAATAATTGTTACCAAAATCTCGCGATCTGTGAGTTTGGTTCCAAGAAACATTAAATGGAGCAGATTGTTGAAATTGCTTCCCTTTGTAAAAGTTATCATTGTTGAAATTATGATTATTTCCCTTATTGACATACCTATCAGCACTAAAAGAACGATTGCGTGAAAAATTGTTTTGTTGTGCTGCAAAAGCAACAGGCAATTCACTCTTAATCTGCGCGTTACTTAGATCCATGTTTGGGTGAGCAGTGCAAAAGTTTTTTGCATGTTCTTCTAAGTTTTTCATTGATAAAGGTTTCCGTTCGTGTAAAAATGCGAGAAATGTAGGGTTTACCGACGAAAGTACCTTATCGCGCATCAGTAAATCAAAGAGACCTTCATACGACTTTTCAATTTTGGATAATTCGATCCATCTTTCTAATGTTAGTCGTATCTGTGACAGAAAATCACTAAAATTTCTGGCAGATTGAGGTAGTAATGTGTGAAATCTCAAACGATATTCGTTTTTCTGTCATTTGGAATTTTTGCAGAAGTGCTGCTCTAAGAGCATTGTAGTCATTTTTCTCACCAATGCTGGTGGTATGATAAACTGCTAATGCATCTCCTGTAAGTAATCTGGATAAATATGTACAGTATAGAGCTTTATCCACGTTATAAGACCCACAAGTGGCCTCAAACCTATCCAGGAAGAATATTACGTCATCAGACGGGGGATTAAATTTTGGCAATTTAAGGTTAATCTCCTTAAAATGATCCTGTCTGGATGAAGTGTGGCTTTCAAAAGTTCTCTGAGAATTAGATTCCTGAGTTAACCTAAGTCTCTCATATTCTGACTCTGCTAATTTCAGTTCATGCTGTCGTTTTTTCTCATTCTCTTCCCTCTCAAGCTGAAGTCGTAATGTATTTTGTTCAGCTATTAATCTTCTTTCTTCCATTTCCTTCTGTTTATTTTGCATTTCCTTTTCTTTAACTTCCATTTCTTTTCTAAGTCTTTCTTCAGCCTCCTTTTGTTTCTGTTCTGCCTCTCGCACAAATCGTTTCTCTTCTAATTCAGCGGCTAATCTCATTTTTTTCTCATCTTCTTCAGCAGTTAATCTCATTTTTTTCTCATTCTCCTCAGCCTCAATCCGTTTTTGATCTGCCTCAAATTTCATCTTCTTCTCATGTTCCTCAGCCTCAAATTTCAAATTTTCCAAACGTAAAGTTTCTAACCTTCTCTGATCAGCTTCTATTTCTTGAGCTTTCTTATATTCTGACATAGCGAATTGTCTTACCTCTTCAGCAGGTATTTGCAAAGCTTTTGCTTGCTTAATGAAATAGTCTAAGGTAGCCATTTCAATATTATTATGTAATAATACTACTTAAAAGTGTTACTACAACTAGTGTTCTTCGTTCCTGTTCTAGAACGGTAAAATCAATTTATATAATAGGCAATAATATTAATAATTAATAATGTAATTTATAACATGTAATGGTGTGAAAGCAGTAATGTGACAGACAATAGCACAATAATGACACGACAAGATATTCAAAACAAACGAAGACGTTCGCAGAAATCCAATTAAAATAAAATGAGAAACTAAAATGGAATGTCGTAAAGAATTACGATGATAACTGCGATTAAATAATGCCTACGCTCACGCGTAGGAACATTCCACTGCGGGACCTCCCAACCTCCCGCGAAGAATACACAAAACATAACACATAACATAGAAAATATATATATATGGACATTTAAGGCACAGCTAATTGTAATAAAGTGTATAACGGATACAAGTTATACTTAGCTCGCGTGCAGGTAAAAATCAAAGTGCCTTGTCCCCGTGTATGTACGTTAGAGGATGCAATACTTCGCTCTGCGTATATCAAACTAGCTCGCACGTAATAATGATGAAGAGATGATCTCCAAGTAATCAGTCACTGTGAAACTTGACGTGGAGGTTGATTGAAGACCTTGAGCATTTGAGTTGATTTTGATTCATATTCCGCTAGGATCCAAATTGAGATGATGTCGCCTTGAAAGTAAAAATTCTTCTTTTCAAACGATCAATTGGATGGGTACGTTCCTTTGAAATCACTTTCAGACCCCATACTGGCCACCAGTTATTGTTGGTGTCGTTTTCATAGTGATGAATTGAAACGCGAATGGTTACAACGGAATAAATGTCAACAATGTTTTTTCAAACGAAAACCAACAAGTATCTTGAATTGGATGAACTGGTCAAGTATTGGCAGCACACAAGTCGTTGGTAACTTTACATAGATTTTATTTACCAGGACACGAAGTGGACAAGACGGACATCGTCACAGGCGCAAAGATCACACGACAACATATTAATTATTGCTGCTAAAGTTCCTGAAGATTCTCTTCTAGTAAAGACCTCTGTCCATAGACTAAGGATTACAAAACTGTTACCGTATAATATCCTTCTCAGTCACGACCGTTGACCTTCTTTCAAGGACGTCTATCATGGTAACGTATTCATACTCTGGGATGAAATCTTCCATATTACATTTGTTAAAATTCCCAGACGTTCATCCTACATAGCGTTGTACATCATATAATTTCCCACAAAGTCATATACGATAATCCTATCAGTTAAAGGCTTTCAGTTGGCTAACCTCTCTTTACATCCGTGCCACGACTTTGGCATTGAAGCATGTACGGCATTTAAAACATGTGCATAAGGTAAACAATATAACTTCTTCTACTCGTAGGAATTCTCCGTCTACGATCCAAATCTTAAAGGCAAGCGACTCTGTAGATCCATTCTAGGAATGATAAAATTCCCGCTAGATTAGTAGTAGAGCGGCCTTTTTATGCAGCATTAAAATAAGAAGTGGGCGATAACTTACGTGACATTACTGCGATTGGCTTCGACCTGAAGACCAATACAAATCACAATAATAAATGGCTTCCTTCAACATGCCATTGGATACACAATATAAAATTACAATCATGGACACAAGCCAGTTCCATGTTTCCACTTCAAAACATGACGTCACAAACTACTCAACTAGGTTACACGTGCGTCCAAAGCAACTCACACAGCATTGTGCACGTCAGTGCGTGAATCAATCGAACGCACAAATAATATAACTATCTCAAGACTGGTGCGTACATTTGGTAGGACCGACGACTACCCCCTTAGGTAATAAATGTACGTAACACCCAGCCACCTGCAATAGCGTACTCACGCAGGTGTTCGGTCGCTGTGCTTTCAAGCGTATTGTTGGGTAACGTAAACATTATTTTGGGATCTATATCAAACGACAAGAGACAAAGAAAATTCCCTGTATACGACATAACATTATCTCCCGGTAAACAACGATCCGGCGATCAAGGGCCATTATCAAAGTACGAACGAACGCGGGTTCTCTCCCCTGGACGAAGATAAAAGAGGTTACCCGGCTATCACAGGGTTTGCTCGCTGCGCCGCTCACTACCAACCTTAGTAAGGTACGGCACACGCCCCTAAAAAAAATCATTTACTCGGCCATTGGTCAAAACATTGTTACGAACGAAGAACTTTCCCGAGTTTGACAAACACCAAGTGCATCTTATGTAATATTATCATAGACTGCTGATCGCTGGGCCATCACGGACCTGTCGTGAAACGAAGTGTAACCCACTACTTTGTTAATCACTATGTCGAGATACAGATTTGCTTCAACCAATCAACTTGCACCGTTCACCAGTCTCTGAGACAGAATAAATTATACTGTTCACGCAGTTCACGCAAGATGGCGGCTAAAACTGAATAAAATTAGGCTGTATGAGCAAAAGACGAAACCGGAGGACACCAATCAACTTGCTCCGCCAGGAACCAACCGAAAGCTTTCCTCAAGTATTTACTTGCCTATATAATCGGGCGGAATTTTATGCTAAACACGCAACACCAAAAACGAAGCCAGACTGACCGACTGAAGAGGAAGAACCTGTCACTTTGATTTAGTGCTTACCTGAGGGCATCGACCTGCAACCTACTTCACTAAGTCGCATCAAAACCTGGCCAGTTTAAAATCTTAGGAGGGTAAATATATTTGCGATAACCTTTAGAAAAATAGGCCTTCAGCAGGTATATAATGTTGGTAGTTGTTGTGTGTCATTATACTACCTACACCTGTATATATTTAATATATTTTGGGTTCACTATGAATGTATATGATTGATATAGACAAAGACTAATAGGACTCATACCTCAATCTATTGTCTTCTATAACTTCAGTCTATTGTCTCAGATAAAACCAACTGCAAATATAACCATAACAGTCCTTGTTAGGACTCAACCTATTGTCTTCTATAACTTCAGTCTATTGTCTCAGATAAAACCAACTGCAATATAACCAAAACAGTCCTTGTCAGGACTCAATCTATTGTCTCCTATACTTCAATCTATTGTCTCAGATAAGACCAACTGCAATATAACCAAAACATTCCTTGTTAGGACTCAATCTATTGTCTCCTATAACTCAATCTATTGTCTCAGATAAGATCAACTGCAATATAACCAAAACAGTCCTTGTCAGGACTCAATCTATTGTCGCATCTAACTCCAATCTATTGTCTCCTATAACTCCAACCTGATATATCACCAAACAGTCCTCGTCTCATATACTCCTATCATAAGAACATAACAATATTGTTAGGATATATGTTACCAGCTATTGTCAGAGAGGGCGTGGTATAGGATAGGGGGAAGGACATTGTTGTATCACACCTAGGTGTACATATTATTGGATTTATTCATGTATTGATTTATATTATGGGATGTATTCATGTATTAAATGTATTCATGTATTGAATCTATATTATTGAATGTATCCATGTATTAGTTTATCAGAAAGAATGCTTTGCAAGTAGACACCTGTCTTGTCTCGCTATTGCTAAATCATACTGAGCCATGTTGTCATTCATCCTACATGCATACATCTGAGACACGCTCATTTCACTCACACTAGAAATAGGTGGGCTTGAGGACAGAAATTAGCCCCTATTTTTGCTTTGTTACAGGTTTATTTGTGTCCTAAAAACCTGAGGTCGTATGTTCGAGTCAATCCCGCTGCCTGGAACTTCGCAGGAGCATAGAGATTGTACAGAAGCTACATCTTTAGTCCCCCTCAGTCTTGGGTGGGCTAAAGTAACGAGCCTCCGCAGGAGTTGTGTGAACAAAACTACGGAGAACAGAACTGTTTTAAGAGATGAGTACACATTCGTACTATTTCTGTCAGCATTGTGAGCATAGAAACTGTCAGTGATGAGAAAGAGAATTAGCATAGCAAGAGACAAAATTAACAGCATAGCTGAGAAGTGTTATATACTTAATTAACAGCACAGCTGATCCATGTATTATAGTTAAATAACAGCACAGCTGATATAATTTTTTGTTCCTATAATTGGAAAACTTGTTGTAAAATATATATATATATTTTTTATAAAAATAAACATTTGTAAATCATATGTAAACTTACAAATTCATTACATTCCATTTTTCAACATTCACCCTTCAGCACAAGAGTAGATAGTGTATATACTAAATAAATACTAGGGAAATTGTATTTTGAACGACTTGTCAATTTTATCATTGTTAAGTAAAATCTGTTTCCTTGGTTTTTTATTAATATCACAGTTAGTTACACAGCGGAGGTGGCGCTTTATGTCGGTCTCCTCTCTACTATTGTTTCGAGATCAGAGCATTCACAGCCGTAACTAATTTGTGATACCAGTAGTCCTCTCAGACACTGGGACTTCACCATTTTCTGCAGAAATTCTATTTCTGTAATTGTCAGTACTATACTGATACAAGAGCCAAATAAAACCTCTCGCCACACTGGGGGCTCGTTCCTGGGATATTTCTGTATATCTTGAGCCATACTTAGTCTATTCATCTATCTACACTCTATCTTGTGCCACCCATAGGTAACATAAGAAAATAAAAATGTTTTTTGAAAAAATCATTATAGGATTTTTACAAAATTATTTTCTTAGGAGGAGTACCATTTAGTACTCAGTAAATAGTTGATGTTCACAAAGTTGCACGGAAATTTTTTGTTCATTTAAATTAATTAAGTTTAATTACAATAATTGGGTTATAGTAAATATACATACCCTATCTAAGTAACGCCATGGCTGATCTAGTGAAGTTCAGGACTGCGATCATGCAGATGGGTAAGGGATTAAATATGACAGGTGATGCTCTCACTCAGTATGTCACAACAGAAGTGGACAAACACATGGATAGGGAAGAAAGAAAGTTTCAATTAGAGACTGAAGCAAGGAAATTAGAGGCTGATAGAGAAGCAAAGAAATTAGAGGCTGAAGAAAGGCGGTTGCAAGCGGAAGCTGAGAGAGAAGCCAAAAGACTGGAAGCTGAGAGAGAAGACAAAAGACTGAAAGCTCAGAGAGAAGACAAAAGACTGGAAGCTGAAAGAGAAACTAAAAGGTTAGAAGCTGAGGAAAGGAAATTACAAGCAGAGAGAGACCATCAGTTGAGATTAAAAGAGCTTGAAATTCAGGCAAATACTGGCAATAATGGTGGTAGCTCACCTCACTCTGAGAGTAGCTCCAGCCAGAGCACCTCAAGTGGGGCCATGAATTTTCATCTGGACCCATTTGTTGAGAAAGAAGACGCCATCGAGTCGTACCTGGATAGATACGAAAGATTAGCCACTACCTATGGCTTAGTGAAAGAAAAATGGAGTCTTAAACTATCTCAGGGATTGAGAGGTGTGGCCTACGATGTGTATTTGAAGCTCTCAAGAGATGACCAGGAAGATTATGAAATCCTGAAGCAGGCACTGCTTGTGAGATATGAAAATATAGAAAGAAATTCCGAACAGCTAAACTTCTTCCAGGAGAAAACTATCACCAATTCTCTGCTAGACTGGAATTCTATTTGGAAAAATGGAGTAGTGTAGGAAAGTGTCAGGATCTGAAAGAAATGATAATGATGGAGCAAGTGAAAGAGTCCATGCCTCAAGAAATGAGAAAGTTTATCATGGAACAAGGAGCAGAGAGATTGGAAGATATTGTAACTGTTGCTGAGAGATATCAAGCAGCTCAGGCAGAATTATTAGGAAATAAGAAGAAGCAGGGTGAAAACTTCAAATCATCACAAAACTATACCAAATATGAACAAAAGGACCATACCACAAGGAACAAACAAAGATTTGACCAAAAGGACAAAAACCCTCTAAGATCGGATAAGGCACCTTACCGGAAGGAAGGAAAGTGGTGTAAAACTTGTCTAATGAGTAACCACAATACTGCGGACTGCAGAAGGAAGAATCCTCCTCATCATGCTGCATGTCTTACAACAGGGAATCAGGGAAGGAAGGAAATGGCAGTATCGAACAGAAGGACTTCCATCATCCCCCTGTCTGTGAGGAAGTGACCGTGAATGGCACTCAAGTACTGTGTTTATATGACACAGGATTGGACTTTGATTCAGTTGTGTGCTCTTCTCTAGTGAGTCCTGACCAGATAACCACAGATACAGTGGAAATCAGAGGACCGATCAAAGGAGCAAGAACCATGACACTACCCATAGCTCGAATCAACATAAGATCTCGCTATGTGGAAGGTGAAATCAAAGCAGCAGTGATGGACGACCCTATTTACCCTTTGATTTTGGGGTGTAGGTATGTTTTCCTTGGAGAACCTATAAAACCCGTAGTTATGGCAACAGTCCAGACCAGGGAAAGCTCCAGGAAAATGGAGGAGAATCCTATCAATACTCATCCAGAAGAGATGAAAAAGGCTCAAGCAGCAGACAGCACGTTGAAGCCTTGTTTTGGCAAATTGCCTAAAGCACATAACCCTCCAGAGAAAGGAGACTTGTATATGAAGAATGGCCTACTATACAGAAAAGCTGGAACAGGACCTAAAGGGCATGGACAGCTTGTAGTGCCAAAATCTTACAGGAGAAGGTTATGACGCTATGACATGCTATACCCTTCAGTGGACATATGGGAATAGGGGCCACTGGACAAAGGATAGCCTGTCACTACTTCTGGCCAGGAATTACAGAGGACATAAAAAGATATGTAAGATCCTGTCCAGAATGCCAAAGAGTAGCTCCTAAGCATAGGACTGCACCAGCAACACTGGGAGAAATGCCTATTATGGGAACCCCTTTTGAACGTGTTGCAGTAGATATTGTTGGACCCCTCACTAGGACCAAGAAGAGAAATGCTTACATCTTAACCTTGGTTGATACTTGCTCTATGTGGGGAGAAGCAGTGGCCATGTCAGCTATAGATTCAAAGCACGTGGCAGAGGCCCTGTTGACAATATTTACCCGATTAGGTTTCCCGCATCAGATATTGACTTACAATGGGTCTCAGTTTAAGGGAAAGCTAACACAAGAAGTATTCAGGATATTTCAAGCCAGGCACTATCATTGTAGTCCCTACCATGCCCAAGGGAACGGTCAAGTAGAGCGGTTCAATGGTACGCTAATTTCAATCCTTAGAAAGCTGGCGAGTGAAAAACCTGATACTTGGGATACATACTTACCCGCTGCACTATTTGCATATAGGGAAGTACCCCACAATTCGACTGGATTGGCTCCAGCTACCTTGTTGTTTGGAAGACCAATAAAAGGTCCACTGGAAGCATTGCTGCGGACATGGACTGATGAAAAGGCAGAGGAAACAGTGACTTCCTCATACCAGTACGTCAACGAGTTGACATCTCGATTGAAAGCCGGTTGGAAACTGGCCAATGATAACTTAAGACAGGCCAGGAGGAAGCATGCTGCGTACTACAACAAAAAAGCAAAGGATAGGGAACTGGAGGTGGGTGAAAAGGTGTTATTACTGTTGCCAAGCAGCAATAATAAATTGCAGATTGGATGGCAGGGACCCTATGTCATACTGGAGAAACTTTCCAGGACCAATTATAAGATTGACAAGAAAGGGAAGGAGAAGGTATATCATGTCAATCTTCTTAAAAAATACTATGACAAGGAATCATCAGAAGTTGCACATATTATGACCCTAGCCATTGCAACAGAAATGCACGGTGAACCACTTCACTCTATGGAGTATCCACTCACAACTACAGAGGATTATGTTCAAGTAAATATTAGTGAACAGTTAACTCCAGAGCAGAAGAAGAGGGTTCAGAGAGTGTTGGAAACCCATGCTGATGTGCTCACAGATAAGCCAGGTCGTACGAATCTGTTAGAGTACGACATGAAGGTTACCGACCCTACCCCAGTATGCATGAGAACATACCCTATACCCTATGCGAAAGCCCAAGCATTAAGTGAGGAAGTTGATTACCTGTTGAAGGAGAAAATTATCTCGAAGTCAGACTCTCCCTATAGCTCAAGTGTGGTGCTATTGAGAAAACCGAGTGGTGAACACAGGTTATGTATTGACTACCGGAAGCTTAATGCGATCACAGAATCTCAGGTGGACCCATTACCTGACACAAACCAGCTGTTCTCTACACTGAGTAAGGATAGGTATTTATCGAAGGTAGATCTAAGCAAGGTGATAAAGTTGATAACGTTGGATTTTTATTCCCGTTAATGATATCCACCAAAAGATAGATATAAGTGGATGGAAGCAGACATCATCATCATCATCAGTTGATAAGATCTCTATGGTGTTGTTTGCTCCACTGTAGTGTATGGAATGTCAACTTGACCTACGCAGTGGTGTGTAGACATGGATTGAGTGTATAATGTGCGAATGATAATAAAGGTTCGTGGTGTTGACAAAAAATGTTCTTTTCTCACACTCATGTATGGCTGGAAGTCATCGACACCAACGACTGTGTACCTTTTCTAAAGTTTAATTGGACGTACACACTCGACAGCACAGATAGTGACAAATCACAGGTTGCCATAATACATCATAGTACAGTGGACAAATGGTC
Source organism: Oreohelix idahoensis (assembly GCA_024509875.1). Taxonomy (NCBI): domain Eukaryota; kingdom Metazoa; phylum Mollusca; class Gastropoda; order Stylommatophora; family Oreohelicidae; genus Oreohelix; species Oreohelix idahoensis. Next base: position 140,862 of record JAMPIV010007348.1, on the reverse strand, counting down.
TTGCAATGTTACATGGGCACTCATGTAGAATAATTGTATAATGGACTGTCAGTAGCCAAGCACTCAGTATCGCCCATACATATATCATCTGACTTCACTGACTGAGCACGTCAGCTTATAAACAATATTTCAGATGGCTTCTAAACCTAATCTCGTCTAGCGACGATTCTTCAACATAATGTTCAGCACATATTTTTTTCATATAATAATATTGAACCGCTAGCAATGGGTTCTCATGTGTAGCAGTGATCTCTGGACTGATCAAGCGATAATACGGGCATCCCTTTTCTCTTCTTGAAAGTCACTACATGTTTTGGTTCCAAGATGGCTTCACTCGTGAGCTGTCACTCACGTTTGGATACAGATAATGAATCTGTCCTAAAGTTAGTCATTCATAAAACATTTCATTGCTCTGTAGATTTGATCATGAACAATTGACTGCAATCTACAGGATATAGTGCTGCTAGGAATCGAAGTCGTTTTCATCGAGTCAAATATATTCTCTTAGACATTCAACTCGTAACTATCGAAAATGGTGGCTTCGATCGAGAGTTCATAAGAGTATCTTTGATTACCTTGGTATAGGAAATATGAAACTGCCATTCCTTGGCAATACGACTAAACACTGGGGTAAGGCATACACGATAGGTTTAGACGACTATCACCTTCCCCACAAATACTGAGATCACTTTTTCCCCGGCGACAGGCCGACATGGAAACACAGTCCCTATCAGGACGAAGCCAAATCACACCACTCTCTAGCGACACATCCGCCGAATAGCCTTCGACCTCTCTAGAGACAACAGAACATATAGTTCGACTTAGATATGTAAAGATATACAGATATAAGACAGACTCGTCCTACTCAGACAAACAATACACATAAATTCAGGCCATAGATATTCTGAAGCAAGAACAATCTATTATTACCCAAACAACGAATAAATCGCAGTAAAATGGATTTATCCGCGGAGTTTGATCGAAAGAGCCGACACAACTTTCAAGGGAAGTAACACAATAATGACTTTCCCTTAAGCACTATTTTGCTTTCAAAATATTTGCGAAGATAACAAGAATACCAATGTATAATATTGTAAGATATCAAAGACTGCACGTAACAGTCTTACCACACCTCCCGGGAAAAAAAAAAAATGGAACATTTTTTTTTTCCTTTTTGAAATACATCTAGGAGCAACGTACAATAGGCTCACAACGCATGAATAATGCGCAGATGAAAATATCAGGAATACCTATAACGCCTAATATGAGGCTAAGTCGACTTATGGAGCGACTGATGAGAATGTGTCTCATAAACTGAGAGAAATTATTTCTCTACAAGTATATTTTTCCAGGAAGGTGTCATCAAAGTATAATACAATTCTGGCAATTACACAATGCCTAAAAAATTCATATCATCATTTCGTATTAGATATCTTAAATTTATGATTTATGAAGAAAAAATCATCAAAGCACAGCGGTGAATAAACATCAATGAACCGCTATGTAGTGATACAATCATTATATTATTAAATTACAAATGTGTATCTATCATGATATAGAAAAGGAACTACTATAGAACTAGACATATCAAGAAGTCTAAGCCCTAATAGTTATGTGGAATCATGTGGGCATCTTGACAGAATGTCTGCCATCACATTATCTGATCCACGAATAGCTCGCACAGAGAAATGAAAAGGTTGAAGAGCAATTGCATATCGAGTAGACCTCGAGCTCTTCAAATTCTTACTCTGTATAGCAGTAAGAGCTTTTTGGTCGGTTTCTACTATGAAATGTGCGCCTAGAAGGAATCTCTGTAGTTTGAGGATCGACCAAACCATAGCTAATAGCTCACGGTCTAAAACCGAATAATTCCTTTCTGCCGCATTAAGTTTTCTGGAAATATACATTACAGGATGCAGAGTTCCAGAGTACTCTTGCATTAGTGCCGCTCCAATCCCAGTGGATGAAGCGTCACTACGAAGAACGAATGTCTTATCTTTAGTAGGTAGCACTAAAATAGGTGGTGTTGAAAACAATGTTTTAATCTTATCCAGAGAGCATTGGCATTCCTGAGACCAGTGGACCACATTAGGCTAACCTTTCTTTAGAAGTGTTGAGAGAGGTGCCATGATAGAGGATAGATTCTGAATGAATCTGCCATAAAATTGAATAAGACCTAACAGACTTCTCACCTGTTTTTTAGTCTTAGGGATTGAGATGTTAAGTATCTTACTAGTATTATGGTCCTCTGTCTTTAGGAAACCATGACCAACTCGGTGGCCTAGGAAAGAAATTTCGCTAAAACCAATATAGGCTTTAGAGGGTTTCGCTGTCAGGTTGTGCTCACGCAAAGTAGACAGCAATTCATCTAACCCTGAATAGTGATCTTCCCAAGTATCGCTGAAAAGACAGATGTCGTCTAGATATGCAATGACATCTGACCGATAAGATAGGATTCGGCGCATCATGCGTACGAACGTAGCTGGTGCGTTCATAAGACCGAAAGGCATAAAATTCCATTGGAACAAACCTCTAGGTGTTGAAAAAGCCGTGAGAGGTTTGGCGCGTTCAGATAAAGGAACTTGCCAATATCCTTTAGACAAATCAAGTTTAGTGAAAAAATGAGATTTGGAGAGTCGAGTAAGTAGCTCTTCCAGTAAAGGCATAGGTTCGGCATCGAACTTCGTTACTTGATTCAATTTTCGATAGTCGACGCAAAGACGTATGTTATTGTCTTTTTTACGCACAATAACCATCGGCGAAGAATATGCAGAGGTGGATGGTTCGATTATTTTCAAATCTATCATCTCATCCAACTCTTTCTCGACCTGTGCTTGAAAATGTATAGGTATAGGATAAGGTCTAACCCTAATAGGAGTATGGTCAGTTAGAACAATGTCATGTTGAATGACATTCGTTTGTCCAGGGATGTCAGTGAGTACATCCTGAAATGTTTGCAACATAGTTGAAACTTGTCACTGTTCTCCTAGAGACAAATCAGGAGAGACAGTAACGTTCTTCCATGATTCACTGGAATGAAGTGGGATCATTGGAAGAGGAAGATTTACATCTGAAAAACTTGTTTCCTCATCCTGTATCACGGACAGTGATGAGTAATGACCATGTTGTACTGGAGAATCGTCCGTTGCTTGGAAAATGGGTTGCAAATAATCCGGACGTTCATGGAATTCAGTAAGCATATTGATGTGGAAGGTTTTATGCTTCCCATCAATATCGACAATATAGTCGACATCGGAAATTTTCGATATTATATCGTACGGACCTTTCCAAGAAATAAGTAATCTGTTTTCCCTACAAGGTAGTAATACAAATGCTTTGTCACCAGGACAAAGTTGTCGTAAGCATCTCTTCTTATTGGCAAATTGCCTTGCCTTCTGTTTCGCAAATTCAGAAGAAGAAGTTGCTAATTTGCATGCTTCGATAATTTTTTGTCTCAACGCGATGACATATTCGTAGGATGACTTTGTGTCATCGTCAATATTGTCAGATGTTATGAGATCGTGAAGCAACGACATAGGGCCACGCGGACGCGCGCCAAAGACGAGTTCAAAGGGAGAAAATCCCGTATGTTCATTGGGTACCTCTCTGTAAGCGAAGAGGGCCGCAGGTAAAACTCTGTCCCAGTCTTGAGGATGATCCTCAGTTATCTTCCCCAGTAAGTTTTTAAGTGTTCTATTAAGGCGTTCGACCATACCATTAGACATTGGATGGTAGATACTACTTAAAGATCTATCTATCTGCAGAGTAGACATTACTTGAGACATGGTATCTGATATTAGTTGGGTGCCATGGTCTGACAATATCTCTCCGGGGAACCCCAGACGAGAAAATATAAGCCAAAGAGCATCTGCAATATCAGCAGTAGTAATGCTCTTCAGAGGAATAGCCTCTGGCCAACGTGTGCACATATCAACACACGTCAAGATAAACTGATGTCCTCTGGCAGACTTGATCTTAAATGGACCAATAATGTCTATGGCCATTTTTTGAAACGGCCGAATAGGAATGTCCGCCGCCTGAATGGGTGCAGCATGCCGTGGACCTTTGGATTTAACTTCCTGACATACTTTACAAGATCGACAATAAATACGTATGTCCTTGTTTACCAATGGCCAAAAGAAAGCCGCAAGGACTCTTGACTTAGTACGGGAAAAACCCATGTGTCCAGCACACTGAGAGTCGTGAGCGTGCTGCAAAATTTTAACTCTCAAATTCTTGGGAACCAGGATTTGAGAATGACTTGACGTAATGGAGTCTTGAACCATACGTACAAGTACGCCATTCTTCTTTGTAATCCACGATTTACGACTTGTGTCTTTATTCGGATCACCTTTAGTTGCAAGAATGAAGAATTTCTTCAGAGTGGGATCATCTTCTTGCTGTTTTATAAACGAGTCACGAGAAATTACCAAGGGATTATCTTGGTTATGCACTTCATTATCTTCAGTAGATGAAGTTTGAGGCATATTAAGAGCCTGAGCTCTAGTGACTACAGCGTTAGCAATCTGCATGTTTTGCCTTTCCCACGTGGAAATTTGTTGCGGAGTGCATTCCTTGACTCCATGAATGCGACCGATGATGAGGTCAGCGATCGGATTCGGAAGAAGACATGCGTGTACATCTCCTGTAAAGAAAGGAGTAGCAATCCTAATGATAGCAGTAGAGTATTTCTCTAATGTGCCGCCAAATGTTACACATTTGACTACTTGTCCAGTGGCACGGGAAGGATCTACGAGTGACTGCCTAACACCAATTGTGGTGCATCCAGAATCAAATAGCACAGAGACCGGATTGTTATTCACTAAACCCTTATGTAAGACAAGAGAACCTCTTCCATCATGCGCGACTGATGCTGGAAGAGCAGGAAGAGGATGGCCACAGCTTAAAGTAGACACTGTGGTTGGCTCAAATAACGTTTTGCATTGGGGGCACTGAGATGCTCTCCCAAAATCAAAAGCGGCACATGCCATATTACTAGCATCATTATTATCTTTACTCTGTTTATAGGCTTCATGGGACTCTTGTTGTGCAGAGTTTGCCTGAAAATGTGGTTTATGTCTTTTGTTTTGAGATCTACCTCGGTTATTATCACCTCTGTAGTTATTGTTACCTCTATTGTAACCCCTATTGGGGTTTGAGTCATAGTTCCCTTGGTTACCATTATCATATTCATTATAATGAGTATCTCTGTAATTATGATCTTGTTGACTCCAAGACGGATAACCCTGATAGTTTCTATAATTACTTCCTCTACGGAAATTCCTATAATTATGACCACCCCTGTGTCGAGAGCTATCAGGTCGTCTCCAGTTCTTTGAAGAAGAACCCTGAAATGATTGGTTACCTTGGTTTTGATAACTATTATGGTTACCTTTTTTATCAAATCTGTTTTGAGGTCCCTGAAATCTGTGTGAATAATTGGGATTGTATGGTGTTGCTGAAGCAACTGGCATACTCTCCTTAATCTTAGTGTTGCCAAAAGTCACGTCGGGGTGTGCAGTGACATATTGGGAACAATATTCTTCCATTTCTTTTAGAGATTTGGGTTTACGCTCATGTATAAATTCAAGGAAAGGTTTGTTCACACATGACATAATCTTATCTCTGAGCAACAAATCCATAAGTCCTTCATACGTTTTTTCTGTTTTGGAAAGCTCAATCCAACGATCAACTGTGAGACGTGCCTTTGCAGTGAATTCTGAGAATTCTACACCCGTCTCAGGTACCATCGTTTTAAATAAAAGGCGATAGCCTTCCTCACTTAGCTGATATTTTTTTATCAAAGCCGCCCTAATGACATCATAATTATCCTTATCTGCTTCTCCTACAAGGCATAATCTAGTCAAAGATTCACCTTTCAAGTTTTCTGATAATTGATTAGCGTATTGTGATTTATCCACATTATGTGTACGACAAGAACGTTCAAATCTATCCAGCCAGAATGTAATATCGTCACTGGACTGATTGAACGGTGGAACCTTAACCTTGTAAGTAGAAGGTTTATCATTACCACTAGATGCCTGATTAACATTACTCATACTTGTCAATCTTAATTTCTCCAACTCAAATTCATGTTCTCTTATTGCTTTTTTTTCTTCAGCCTCTCTGTCTAATCTTTTTTGTTCAGCTTCCCTGTCTAATCTTTTTTGTTCAGCTTCCCTGTCTAATCTTTTTTGTTCAGCTTCACTGTCTAATCTTTTTTGTTCAGCCGCAGCTTCTCTTTCCAATTTTTTTTGTTCAGCTTCAAATCTCCTTTCCTCTACCTGCATCTGCAATTTCTTTTGTTCAGCAGCAGCCTCAGCTTCTCTTTCTAATCTTTTCTCTTCCGCCATAGCTTTTCTTTCTTCTGCAGCTAATCTTTTCTCTTCTGCCATAGCTCTTCTCTCTTCTGCAGCTAATGCTTTGTCATATTGAGCAACTGCCCATTGTTCTAATTGTTGACCAGTCTTATCAAGGGCTTTCCCTTGTGTAATGAAGTATTCTAATGTACCCATGATGTCTAACAATAATACTAATCACCTGAATCAATAATAATACCACAAGTTCTCAATGACTTGATTAATCAGTATACTATCCCAATATCTGTGGGTCACAAGCCTTTAATAAGGTCTTGTATAATAGTAATAATAATCAGGTACTGGTTTATACCATAATCCAAGTGCAGTGCACAGGCAATTGTGTCTTATGAAATATACCTATATAAAACATATGTCAACCAACAGAATACATAAAGTACAAATAGGACTGACAATACAAGAACGTTTGCAGAAATCAAAATAAATCAAATAGGGAAATCAATGAAAATAATCACTGAATCTGCAAAGAATAACAACACAAATGACGTCACAATATATGAATATAAATTGTGAATAGAACTGAAAGATAGAAAAGGTTAGACCAACAAATTACAAACAAATCAAAACAAAACTAAAGACCAAAGAAATATTACAAAAATAACAATAATTACAGACTTCACAGCTAACACAAAAGCAACAGTTGTCGCAGCAAATTTTCAATCAAGAAAATTGCACCTATAGAAAACGCCCACAACGGACCCTCTATGACGTGGGATATTCTGTTGTGAGGACGCCGCCCAACCTTAAACACAACCCGCTGACATAGAAACTAACATACTATACAAACAAATAACATGCAAACATAAATATATATAAATTATGTGTATGATAGTATGTGTTGCAAAATAGGCTCAGTTTTACAGTAATGGCAAAGTTATTTTTATGAAAATAAACAAACTGCCACTTTATTCAATTAAACATTCTGGCCTTAAATATTAAAGTTCATATATGGAAAACAAGAAGATCCATCGATGAAAATAGGACTTCTTAGTTCACTCATACTGTCTTCCTGTTAACATTGAGAAGAATTGATCCAACTGTTCTGTGAAACTCTATAATGTCTAATGTAAAAAAATGTCAACAACGCTGACCTACATACTGCATTCACCTGACAGGTCACGTGACGAAGTGTTGACAAAGAGCAAACCAATACTGCAAGTGTGTCGTATCAGCCACAGGAAACGGTCTGGTATCGGTAATCTGTTGACTTCTGAACTTCTGCGAGGTCAAACCCAGAAAGCTGGTCCACCAGTTGATAAAGTTGATAACGTTGGATTTTTATTCCCGTTAATGATATCCACCAAAAGATAGATATAAGTGGATGGAAGCAGACATCATCATCATCATCAGTTGATAAGATCTCTATGGTGTTGTTTGCTCCACTGTAGTGTATGGAATGTCAACTTGACCTACGCAGTGGTGTGTAGACATGGATTGAGTGTATAATGTGCGAATGATAATAAAGGTTCGTGGTGTTGACAAAAAATGTTCTTTTCTCACACTCATGTATGGCTGGAAGTCATCGACACCAACGACTGTGTACCTTTTCTAAAGTTTAATTGGACGTACACACTCGACAGCACAGATAGTGACAAATCACAGGTTGCCATAATACATCATAGTACAGTGGACAAATGGTCTTGCAATGTTACATGGGCACTCATGTAGAATAATTGTATAATGGACTGTCAGTAGCCAAGCACTCAGTATCGCCCATACATATATCATCTGACTTCACTGACTGAGCACGTCAGCTTATAAACAATATTTCAGATGGCTTCTAAACCTAATCTCGTCTAGCGACGATTCTTCAACATAATGTTCAGCACATATTTTTTTCATATAATAATATTGAACCGCTAGCAATGGGTTCTCATGTGTAGCAGTGATCTCTGGACTGATCAAGCGATAATACGGGCATCCCTTTTCTCTTCTTGAAAGTCACTACATGTTTTGGTTCCAAGATGGCTTCACTCGTGAGCTGTCACTCACGTTTGGATACAGATAATGAATCTGTCCTAAAGTTAGTCATTCATAAAACATTTCATTGCTCTGTAGATTTGATCATGAACAATTGACTGCAATCTACAGGATGTAGTGCTGCTAGGAATCGAAGTCGTTTTCATCGAGTCAAATATATTCTCTTAGACATTCAACTCGTAACTATCGAAAATGGTGGCTTCGATCGAGAGTTCATAAGAGTATCTTTGATTACCTTGGTATAGGAAATATGAAACTGCCATTCCTTGGCAATACGACTAAACACTGGGGTAAGGCATACACGATAGGTTTAGACGACTATCACCTTCCCCACAAATACTGAGATCACTTTTTCCCCGGCGACAGGCCGACATGGAAACACAGTCCCTATCAGGACGAAGCCAAATCACACCACTCTCTAGCGACACATCCGCCGAATAGCCTTCGACCTCTCTAGAGACAACAGAACATATAGTTCGACTTAGATATGTAAAGATATACAGATATAAGACAGACTCGTCCTACTCAGACAAACAATACACATAAATTCAGGCCATAGATATTCTGAAGCAAGAACAATCTATTATTACCCAAACAACGAATAAATCGCAGTAAAATGGATTTATCCGCGGAGTTTGATCGAAAGAGCCGACACAACTTTCAAGGGAAGTAACACAATAATGACTTTCCCTTAAGCACTATTTTGCTTTCAAAATATTTGCGAAGATAACAAGAATACCAATGTATAATATTGTAAGATATCAAAGACTGCACGTAACACAAGGGATACTACCAAATACCAGTGAAACCAGAAGTTAGGAGAATGCTGGCATTCAGTACATCAGACGGACACTACGAGTTTAATGTACTCCCCTTTGGGCTGAAAAATGCTCCCAGTATCTTTTCAAGAATGATGAGGAAATTATTGGAACCTCTACAAAATCCCCATATCACTAACTTTATGGATGACATTCTTGTTGCTACAAACACATTTGAAGAGCATATAGTAGCGCTCTCCATGTTGTTTGACAGACTGAGAGCCACTGGATTGACTGCACGTCCAACCAAGTGCTATATCGGTTGTAAGGAGTTGGAATTCTTAGGTCACACTATTTCTACAGGTCATATGTCTCCTGACCCAAAGAATATAGAGAAGTTAAAGAAGGCACCCAGACCTCAAACGAAGAAAGATGTGAGATCATTCGTGTCTTTATGTGGGTTCTATCAGAAGTACATACCCCACTTTAACTCTCTGTGTGCACCATTAACTAACTTAACTAAGAAAGGACAGCCTGACAAAATCCAATGGAATGCTGATTGTGAAAAAGCTTACACAGAGCTAAAAGAAAAACTCACCAGCAAACCCATCCTTACACTACCCGATATCACACAGGAATTTGTATTAAGGACGGACGCTAGCAGTATAGGGATTGGTGCAACTCTCTTGCAGAAATCAAAAGCCCAGCCGGAGGAACTTTTACCAGTCGCCTACGCCAGTAGGAAGCTGAATGCAGCTGAGTTGAACTACTCGACCATAGAGAAAGAATGTTTAGCTCTAATTTGGTCCATCAACAAATTTTCACCTTATCTGTATGGGACACACTTCATTGTCCAAAGCGATCACCAACCTTTAACATTCTTGGCTGCATCTAAAAAGCTAAATTCGAGATTATTAAGGTGGAGTCTGCTTCTGGCGCCTTATTCCTTTACCGTGAATTACATTCCGGGAAGAGACAATGTAGGAGCTGATTTTTTAAGTCGACACCCTAGTACTCTGGAAGGACAGACGCAAAAGGATTAACCACAGCAGGGGTTTACACGTCAGCTATGACAAGTCACAGCTAGGAAAGAAGGGGGCTATGTCGTGAAACGAAGTGTAACCCACTACTTTGTTAATCACTATGTCGAGATACAGATTTGCTTCAACCAATCAACTTGCACCGTTCACCAGTCTCTGAGACAGAATAAATTATACTGTTCACGCAGTTCACGCAAGATGGCGGCTAAAACTGAATAAAATTAGGCTGTATGAGCAAAAGACGAAACCGGAGGACACCAATCAACTTGCTCCGCCAGGAACCAACCGAAAGCTTTCCTCAAGTATTTACTTGCCTATATAATCGGGCGGAATTTTATGCTAAACACGCAACACCAAAAAACGAAGCCAGACTGACCGACTGAAGAGGAAGAACCTGTCACTTTGATTTAGTGCTTACCTGAGGGCATCGACCTGCAACCTACTTCACTAAGTCGCATCAAAACCTGGCCAGTTTAAAATCTTAGGAGGGTAAATATATTTGCGATAACCTTTAGAAAAATAGGCCTTCAGCAGGTATATAATGTTGGTAGTTGTTGTGTGTCATTATACTACCTACACCTGTATATATTTAATATATTTTGGGTTCACTATGAATGTATATGATTGATATAGACAAAGACTAATAGGACTCATACCTCAATCTATTGTCTTCTATAACTTCAGTCTATTGTCTCAGATAAAACCAACTGCAAATATAACCATAACAGTCCTTGTTAGGACTCAACCTATTGTCTTCTATAACTTCAGTCTATTGTCTCAGATAAAACCAACTGCAATATAACCAAAACAGTCCTTGTCAGGACTCAATCTATTGTCTCCTATACTTCAATCTATTGTCTCAGATAAGACCAACTGCAATATAACCAAAACATTCCTTGTTAGGACTCAATCTATTGTCTCCTATAACTCAATCTATTGTCTCAGATAAGATCAACTGCAATATAACCAAAACAGTCCTTGTCAGGACTCAATCTATTGTCGCATCTAACTCCAATCTATTGTCTCCTATAACTCCAACCTGATATATCACCAAACAGTCCTCGTCTCATATACTCCTATCATAAGAACATAACAATATTGTTAGGATATATGTTACCAGCTATTGTCAGAGAGGGCGTGGTATAGTATAGGGGGGAAGGACATTGTTGTATCACACCTAGGTGTACATATTATTGGATTTATTCATGTATTGATTTATATTATGGGATGTATTCATGTATTAAATGTATTCATGTATTGAATCTATATTATTGAATGTATCCATGTATTAGTTTATCAGAAAGAATGCTTTGCAAGTAGACACCTGTCTTGTCTCGCTATTGCTAAATCATACTGAGCCATGTTGTCATTCATCCTACATGCATACATCTGAGACACGCTCATTTCACTCACACTAGAAATAGGTGGGCTTGAGGACAGAAATTAGCCCCTATTTTTGCTTTGTTACAGGTTTATTTGTGTCCTAAAAACCTGAGGTCGTATGTTCGAGTCAATCCCGCTGCCTGGAACTTCGCAGGAGCATAGAGATTGTACAGAAGCTACATCTTTAGTCCCCCTCAGTCTTGGGTGGGCTAAAGTAACGAGCCTCAGCAGGAGTTGTGTGAACAAAACTACGGAGAACAGAACTGTTTTAAGAGATGAGTACACATTCGTACCATTTCTGTCAGCATTGTGAGCATAGAAACTGTCAGTGATGAGAAAGAGAATTAGCATAGCAAGAGACAAAATTAACAGCATAGCTGAGAAGTGTTATATACTTAATTAACAGCACAGCTGATCCATGTATTATAGTTAAATAACAGCACAGCTGATATAATTTTTTGTTCCTATAATTGGAAAACTTGTTGTAAAATATATATATATATATATTTTATAAAAAATAAACATTTGTAAATCATATGTAAACTTACAAATTCATTACATTCCATTTTTCAACATTCACCCTTCAGCACAAGAGTAGATAGTGTATATACTAAATAAATACTAGGGAAATTGTATTTTGAACGACTTGTCAATTTTATCATTGTTAAGTAAAATCTGTTTCCTTGGTTTTTTATTAATATCACAGTTAGTTACACAGCGGAGGTGGCGCTTTATGTCGGTCTCCTCTCTACTATTGTTTCGAGATCAGAGCATTCACAGCCGTAACTAATTTGTGATACCAGTAGTCCTCTCAGACACTGGGACTTCACCATTTTCTGCAGAAATTCTATTTCTGTAATTGTCAGTACTATACTGATACAAGAGCAAAATAAAACCTCTCGCCACAGGACCGAACGATGCATTTTTAATGAAGGTTAGAAGTGAAAATCAAAACCCAGACACGCCTTGTGGTGGGAGTCGGAGCGGAGAATGATGGGGGGCTACTGCAGCAATAGTAGGATGAAAAGAAAACGCAAGTGCGTATAGCCGGTGAAACCAGAGAAATTAAAAGAGTAAGAAAATGGGACGGATTGGAAAATCCAAATTATCAGTCGTTTCGTCACACCTGGTACAATGAAAATTTAAAATATATTTATTGCGATGTCCTGAAAAAGGCCACTTCTGCCAAAGCAAGTTTATTTATATTAAAGAGGCAGTCAACTTTTCTTGTATTGGTTATAAGTAGATGACAGAACACATTGTAGCAGTATGCATAACTGATGGGGAAAAGAGATAGAAGACCTTGTAACAATATGCAAAATATAGGGAGAAGAGATAGAGGCCCTTGTAACAACATGCATAACTAATGAGAAAAAGAGATTGGCATCCTCGAAACATTATGCATAACTGATGGGGAAAAGAGATTAGCGTCCATCAAACAATATGCATAACATGGGGAAAAGAGATCGACATTCTCGTAACAATATGCATAATTGATGGGGAAAAGAGATAGAGGTCATTGTAACAACTGTCATATTTCATAAGGAAAAGAGAGAGAGAGAGAGAGAGAGAGAGAGAGAGAGAGAGAGAGGGGGGGATGGGGGAACCATATAACAACAGGCATCGCTGATGGGGAAAAGAGAGGAGCTTGTAACAATATGCATAACTGATGAGAAAAATAGATTGGCATCCTCGAAACAATATGCATAACTGATGGGGGAAAAGAGATTAGCGTCCTTGAAACAATATGCAAAACATGGGGAAAAGAGATCGACATTCTCGTAACAATATGCATAATTGATGGGGAAAAGAGATAGAGTTCCTTGTAACAACTGTCATATTTCATAAGGAAAAAAAGAGAGGGGGGGGGGGACCATATAACAACAGGCATCGCTGATGGGGAAAAGAGATAGAAGACCATAGCGAGAGAACGCAGAACGGTTTAGCAACATGACAAGTATATAGTCAGGAAAGGAAATGATAAACAGAGCAAAAGACCGGAATTTGTGAAGAGACATGATTGCATATGTCAGTCTCACGGCACTTTAAGATAAAGAAACAAAACATAAACATGGTGTTTTAGTTTCACTGCTATGTTTTAAACATCATTTTAATAAACAGGCCAAGTTTACCGCTATGTTTTAAACATTATTTTAATAAACAAGCCAAGTTTCACTGCTATGTTTTAAACGTCAGTTTGATAAACAGGCCAAGTTTACCGCTATATTTTAAACATCATTTTAATAAACAGGCCACGTTTATCACTATGTTTTAAACATAATTTTAATAAACAGGCCAAGTTTACCACTATATTTTAAACATCCTTTTAATAAACAGGCTGAGTTTACCGCTATATTTTAAAAATCATTTTAATAAACAGGCTAAGTTTACAGCTATATTTTAAACATCATTTTAATAAACGGGCTGTCACATAATTAGGTTCGCTCTCTTTTCCTCCACGGCATTATTGTTATTTTAGAGTCTTTGTTTGCACGTCTTCTCCGTAATAATTGGTCTTGTCTGCTTCCCTGACCATCCCTGCTGAGAGACTAGACAGGTGATGCAATATTAACAGACAGTCATGTTGGTTAAATAAATTCTCGTGTACCAAACATTGGGCGCGACGGCTTAACACGACGTACGCCCAGCACGTTTATTTAGCCCTGATATGGCTATTGTGATTCACTAATTACTGTCACAGCCCAGATGGTTAAACGAGGATCGGTGTTTGCACGAGGATGTGGAGATAAATTATCCGTCTGCGGACATATTACAGACATGCACACGAAAGACGGAATGTTGTAATAGCTTCTGGACAGAAGTGTTACGAAGACATTATTTGTGATAATGTAGGGAGTTGTCCATTACCACGAATCGACGGATATAACAATTCCATATTTAGAAAGTGACCTTTTAAATAACATGCAGAATTTTCCTAAGAGGAAATTTTTTTGTTTTTTTTTAATAGACGCCATCAAACCACGCATAACTGTAACTATTGACCGGCATTCGAGATGTAAACAAAACAACATTTCTGATTTGAGCCTGGTCTAATAATAAACAACAACGTGCATGGGACGAAAGTTGCAATATAACCTGACACTTAAGTCGGTTGGAAGCACTGTGAAATTCATCTAGTCAAAGAGACCAGCCAGACTGCCAGAGTAAAGAATAAGATCAGAATTCCATTTCTCGCACTGGACCTTGTTTGAGCATCTTGAGGACTTATATATATCCCAGGAAAACTCTACCTTTATTAACACGGAAAATCGGAATCCTCGGAATCTGAACACTAAGTCACAGTGGGAACGTTTGTACAGTAACACTCAAGACCGCATGTAAGAGGCATCTTAAACAAGTTGTCTTAACTGTTTCTCTGAGCCAGGAGTCTGTGATCCCAAAGACAATTTTGGGGTGAGTTGTACATTTATAATTCTGTATTTTACATTATTAACACGTGAAATAATATGTATATATTGACATATGAATATTAATATGCGAAAACTGCTAGTGGATGTCCAAGTCATACGAGGCTGGCAACCTCAGCATATAGAATGATGATTTCATGAACCACCGCTGCGAGGGCTGGTGACTGCATTATGCGAGTTTTTGTTATAGAGAACCAAAAGCAGAGGTATTCCGAAGTTAGATATGGAGCAGGGAGTGAAGGATGAGAGAAATGGTGTACATACTTATTATATTGTTAACCTTTTTCAACCAATGTAGAGGTAAATGTAAACCTACTCAGTTTAAATGTAATGAAAGTTTTCCGCTCACTGGGATTAAGATTAATTCTCAGAGAGGGTAAAGTTCCGAGGTAGATGGGATGGTGGAAGGAAAAAAGGGGGGGGGGGGACATGACTGTGTGTGGGGAAAACTCAATACTCAAGAGGGTATTTGTTCTCTTCTTTTGTGACACCAGTCAGTGGTACAAATTGTGAGTACTATCTTTGGAACAAGTGAGAGTATAAGTGGCCTGAAGTCGACACTAGACACTTCATCAGACGGATCTTAGAGACGCTGGATCAGCGTATATATGGCAAGTATATAGTGAGGAAAGGAAATGATAAACAGAGCAAAAGACCGGAATTTGTGAAGAGACATGATTGCATATGTCAGTCCCACGGCACTTTAAGGTAAAGAAACAAACATAAGCATGTTGTTTTAGTTTTACTGCTATGTTTTAAACATCATTTTAATAAACAAGCCAAGTTTACCGCTATGTTTTAAACATCCTTTTAATAAACAGGCCAAGTCTACCGCTATGTGTTAAACATCATTTTAATAAACAAGCCAAGTTTACCGCTATGTTTTAAACATCATTTTAATAAACGGGTCAAGTTTACCGTTATGGTCTAAACATCATTTTAATAAACTACCAAGTTTACCGCTATGTTTTAAACATTTTAATAAAATACCCTAATTTACCGCTATGTTTTACACATCATTTTAATAAACAAACAGTTTTACCTTCACTGCTATGTATTAAACATCATTTGACTTACAATAAAAATAGCCCCTTCGGTCATAACTGACTATGTGAATGCGCCCCTGAGGTGATAGCCCTCAGCTGCTTATTTTCTTGGTGGTCCTTTCGACGTTTTCTCCTCTCTTATGCTTGCTGTGAGAGCTTCTTTTCGCCCAATATAAGGTGACGCCGTAGAGAGCATCGCCACTTGATGTGATCGGTAGTTTCATTCTCCCAGGTTGCTGGATTTATGTCCAGTGCCCTCATGTCTCTCTTGCAATAAAGTTCGTTCGTTCGTTCGTTACACACATCTTTGAACCTCAGCCACGGTCGCCTACTTGTTCTATTGCCATCTGCCAGTTGTTTGTAGAAGATATCTGTTGCGTACATATTTTTTATATGTCGCACAGATTACAGTTGATACGATTACAAATGAAAATGTAACTATCTGTTTGATAAAAGGATATTTATTTATGAACTTACGACTTTTAAGAAGGGGGATAACTCAGAATAGTAAATGTGTATTTATTCTTTGGGTGATCGGTTCCTGTTTTGTTTCCGTGTATTGAACAAGCGTAGGAATCTAGATCTATATCATTTTATGTCCATTATAGTGGGAAACAGATTGTTCTCGCTTAAGGTTTTTGCAGGAATATTGAAAGTCCGAATCTAGGTTTACTGTTTGTCTGTCTGAGACGATTCGGTCTTATATCATGTTATCTTTGTGTGTCTCGGCTGGATTATTTGTTCTTACACTCTCAGCGGATGAAGATAAGGGAGTGTGTTCTTCGGTTATGGAGTCTGGCGGGACGCCATGTCGAGCGGTCCAAAGTTTTGTGATCTCAAGTTATCATGGGGAAGAAGATTGTGTCTTCTAGGACTGTTTTAGTCTATGTGTTCCCCAGTATTGTTTCTATTACGCCAGAAAAGTGTTTTTGTGCTTGCTATTGATTCTTGGCCAAGGTAAACGTACTTTTACTGACTTCGTTCGTTCCTAGGCTTACGATGGGCATATGTTTACATGAATCTACTTATGTTCATATGTCAGAACGACATATCGTCTAGCAGCACTAATAATGTTTCTACGCAGCAATTATGAGGACAGATAATGCTGATATTGGTGGAAACTTTGATATCTTTATGAATTGAATCTTTCTAGAAGTTTTGTCGTCTCACCGTTGTGTGAGCGATGTTTAGGACCAAGGAAGCCATCTTGGAATCCGAATTATTGTCAATCATTCATCAGAGAACAGGGATGCCCCTTACTACCCGATAATGATCCAGAGATCACATTGATGAAAGAAAGATCTATTATGGGTGATTTAGCATTTACTTCGAAGATATGTGCTGAATGCTATTTGAGGAATCTCCGCTAGAGTACAAGCTACACTCATGCTAAGAGAGATTCTGTCTAGGAGTCACTACGAACATTATGTATAAACTGACGTGATCTGTCAGTAAAACCTGATGTATATTTGTATTAACTATGGAACTCTGAATGCTTGTCTATAAATGTTCCAGTATGAGGTTATTCAGCATGAATGCTAACTTAAGATGACACACCATTGATCAACACTATGCTGTTTATGTCGACATGTGTTCCTGTAACCATACACGTACTGTTCCAGTGTGCGTCTCATTAAACATTATAAAAAGACCACAGTAGATATGCTTTGAAGGCGTAGACACCGTAGATGGAAGGTACTGAGCCTTCTTGACTTAGCTTCGATAAAATCAACAGGCTCCAGAATCAAGCAATGAGAATTATAACGGGAGGCATGAAAACAACCCCTATGAATGAACTCGAAAAGACTGCATGCCTCCAACCAACGGAGGACAGAATAGACAGCAGGGTCCAGCAACAAGCTGAGAAATTCAAGAGATTAACAGACCATCCAATGTACCATAGAATAAATCTTTCAGAAGGCAAAGACTCAAGCGAAGCAACTTTATAGACTCAACCACAACAAAGATGAGAGCAGTTCCTATAAATGCAGTATCAACTATTAAACCAATCTACACTGCGCACAAGCCTCCAGTTTGGAAACAACATCGTTTCCCTGAAATGATAGAAAACATTCTTGGAATTGAGAGAAAGAAGAGCCAGATAGCAACAGAGAAAAAATCCATTGCGACAAAATACATAGAGAAACATTACCTACGCATACACAGATGGTTCAGCAACAAATGAAGTAGGAGGTGGAGGTGTCTTTCTGACCTTAAACACTGGTGCACACAAAAAAAAAGCTGTCAGTGGCAACATTACCATTCTCAAGTAACTTCAGAGCAGAGGCAGAAGCCTTGAAAACTGCAGCAGAGGTTATAATAACAAAGGAAAACAACAAAGAGACATGTTGCTTTCTTCGCTGATGAACTGTCAGTAATTGCAGCGCTGAAAAGCCAAAATAATGCAGACTTGGATGACCAAATAGTAGTGCTCCACAAACTAAGTCAACGATTCAAAAGAGTTGTGATCCAATGGATCCCATCTCAATGTGACATCCCTGGCAATGAAGAGGCTGACAGATTGGCAAAGGGAGGTGTAAAGCTACATCAGCCTGATGCAAGCATAACTTTTGAAGAGGCAAAGAGTTTTATCAGAAACAGATACAGAAACAAATGGGATGTAGAGCATACAGGTCACACGCAAAATGATGCAAACTACCAGCTCAATAGAAAAGAACAAGTGGTAACCTTCAGACTCCACACGGGGTACAACAGTTTGGGATATCATCTATTCAATAAGCTAAAGATAGGAACTACCTACGAGTGTAACTGTGACACTGATAAAATGACTGCTGAACATCTGCTTTAAAGATGCCCAACATATGTGGAACAGAAAAGGCAAAAATGGCCGTCACCAGTACCATTCGTGGAAAAGCTCTGCGGAGATGCAAATAGCTTCAAGCTAACTACCGCTTTCTCTGAAAACATTCAAGTAGACGTCTGAGCGTGTACGTCGAAGATAAAGAAGAAATGTCATTTTTTTTTTTTTTTTTTGAATTAATGAAAAAAAAAATTCCGTTCAACCTCTGATGGGTTATAATTAGGATATATATTGTTTTCAATTCCAAATAATATGAACAACTGCCGATATGAGAAAGTGGCATCACATTTGTCAAATCATTGTAAATAGGGACAATCACAATTGTGCTTATACGTTAAATAAATAGAAGAAAAAAAAATAAAACAAAACAAAAAAACAAGAAGAAACTCTGAACAAGAATAATATTAAAGTGGAGGGGTGTAAAGGCCTGGTGGTTCTAGTTATATAACTGACTTTAACAGATATGTAATTGAATTTCATCTGTCAAAAGTCATATGCATTGTAAGAACAGCATCAGACCTTCACATTCCCAGCCACTATATATTAACATTTTTTCGTGTTAAATATTGTTTGATTATATTATGCAGTTCCCTAGGTCTGTCTATTCTTAACACCTCTTCTATATTTATAGGTAAGTTGGATGCTTGCAAATAATATAATATTGGTATTCTCATTTGTTCATACCTCTTACATTTTAACAAGAAATGTTCTATATTATTGTCTTGAAGACATCCTCCACAGTAAGGTTCTTCTATTCTGAAATAGCCTTTTCCGAGCTGTAGTCTGAGAAGTTTCTTATTTTACTGTGATGTTTTAAACATCATTTTAATAAACATACCGGTCTCACCTTCACTGTGATGTTTTAAACATCATTTTAATAAACAGATTGTCTCACCTTCACCGCGATGTTTTAAACATCATTTTAATAAACAGACGGTATCACCTTCACCGCGATGTTTTAAACATTATTTTAATAAACAGACAGTTTTTACAATTTTACCTTCACTGCAATGTTTCAAACATCATTTTAATAAACAGTTTGTCTCATTGTCACAACAAAGTTTTAAACATTCATTTTAATAAACAATGGGAGCCCCGGAAGCGTAGTGGTTAGTGCACTGACTTGTAGCTCGGTAGTCCATGGTTCGATCCTGAGTTGAGGTGGGATTTTTTAGACCGCAAACGGCTCCGGGGTCGACCCAGCCTCATGAACTGCGTACCAGAACAACACTGGGAAGGCCGGCGTGACGCTGACAACATCACCCCTAGTGTGAAACAGGATAACATGTCAAGAAAATACGGGCCTAACACCGTATTCCCAATATGCCTCAATTGGCTCCTTTACCTTTTTACCTTTTAATAAACAATAAACATTTTGAAGCATATTACACTGTCGCGCTAAAGCCCCCCGCACCCCCTTTTCCCACTGCTTAAAAAAAAAGTTTATTTTTATTTTCCAAATGTGGTCGCCCCATCAGTGGTGCACCACTTCACATACCTAGGGTCTACCATCAATGACAAACTCTCACTGGATACAGAAATCGACAGCCGCATTGGCAAAGCTGCAGCTACCTTTGCCCGCCTCACATCGCGTGTTTGGGGAAACTCTAAACTCACAATGAAGACCAAAGCTGCGGTATATAATGCCTGCGTCACCAGCACACTCCTATATGGCAGCGAGACCTGGACGACCTATGCTAAGCAAGAAAGAAGGCTCAATACCTTCCATTTGCGGTGTCTACGCCGCATCCTCGGCATCTCGTGAAAAGATAAAGTGACAAATGTCGAGGTGTTGTCACGTGCTGGCCTTCAAAGTATGTATACGCTGCTTAGACAGCGCAGACTTCGCTGGCTTGGCCATGTTCGCCGCATGGAAGATGGTCGCATCCCAAAAGATATCTTCTACGGACAATTAGCAGATGGCAAGAGAACAGTTGGGCGACCACAGCTGAGGTTCAAAGATGTGTGCAAGAGAGATATGAGGGCACTGGACATGGATCCAGCAACATGGGAGGATGAAGCTGCCGATCGCACTAAGTGGCGATGCTATTTACGGCACCACCTCAGATTGGGCGAAGAGAGGCTCACACAAGAAGCAGAGGTGAGGAGAAAACGTCGACAGGAGCACCATGAAAATAAGCAGCTGAGGGCTGCCACCTCAGGGGCGCATTCCCATAGTCAGTTATGACTGAAGGGGCTGTTATGTTATGTTATGTTATGGTCGCCCCACAATTAGATATCAGTTATAGGTATGTGTGTAGCGAAACATGAACAGAACGGAAAGAGAAACAGAAACAGACGGTTTCTCCCTGTTGTGTGCAAGTTTCTTTGTCTTTTCTGCATGTACCAGTAACATCATACACGATTTCGCTCATATCAACAACACATGCAAACTATATATATGTGTATCAACGTAAAAACACGACATCTACGGTATACACATCTGTAACAAATGCACAATTAGAAGCCGATTTTTTGAAATTAACTGCATCAGGATTATTCAACAATATTAATATTAATTCTGTAAAAAACTCAACATTTTTCAGACTTAAATGGCCAAACACTACTCACTTTATGATTGTTTTTATTGTAAAATAAATAAAATTGTGGTTGCTAACTATATATATTCATTAGCGTTATTTTGGTCTGGTTATTTTCCTACGCAAAGACAAACAGTTTGCGTTCCTTACCTGGTCACATTTCTTTGACCGGTTATGGTCGTTTATAATTAGTTCTAATTTTGGCGATCAAGTGCGCCCCTTCAGCAACTTTAAACCATAGCATTAGGTTACTTATAAAAAGTTACCATTGATAGACCCCTATGGGGCCCTCTAGATAGTTCCCCCTTAATTTCTATATCGGACAAACAGACAAACTTATATATATATATATATATATATATATATATATATATATATATATATATATATATATATATATATATATATATATATATATATATATATATATATATATATACTGTACGAAGGATGGCCACCGACCGAGCAAAGGGGAATCAATTTTTTGCTGCCCTACAAGACGCCACTAGGCGTGATGGCCACTGGCTGCTTTGACGGTCGGCGGCTAAGCATCAAAGCAGAAGAAGAAGAAGAGGTTTCTAGACTTCTTAGGTTTAAAGCTCAGTTTGGCAACAACTGATTAGTTCGTCCAGGCGTGCTAAGATTATCCGGACCATCGCAATATATATATATATATATATATATATATATATATATATATATATATATATATATATATATATATATATATATATATATATATATATATATATATATATATATATATATATATATATATATATATATATATATATATGTCTCTGCCATTCTGAGCTCTGTTCTATAATGTTCCAGAGGGTAAATATATGATCTACACATCTTCTGTTCTTTCTAAATCCTGCTTGTTCTTTCCTCAGTTTGCGCCCTACAGCTTTTGAAATTCTCTGTATAATTATCCTGCTTAATATTTTGCTGGGAACTGAGAGAAGAGTGATTCCTCTCCAATTATTGCAGTCTGCAAGGTTTCCCTTCTTGGGCAATTTGACAATTATTCCTTTGTTCCACTCCGTTGGTGTTGTCCCTGTTTTCCAGACATGTGCAAATAGTGGTTCTAGTAGTTCTGTTGCTAGCTCAGTCTGTCTTAAATAGCTCAGCATTTAAGTTATCGTGGCCAGGCGCTTTTCCGTTCTTTAACCCTTTGATTGCCGTGATGATTTCTTCCTTCCCGTGGAATGTCTGTATTAACATCTAGATCGTTTTCAGCCTCAGGAACATTCAACTGTGTCTCTGGTGGTTCCTTGTTCAGAGTTTCTCTGAAATAGTAAATTAATATGAGACAAACATAAAGGTATGTTTCCAGGCACTCGTAAGAAATAAAGAAGTAGAACACTAGACAACAGAAAAACCACAGACGTGAGTCGCTTACCCAGGACTCGAACCCTGGACTTTCCGTGCGACAACCCCGCCTAGCTATGCAATCGAATCACACTATAAACATACCTTTATGTTTGTCTCATTTTAATTTACTGTTTACAGGCCTCGGGTTTCCCTTCCTTATGTGTTATAAATTTCTCTGAAATACTCTGCCCATCTCGTTTCCTGTCCCGTTGCTGTCGTGATGAGATTTCCTTGCTTATCTCTTACTAATGTAATATTGTTTGCACCTCGTTTTCCGCGGATGGTTTTAGTTATTTTGTATACTGTGCTTTGTTCATTTCTCAGTGCTGCCTCTTCTGCCTGTCTTGCAAGATCGTCTAGGAAATTCCTTTTGTTGGCTCGGGTTTGGCGTTTAACTTCCTTGTCCAGCTGACTGTACTGTTCACTATATAGTTGCTTTAACCTGGGGGACTTCGCTTCTGTTTTTTTTCTTTTCATTTCCTTTCTCATCGTTATGGTGTTTAATGTTTCTCTTGTTATCCAGTCTTGCTTCTTCCTTTCCTGGAATCCCAGGCATGATTTGCTGCTTTCCTTTTATATTGTTGAATGTGACGGTATTGCCTCCCCTGCTTTGCAGTAGTGGTCCAACAGTGGCCAAAACTCAAGAGTATCTATTATAGGCTTCAATGGAGTCTATCTTTACACAAGATTACTTTTGGCAGAAATGTAGATAGAAGAGTAGTAAAGCTTCTATCACATGGGAGTCTTCACAAGATATTCAGATAAGCGAAAACAATGCTGGCTGTTGCTGAGCACGTTAATTCTGTAATCTGCCGACAACGTTTGTGAAGAATTTAAGCACTTATTACTTTCAGTTCCTTTAAGCCCCCACCTCTGATTTACTCAGTGGAATTCTATTATTTTAGTATAGCTCTGTTTAGAGTGTGTGTAGTAATTTGACCGAGACAAACATGCAGTAACTTTAAAATGATTAAATCGAAGTTAAATTTGTAACATTACAAATAACAAAATTTAATAATCACTTTAGGTTTGTTAACAGTTGGAAATAATTTGAATAGTTATGGATCAAGAAAAGTTATCCTCACAGTCTTTAGGGATTGTGAGATATTACAAGAAGTTCAAGTGGCAGCATATTGTGATGGGGCCATAATAAAAGCCCCCAAATCTCCCTGAAGTTCATATTTGTGTTTCGCTACTTCAACTGGGCCGTAATAATGCCTTCATTTCCATATCAACGTGGCTAACACCCGACGTAAATAGTTGACTTTTATATTTGTGTTTTTGCTCCCTATAGAGCATCCATCACGTGTGTTATTTGCGTGGCCCAATTACTACGCGCGCGCACTAAGTTGAGTGATTAGACTTTGCGGCCTATATAAAGAAGTGCTCTATAATAGTGCGCGATAACTATGAATTGGCAGTGGTGCACCACTTCACATACCTAGGGTCTACCATCAATGACAAACTCTCACTGGATACAGAAATCGACAGCCGCATTGGCAAAGCTGCAGCTACCTTTGCCCGCCTCACATCGCGTGTTTGTGGAAACTCTAAACTCACAATGAAGACCAAAGCTGCGGTATATAATGCCTGCGTCACCAGCACACTCCTATATGGCAGCGAGACCTGGACGACCTATGCTAAGCAAGAAAGAAGGCTCCATACCTTCCATTTGCGGTGTCTACGCCGCATCCTCGGCATCTCGTGGAAAGATAAAGTGACAAATGTCGAGGTGTTGTCACGTGCTGGCCTTCAAAGTATGTATACGCTTCTTAGACAGCGCAGACTTCGCTGGCTTGGCCATGTTCGCCGCATGGAAGATGGTCGCATCCCAAAAGATATCTTCTACGGACAATTAGCAGATGGCAAGAGAACAGTTGGGCGACCACAGCTGAGGTTCAAAGATGTGTGCAAGAGAGATATGAGGGCACTGGACATGGATCCAGCAACATGGGAGGATGAAGCTGCCGATCACAATAAGTGGCGATGCTATTTACGGCACTACCTCAGATTGGGCGAAGAGAGGCTCACACAAGAAGCAGAGGTGAGGAGAAAACGTCGAAAGGAGCACCAGGAAAATAAGCAGCTGAGGGCTGCCACCTCAGGGGCGCATTCCCATAGTCAGTTATGACTGAAGGGGCTATGATTATTATTATTATTATTATTATTATAATGAAGTGCCTTGCCAGCAGAGGCCTTTTTCTTCGACAGTCGCCCCAAAGAAACCAGAGTCGATCTGTATATGCCTTGAACACGTGAGTTAATTTAGGTAGAAGGTGATTCCTCAAAATTTCGGTCTAAAGTGTTAGAAAGAATATAGGGCTGTAGGTCTGCCACCTATTTGGTAACGTGTTTAATGAAATAGATAAATAAATGTGTTTCCTGAGGAGATTTCTTTTAGGACATTAGAGTTAGTTTTGAAGTGATAGATTAGTGGATAGGTTTTGTTAGTCGTGTTAAGTCCAGATTGCGGCTGTAAGGATATAGTAGGAACCTATTCCATTCATGAGACCGGGCAGAAGGGCAAATATAGCAGGAACCTATTTCATACATGGAACTGGACAGAGATAATATTTGCTAGTGCCAAGATGGCAGCCAGGGCCACGTGTTAAATGTGCATAAAGATGACGCATGTGAGCGACAATAACATTTTTAGTTACCACGTGCTTTACGCCCAATGATAAGCTATTTATTATTGTCGTAAATTTATTTTGAGAGAAAGAGTCTTAGAAATAGTAGTCCGGTTTAGAGTGTAGAATGATGGTGAAAAAACTCAGTGATAGAAATGTAGAGATTAAATATGATGCTCCACAGAGTGCTGGAGGAGAGTAAAGACAGACTTATTTACGACAACTCGTTTCTCTCAATCTTCTCTTCCACTCTCCTGGTCAAACAATTATTTGCCAGTTTTCCAGACACACATCTGCGCTCACATCGATTTGGTGCTTCAGCCACACAGACGACGTGGATACAACTATCTTAAACAAATATGAGGGATTTGGGCCTTGGTAGTCCAACACAGTACTATATATGTTTATGCTGTTTATTAGCATTAAACTCAATTACAACATCCAACAGGTTACATAAAAATTATCATAAGTACCGAAAAATACAATTAACAAGGTGAGGATGGGGGTAAAGAAGATTGGTATCGACTAAGCCCTTCCCGCTTATTAGACAAAGGTAAATCCAGTCCCAAGATAGATAGTTATCAGGAACATAGGTAATGTAACCTAACAATGAAGTTAATTACTCTGAAAGAGGTGTTACAATATTAGGTATGGTGGTAGATTAAAATACTGTTATCCCAATTGTGTCTTCCCTTTACTAAGCAAAGAAAAAAAAGGGGGGGGGTTGAAACAGAGTTAACAAATTATCCCACTTAAAGGAACAATGCCGGGTATACAGAAAAACGTATTACCCGGTAGGCAGTTGACAAATGGTTTCTGCAAAAAATAAATCTCCTGTCATTCATACACTCTGTGAGGATCCACACTCATATACACCACACACTTACCGATTTCAGCATCAGACAATCCATAGCATGATATACACAGTAAATAAACTCTTTACATGTGAAAACTGTCTAGTCCTTCTATGTCCCGCCCCAGATAATGCGAGGTTTCACTGAGAGCAAATATTCCCGCTTATCGCCGGACTTGAAGTTCTAAGAGTTCTTGTGTTTTATTATAAAGAAATGAGTCTATGGGATGGCACTGACGCAGATCGACATAGGGGTGAAAAATGAGGTGATGGTATAATCCTTCAATGCGTGATGATAGCCACTAACCGGTAAAGTTTTTAATCCAGTGAGGAAAAACTAGGCTCGGTCACAGTCAGGTAAATCGATATTCTCTCACATTTAGAGCCGTACATAAATTATTGCTACTGGCACTGTTCATCTTCCAGTTTATCTCACAGATTGAAATTTAAATTTGATGATAATATTTTAAATGTTCTTGGGTAGGCTTTCTTTCATGTAATTATGACAGCTAGGCCACACCGGACCGCCACAAGATTAAATTTAAATAAATGTCTCATCAAACTGTCTGGAAGTTTAAGAACCGAGTATGGAAACTCTCTGTATGATTTATTAATAATACTGGGATCGCAAAGGTGATCATTCTAGAGAAAAAGATATAAAACCCATGACAATCATAATCATACTTCAAAAATCAAATAATACAGTGTGTCCGGCAGAATCACTACCAATAACAAATGTCAATATTTCTTATACTAATAATAGCAGACCGATCGGATTTTGATTTTTCTGTTAGGCAAACTCATTAAGTTTCAGTAGCAACTCACCGAGTTTCAGTAGATCTCCACCAAGTTTCAGTAGATCTCCACATGAGCGCCTCTAGTGGCTCGAAGAATGTCAAGACGGTATTCTATCTCTCTCCACGTGTTTTGCAGTATCTGAGGTGTGACGGATGCACAAGCGTCAATTATTAGCTGCCGAAGATTATCCAGTCCCTGCACCGGAGGATGATAGATAAAGCTTTTTACGTATCCCCATAGAAAGAAATCTAAGGGGGTCAAATCTGGTGACCTTGGTGGCCAATCAATGGGACCTAATCTTCCAATCCATCTGTCTGGAAATTGTTGATGAAGGTAGTTTCTTACTTCATTGGCATAGTGTGGAGGTGCTCTATCTTGCTGGAATATGAATCCTTCTGGTATCCTAGGAACTGCAAAATTTTGCAGCATGTTTAGGTATGTTGCTCTTCTGACTGTGGCTTCTGCGAAGAAAAATGGCCCGATCACATAATTCGAGGTTAAGGCACACCACACGTTAAGTTTAGGGCTGTCTCGCTCATGCTCCATTTCGACATGTGGGTTTTCATTTCCCCATATCCTACAATTATGACGGTAAACTTTACCACAAGTGTGAAAGGTCGCTTCATCGGAGAATACCACATGATTGAGAAATTCATTGTCATCATCGAGGTGACATAGCATTGCATTTGCGAACTAGACCCGGCTGGGCTTATCATTTGGCTGTAACTTCTGCACTAGCTGGATCTTGTTGGCTCTAAGCCACAATCCTTTGTGCACAATGTCGTGAACAGTAGATTTTGGAATACCCAATTCTTCACTTGCCCGTCGAATGGATTTCCGCGGTCTACGTTGAAAAGCTTCGCTAACTGCTTCAACTCTATCTGGAGACAACGCTTCATTGCCGCTTCCCTTCTTTCTCAACAAAGAACCTGTTTCGAACAGTTGCTTGTGCCATTTCACTATGGTATGTCGCTCTGGAGGTTTCTGTCCATATTCCTGTCTGAATCTCCATTGCGCAAAGTAGGGAAACTTTAATTCCGCAAGGCAATAACAGCATTGCACTTTCTGCTGCACCATGAACTCCGCCATTTTCATGCCACGCTTCATCACATTCCGCTGCTGCGCATTACGTATGCGTTATCTGCACATTATCGGACAATTTATCAATTATCTCACTGCTCCTAAAAATGTGATGGTTTTTATACGAGGTAACCATAAAAAAATAATTCTAACTTACATGGATGAGGAAATATTGACATTTGTTATTGGTAGTGATTCTGCCGGACACGCTGTATTCTTAACGCGCGATAAATTTACCGTTAAGGTTATTATATATACACTCGCGTATTTAATTATGTATTTAAGAAAACACGTTACGAGTCTAATGGTTAAAATACACATCAATATATATAGGACTTAACTAAATTTATTAATTATAAATTCCTTCGCGACTTTAAAAGTTACTTTAACATTTAAACATCTATTATTTTTGGAAATGTTATAATAGATATATCATTAAATTTACCACTGGAACTTTTGGGATGAGTTTAATTAAATAGATTAAATAAACACAAAATCCAGTGAAATAAAATGAAAGCACTAGACCACTGATCACTTTAACAAATATATTATACCGTGCACAGAAAAGAAACACTCCAATGGTAGCCACCAATTTCAGATGGAAATCTAGCATAATTTCTACGATAGCTAGTGAATCTAAAATCTCTGGCACTGAATGGCTTTCTAGTGGTCTGTATATATTTAAAGTGGAATTAAAGATGAGGGGGGCATGAGAAAGTTGACACTTTTTTAGATCTCAGAAGACTTTCGGGGATCTGACCGACAGACTAAAGAGAGATGCCGTCCCCTGGTTTCCCGTTTCCCCGTTCGTTGCATCCGACGTCTTCCCCCGTTCGCTCCGTCTGCGGTCGGTTTAGCACTTAACATAGAGGTGCGAAAATTCCGCCAGGAAAGCTTGCGTCTCGTTTCCGGGACCACTACTGATTTGATCTCTCCCGCTCAACGTTACTGAAACCACTTCCGTGTCTGTTTGATCCTGTTCCGCTCTCTCTGTTTGATGAAGGCAACGCCCATCACTGGCCAAGTTAATGAAAATAACTCCATATGATTGCTCCAGCGATGTCCGTGGGCGTGATTTAATCTCTCCTTAAATCAATGCGATGACCAGAATGAACGGTAGATAAACTGTCCACATATTAATCAGCCAACGTGTTGGCCATCTGCGTGGAACGGTTTCATAGCAATGAGTCCAGGTGAAAACAAATTCCCGTTTGATGAAGAGTTACCAAAATATTCGGGGGCACTGATGCTAACGAAGGGGTCGCTACAAAGGGTCGTACTATAGAATCCCACGATTCAGGGTCAGCTGAGTTCGTCTGTGACAATTATTTGAAAGCACAGTGGGCTTATTATAACGTTTGCTAGTTTTGTTAAGTCAAGAGTAATTTTATTTTATTCTTTGATGTAAGGGTAATTTAGTGGGTTACTTTGAGGTGAGGATAGTCATTTAGATTTCTGGTGAGCGCAGTGCCACTCCTTTGTGCGAAAGGCACTTTGAGGCAGAGGTGTTTCTCTGTTTGCTCTTTGCGGAGCATGGCAACACCAATGCGGCTGGTGTCCATCACAAGCCCACAAGAAGCATTTGTATGCTATTGCAGTGGTTGTTTCGGTAACGATGTGTTTCATATGATGAGTTCCCAACCTCATCAGTCGGAATATACGACATGCTTCAGAGCGCAGGGACGAATAGTGAGATGGATCAGTTCCGAGGTGGTGGTTTATGCTCATTAATGAGAGTATTCATTGTACATATCGTTTAATATTATTTTATGCATATTTCATTGTTATTTAGTTATTGTTATGTGTCGGATAATTTATGAGAGCACGTGGGTCCACTTGGGAACAAATTATGTCTCTTCTCGCTCCTTATGGAGCATAAGGCCACCAGTGTGGCTGGCCTCCGCATGGAGACCGCACAAAGCATTCAGATGCTCTTGCAGTAGTGGTTTCGGTAGCAATCTGTGTTACATGGTGAGATTGCCAGCCTCCTGCACAACACCATACTAGTCTGATTAGACGACATGCATGGGCTGAGTGTGTGTGCATGATAGTTGAATGTTTCAGGTAGCGTGGAAGAAGGACAGTTGACAGCTGAGAGCATGGTGTTTCTCATTATTTAACTGTTATGATTTTAACTAGTCGGTGCTTTGTGTTTCACATTAGAAATTGAGCACTGGCTGGGTGTTTTGTTTCGTTTGCTTACTTGTTTAATGTTTGTTCATTAGTTTGCTTTGTGGGTTATGGTCACTGAGAGGGTTGTATGAATAAATACAGCCCCTGCCTTAGAATCAGAGTTTTATTGTTGATCGGGTCGGTTGCGAGTGTGCAAGAAAGTGATCACATATCACAACAGCATCATCATCATCTCGCCCACCCTAACGCAATATATTTGAACTTAGCTGCCAATGACAGTTCTGCTCCTTCTTATGGGTTGGTTCTTTTCACTCTGCTCACGCTCGTCTCTGATCAAGGTTGTCAGGGGTAGCTCGTTTCTCAGAAACGTCAAGGAGAGTCGACCACGTGGGGCTTTCGTCTTAAAGCTTAGGCCACAGTTCCGTTCTTGTTCCAGAGAGTACTTTCTGCTGGTACAATCACTAAGCCAATCTTGGCTACAGACTTGTTGCTCAGATGAATAAAAGAGACGAGTCGGTTTCTTGCACGCGTCTGGGGTGTCTTTAATTTGACAATAGATTCCCTCTTTGACTCCGTGTGTTTCTTCAGTTTCCTAGTCCCGGTGTTCCTTATTAAAATGTAGAGATTTCCTGTGCTTTGTAAGTTTTATTTGGTTCTCCAATAAAAGGTCCGGTTAAAAAAACAGAATTATGAATCTAGTCTTCACTCTGGCGAGGTCTGATGTTGTCTCGGCGAGCGTGAAATTCACAGTGAAATAAAACTGCGAAATGGTCAGACTATATTCCTATCTTCCTATGCCTTCGTTTGTTATGGAGTTAAATAAACGCTCCAATCATATTCAAACAGGTCGGGTGTAGTACTTTCAAAATATTTCCGACATGGAAAAATGTTACAAAGGTAACGTCTCCCATATATGATAATATGATGTCCGATGCCCTTGTGTACAAACGTACAGTCAGATCGGGGAACTCACATGACAACATGTGTAAGCTGTAATACTTATTACTTTATTAGAAAGTAATATTGTCATAACAAGTCGGTCTGGAAGCGATTATGTCACACTTGTCCGCCCACATGTGTCACACAGACAGTAATCTCGTTATCTGTCGTATGAGTACGCAAAACTCTGTGTCTGCCCATCTGGGATACCAACCGAGTCGTCTTATCTGCGGTTCAGTCTAAACACGCCGGCGACTATCTTATCTCAGTTGCTCACCGCAAGCTAGGATGATCGGGTAACAAACCGGTGACATCACCGAGAGGAGTGTCGAATGATTTGATAAAATCAAATATCTGCTACTTAGCAGAAAAATAACGACGAAAGAAAGAAAGAAAAGTGCGATACTTGAGAGCACTTAATAAAAATCAGTACCACAAATGTACCGATAATGCCGGAGAGAAACAAAGATCGATAGGTGTTGAATTTCTGGTCTATATCATCAGACGATGTCTTTTCCTGATTTTTGGCAATTTGATATCGTTTCTTTATATCAGCTGCAAAAGCTTTTCTGGTAAGGGGGTCCTTCAATTTGCTGATGTCAAACCTTTTCTGTGTAGTTACAGTTGGTCCAGTAGTTCTGATTTTCACCTTCAGTTTTGCTACGACTAATTGATGGTCACTTCCAACATCTGCACCTCTTCTTACCTTCACATCTTGTAATGCATGTCTCCATCTACCATTAATCATCATGTGGTCTATTTGGTTTCTGTCCCGGCAATTTGGTGATTCCCATGTTAATTTGTGAATTTCTTTGTGTGGGAAAAGTGTTCCTCTAATGACCAGGCTGTTAATGCTAGAGAATCGTATTAATTTATCCCCATTTTCGTTTGCTGTTCCGCAGCCGCATTTCCCCATTATTTTTTCGTTATATGTATTGTATGTTCCAACTTTGGCATTGAGGTCTCCCATTACTACGATAAGATCGTATCTAGGTGTGTCTTCCATTTCTTTTTCCAGTTGTTGATATAATTCTATCTAGAAACCTATCAGTCAGGAAAGGAAACACATCTAAGTCCCATTCATGGTATCAAACCAGAGAATACCTACTGTCTTTGAGGAACCTGTTCAAGTTCTTGGCAGGTCGTATGATGCCTCATTAAAACACAAAATGGCAGTTCAACAGATAAGAGAAAAGGCAGACAGAGGACTGCAGATCATAGACCAAAGTAGACTAATCATCATAACCCTCCACTCATAGCATAGGCCTTCAACAAACACATGCGAAGTCCTCCTGTTACGTGCCATCACCTCAAGTTCTTTCCACGTTTTCCTCATCATTTTCACCTCTGTTTCCAGCTCTCTTCTCCATGTGCTTCTTGGTCTACCTCTGCCTCTCTTGCCCTGGGGGTTCCAGAACAAGGACTGCCTTGTAATGCTATCAACAGGTTTCCTCAGTGTGTGTCCTATCCATCGCCTTCTTCTCATCTCTTGTTCCACTGGCACTTGTCTAGTTCTTGTCATCAGTTCCACGTTGGTAACCTTGTCATACCATTTTAATCCCTCTATTCTACGCAAGCATCCATTTATGAAAGTCTGTAGCTTTTTGGTTGTTGTCTTTGTTGTTCTCCATGTCTCAGAGCCATACAATAAAGCAGACTCATAGGAAAGTTCAAACTATGGTGCCTCCAGTTCATGAGACAAACATGCAGTAACTTTAAAATGATTAAATGGAAGTTAAATTTGTAACATTACAAATAACAAAATTTAATAATAACTTTAGGTTTTAACAGTTTGAAAATAAATTGAATAGTTTAGAAGAAAAGTTTCATCATTGATTTATAGTAGAGATGATGGGAAAAGTTCACTTTGGCAGCGTATATTTTTCACTTAGCTGCCAATAGTAGTTTCTGGTACCCACTGATGGGTTCTGTGTACAATGCTCTCGCTCGTCGTTGGTCAAGGTTAAAGGCGCCGCACGTTCTCAGAACGTCAAGGAGTAATGGCAAAGCTGGTCCTGCGTCTGTCTATAAGACCCTCTTATGATGGCGTCTCGCACAACGTCAGTGTACTTCTACCTTCAGTTGGTTCCAGAGATAGTACTTTCTGCTGGTACCACAAATAAACTGTAGTAATAGAATAGAGACGCTCTTCTGAGTATGGCGTTTTCCGACACATAGTTATGTCCCCCCCCCCCCCCTTCTATTCTACCATCCCATTTTATCTTAGAATTTACCCTCGATTAGAATTAAATTTAATCCCACGGGATAAACTTTCTTTACATTTAAATTGAAAAGCTTTAGCTTTACATTACACTTAAATCAAAAGGGTAATAGCTCAGATAGAATCTGTTTACATTTACATCTCCACTGATTGAAAAGTGTTCACAATGTAAATTGAATATGTTTTCATTTATGTTTGCACTCATTTGAAAAGTTTGAAACTTCCATTAAGTTAAAAATGAATATTTTCACATAAACATTTCCACTGGTTTAAAGCTTGAAAACTTACATTAATTTTAAAGTGAATATGTTTATATGGACATTTACACTGCTTGAAATTGTAAGTATTATAATTAAAATGTACATCATTTCTTTCATCTTTCCCTCCCTGCTTCGTATGGAACTTGGGACTACTTTCTGCTTTTAGTTCTAATTAAGAAACTAGCAATGAAGCAATCACCAGCCCGTGCAGAGGTGGTTTATGAATCATCATTCTATACGCTGGGGTTGCCAGCCTCAAATGACTTAGACATCCACTAGCGATTTTCACATATTAAAATTCACATGGTAATACACATATATATTTTAGTTCACATGGTAGTAATAAAATATAGAATGTAAAATGACAACTTACGCCAATCCTGGCTCACAGACTGTTTGCTAAGATGAATAAAAGAGACTTGAATGGGCCTCTTACATGCGTCTGGGGTGTAGTTAATTTAATAAGTTCCCTCTCTGACTTCGTGTATGGGCCTTCAGTTTACTCAGTCCCGGTTTCCTTATTTAATATGAAAGAGATTTCCTGGGCTATGAAAGTCCGTCCAAAATTCTCCAATAAAAGGTGTTCGGTATGCTAAGAAGGAATTATGAATTCTAGGCTTCACTCTAGCAAGGTCTGGTATCTTTGCAAACGATCTTCATAGTGGAATAATACTGAAACGTGTCAGGTTATATTTCCTGTCTCCCCCGCATCTGTTTGTTATGGAATTAAATAAACGCTCCAATCATTTTCAAACAGGCGGGTTAGGCTGTGGTATTTCCAAAATATTCCACCTGAAATAAGGTGAATAAAGTAAAAGGTCACGTATTACCATATATGGCAATAAGTCATACGATGCCTTGCGTACAGACTCGCGAACATGTCGTTAATCTTACATGACAACGTGTGTCCGATGTAACAATAATTACTTTTATCACAAAGTAATCTTGTCATCTACGTCTGTGATACGGTCCTTTATTGGGCTATATTCTTATGTTGAAGTAAGAAGTCCTTCATATATATTTTTTTATTAATTCACAAGGAATCATACACTGATTCAAAACCAAGCACAGACAGGGGTATGTCCATTCAGTCCCCGCCCAAAAGCCGTATTCTTCAAAACATTAATGACACCCCAAAGGCCAGGCTGGACGATTCACATAACGACTTAATAAACATCTTGAAGCTCCAAATATATTTTGATAATATGCACATAAAGTTATGGCATCAACAAGACAGTCTCTAGTGTCGTTGTACAGTCCTGTAACTGGGACAATGTCGAAGGCATTTCCATACAGTTTTTATTATAATAATTCAACACGTTCATCAGGTCAGACATCATTCCTTTTACATAAATACGGGCATCATCGCACGGAGGTTTATGGATGATCCCGAGATGGAATACAAAGGAATGTGACCAGTAAATCTTCGAACACTCAGGAGCATAAAACACATACGTCCAACACCTTGAATAGACACACAGCGAATCCCAAAGCCAATGGACTCTTTAGTTAGCAGACTGCAAAACTGGCGTCTGCAACTTAGGCCACCAAAAGTAATGACATCACTTCCTGAAACCAGGGCAACGGTCTCGTAAACAAATCAACTACATGTCGAACTGTATTGATATCGACATACATGTTATGAACTTTACTCATAACATTTACTCTCCCCCCCCCCCCCTCGTTAAATAATGGAAACGAAGTTTGCATTATTTACGTGGTGTGAGTTCAAAACATCACTGGAGTGCAAAGGTGGTATCATCAAATTTCACTGTTGGTATGAAATAGTATAGCACCCAGGTTTGTGCTCCACAGTAGGCAAATAAACACTCAAGGTGTGGACATTAGTAACTAAGTTACTAACACCATCGACTACAAAGGATACAAATCATTTAACAACAGTGTGAGGTAACCATAGCAAACTCATCCAAAATGTAAAAATAAAATGATTATATCAATCCAGGCACTATCATACTGAGTGTACATAGTGAGTACACAGGAGCCGCGGTAGCATAGTGGTTAGTGCACTGGCTTCCTAGCGCAGTGGTCTATGGTTCGATCCCCAGATGAGGTGGGAATATTTTTAGGGCACAAACGGCTCCTGGGTCGACCCAGCCCCAAATGAGTACCAGAGCAACTCTGGGAAGGTTAAGGCGGCCGGCGTGATGCCGACCACATCACCCCTAGTGTGCCGACGGTCAAGATAATATGGGCCTAACACCATATTCCCAATATGCCTCAATGGGCGTGTAACGGGTTCCTTTACCTTTTTTTTACTATCATACTACACACCGTCCAAAACACCTAACTGTCCCGTCAGGTAACATTAGTCACTTAGTCTCAAAATGCAGAGCATTAAAATTAAGTAATAGAGACAATAGATGACATGAGGCAGACAATAATCTGTATCATCAATAATGTGTATGACTGCGACATTTTGTCAAATGAATAACATTATGTGTACTTCAGAATTATATATCATGGATGTAACATATAAGTGTGAGCAATAGAAAAAACTATGCTTATGTGTAGTAATAACAGCTCATAGTATGGCGTATTAGCTATTAACTGTAGTAAAGTCCAGTGTGAGTGTGACAAAACTGTGTCAAAATCTCAACAATTTCTAGTTAATTCACATTAATCACTAATTAATATTATATAACCATGTTCAATTCCATGATGTAAAGTCCTTTCGAATGAATCAATGTTCATACAATGTTCCTAGACGTATGTAGAAGTACATTCTTGACAATGTCCATGATTGTCCACCATGTGATATACTGTTATGATCAATTCAATTGTCTATAATCACCGCGAATTTCAATCGAACAAAATTCAGAGAGAAAATTTTCTTGTGTCCGTTTGATATTTTTGAGTCAGTCATTTCAGCGTTATGTCACTTTATTTGGAAACGTTAGTCATGTCACTTCAGAATGATAAAATATGTCCGCACGAAAATCTCCTGAAAGGACATCACTTGTAACATTTCACCAAAGTTATGTTTTTAAGTACGTAAGTGGCATATACGTACTGTCATTCAACCACAATATCAGAAGTAATGCGCTGAGTTCAACGAGGTATTAGTCCATTTTGAGCATTCAAAAATGCATCATCATCTTGTTGCTGTGCGAACCGCTTTCTGATAACAACAATGTTTCTTTATATGACAATGTAACCATGTAGCTTAGTTCACAGCATAGTTAGCGTACACAATGTCAGATAATCTTTTCAATCGTTATAGTTGATGTGCCAATGTATTGTGTTATACGAACAAGTTGTTATACATGGAATATTTTCTTGATCAGGTCATCATGAAGCATGTATGTAGGTTAGATGCGATCTTGTGAATCACCTGTATTCGTAGAGTTCACATGCGACATAAGGTGTTGCATGCATCTCGACAAGACATCAGCCATGACATTTTGGCTGCCTTTGATTGCCTTGATGTCGTAGTCATAGAGTTGAAGAGCGAGCGAGGCTCGAGCGGCCCTTTCATTTTTAAACCTTGCTGTTCTGAGATATGCCAAGGCTTTCTGGTCTGTCTCCAGAGTGAATTGGGCTCCCATTAGATACCGCTGCAATTTTGTGAAGCAGAAGACAATTGCCAGCAGCTCCTTCTCCACAATAGGATACCGCTGCTCTGTGGGCGACAACGTTCTGCTAATATACAGCGTTGGGTGCATGTAACCTTCAAATTCTTGCATTAACGTGCCCCCGGTTCCTGTATTAGACGCGTTAACTCTGAGGGTAAATGGAAAACGAGCGTCAGGTAACCTCAAAATTGGCAATTTAGAAAAAGAACATTTGAGTACATTTAAGGCAACATCACAAACATGTGTCCGGATGACTTCGTTTGACGAGTTTTTCTTTACCAACGAGGACAAAACTGAGGTAATATCTGAAAAATTATGTAAGAATTTTCTATAGAAATTCACCAAGCCTAACAGACTGCGAACTTGCTTCTTAGTTCGAGGAATTTCAAGATTTAAGATCTTCGAGATAGTAGAGTCCTCAGGTTTTAGAAATCCACCTCCTATTTTATTACCAAGAAAAGAAATTTCAGTGAATCATATTCTCGTCTTAAAAGGTCTAGCAGTAATATTATGTAGACGCAAAGTATTCAACAAAGACTGAATTCCTACAATATGTTCATCCCAAGTTCGATGAAATAAACAGATATCATCTATATAAGTGATTAAATCTTCACGGTCAGAAAAAAGTTTTCACAAAGGTAGCACGAGCGACATAAGATTGAACTGAAATAAACCTACAGGTGTAGCGAAAGCTGTATAAAGTTTAGCTCTGTTTGATAATGGCACATGCCAATAGCCTTTAAATAGTCAAATTATAGTATCAAGATGTGTGCATTCTACATAAATGAACCTTAGAATGTACAACTTTATTAGCCTCATCATGAGGACCAATGGGGAACAAGATCTCATGTACATGATTAGTGGGAAGAAAACATTCACTGATGATTTTGGGCTGAAGGAAATACACCAACCTAGCTGGGAAATCATCAATGGATTCCTCAGTAATGGGAGGAAGAGATTTGGTATTAGCACCATCATCATCACTCAAAATTGTGTCTATTTGAGTTCGAACATGCGATCGTGCATGTATACGCCTAAATGCTTGCGCTCTGGTATTGCCACCCCTGGCAGTATATATATATATATATATATATATATATATATATATATATATATATATATATATATATATATATATATATATGTCGTTGTTGCTCCCACCTCAAAATATCATCATCAGTACAATCACGAAGGCCAGGGATATTTCCGAAAATTATCCCAGCCACTGGTTTAGACAACAGACAAACTATAGTCCTGCCTGTAAAATACGGGGTATCTAAAAATACGTCTGCAGTGGAATAGTATTCCACCGCACACCCAAATGTAATGCACTGAACCTCTTCGCCTGTATAATCAGCAGGGTCTACTAATGAACCGCGAACCCCCACAGTGGCGGATCCATTGTCCCTGAGTATTGAAACAAGTTGGTTGTTCACAAAACCCTTATAAAAAACCACAGATCCTGTCCCATTATAAAAGGACATCACTGGCAAAGGATGTCCACACTGAAGCCTAGGAACTACCTCTGGTTGAAACAAAGAATTACATTCAGAACAATTAGAATTGTTGGATAAATCAACACTACAAGCATTTTCATGAGCTAAACCACTATTATTCTGAACTGGATTATTGTCACCAACATGTACGACAGCATTTGAACGTTCAGGGTTCCATGCCTGTCTGAAATTATGGTTCTGTTGAGAACCTCTATTATTAAAGGAACTGTCATTATTTCCATGAAATGACCTTTGTCCTCTTCCTGATCTGGCATTATATCCGCCGCTATTTTGAAAATCATTAGGCCTGAATGATGACTATGGATTATAATAGCCATCATCATAAGAGTTATAATTCCTTTGAGGCTGTTGGAAATTTTCGTTAAAATTATACCTGCCTCTGTTAATGCCATAGTTATGGTTTTGATTAACTCTATAGTTTTTGTCAATGCTGTTAGATCTCTGCATAAGTGTATTATAATTTACAGTCCTAGCAGATGAACTGGCACGGAGTCCTTAATGTTAAGACTTACTAAGGTTCCTACCCGGATGAGCAAATTGATATTGACAACCAAGAGTTTCAAGGTTAGCTAAATTATCTGGTTTCCTCTCCTGCAGGAATGACAAAAATTCTCCACTGATAGAAGACAATACCTTATCTCTCAGAATCAAATCAGATAGTCCATCAAAAGTTTTTTTAAATCTTGGACAAGTCAACCCATCTAGAAAAGTACAGCTTAACGGATGAGATAAATTCAGTAAAATCTTTTGCTGAATCTGGCAATAATGACTTAAATTTCAACCTGTAGCCATTTTCATCCAATTGATACTTCTTCAGAACTCCGCCTAGGCCGGTGCCAAGCCCAGCTGAAAATGGAAGAGGACGGCCTGCATGGAAGCCGTAAGGAGGCAGCAAAGGCACAACAGGCCAATCACCTGTTTGCTTTAAACTATGATTACGAGTAATATAAGAGAGAAAACCGGACTGATTCTAAAGGCGACGAACTGGAACGGACTACGGACTACGACTTATGGAACTTGGAACACAAGAAGTATAAATGGGAAAGAAGAGGAGCTGGTGGAAGAGATGAGGACAGCAAAACTAGAAATCCTGGCTATTACGGAAACAAAGATAAAGGGACAAGGAGTCATGGATCTCGATGGCAACACGCTGCTCTACAGTGGTGTACCCACATCTGAAATAGCTAAAGGGAGCGTGGGTTGCATTGTGGCCAAAACCAGAAAGATAGTATTAAGGGATGGAACTTTGTCTCGGAGCGCATTATGGTTGTAAAACTAAAAGAAGCAGAAACCATAGTCAACCTGGTCATAGTGTATGGGCCAAATGAGGATGAGAGAGCAGAGGTCAAGGAGGAATTCTCTGAGCTGCTTCAAATGACAGTGGATGACTGCCTAGATGAAATTATCATGCTCAGAGATTTCAATGCCAGAGTTGGAAATGACCATGCTAGATGGGGTGGAGTTATCGGAAGATATGGAGAAGATACTCTCAATGACAATGGAAAGCGACTCCTTAGATTCTGCAGTGAGCAGAATCTGATCATTACCAACACAAAGTTCCCCCATAAGCGCGTACATGCATACATTAGGTGTGAACTAACAAAGAATGAGAAGTCAGTGATCGACTATGCCATTGTTAGGAGGAACTCATTCAAATATGTCCGGGATGCTAGAGTCTAGAGGGGGCCAGAGATTGGAAGTGATCACTACCTGCTTACAATCAATAGAACAATAGAAAGAGTTGCTCAGCCTAGGAACTGCCCAGCATCACGCAAGAAACCAAGTAAACGAACAGAAGAAATGAGCATTAAGACCTACAAGCTGAGAGAGCCAGAAATTAAGACCAGATATCAGGGGCTTATTGCTACAGTGGTGAGAATCACAGAAGAACAACCTGATGCCATGGAAACCCTGTGGCTTAAATTCAAGGATATCATAAAGACAGCTGCTGCAGAAGCATGCGGTGAAGTCCGACTTGGGAACAAGAGAAAGAGGACACCTTGGTGGACAGAGGAAGTCAAAGAGAAAATAAGAGAGAAGAAAATGGCATGGAAACAATACTTAGGAGCTAAAAACACAGCAGGACAAATATAGAAATATAGAGAATATGTGATACCCAGAACAGAAGCAAAGAACAAGGTGCTAGCAGCAAAACAGAAGTCCTGGGAATAATTTGGAGAAAAGCTAGAAAAGATGCGCAAGAAAACCAGAAATTGTTCTATAAGACCCTAAAGAACATGAGGAAGGAAAAACAATGCCCTCTCAAATTTATAAAGGACAAGCAAGTCAAATTGCTTACTGCCCCGAAAGAAGTATTGGAAAGATGGAAAGAATATTTCTCAGAACTCCTTGATGGTGAGCAAGGTCAAGCATCAGAAATGATAACCACTAGCACAGAAGAGGAAACAAATGGTGATGAAGATGACATAACGATGGTAGAACTGAATGCAGCACTGGAGAAAATCAAGATGGGCAAAGCAGCAGGGCATGATGGTATAACACCAGAAATGGTTAAAAACATGGTAGCATCAGACGACCTATTTACACTTAAGGGTCCTACAGGCATCGTGGTGCAACAAGACCGTACCAAAGGATTGGGAGATGGCCATCATAACACCAATTTCCAAAAAAGGTGACAATCGACAATGTGGAAACCATAGAGGCATATCCCTTCTCATTGTCCCTGGTAAAATCTACTCTAGAATCTTAGAGCAGAGACTCCTACGCCTAGCTGAGCCACAATTGGATGAGGTCCAGTGCGGATTCCGAGCAAACCGAAGTACTCAAGACCTAATCTTCACACTCAGACAGCTGAGTGAAAAGGCCCTTGAGTATAAGAGTGAGATCCATCTTTGTTTCATAGATCTGGAAAAGGCATTTGACAGTGTCCCCTGGAGCAAACTTTGGGACTGTTTGGCAAGAAAGAACATTCCAGCACCTCTGATTCATGCTATACAGAGCTTCTACAAGTCTTGCAGAAATTATGTGAGAACAGCAAACCATAAGTCAGAAGCGTTCTGGACCACCACTTGTGTAAGACAAGGTGATATCCTGTCAAATTATCTTTTCATACTCCTCATGGACGATGTTATCAAGGCATGTAAGGAGAGAACAAGAAAGTATTCAGTGGGGTACTGGAAGATGAGACAGATCTCTATTTCGGAGCTAGCATTTGCTGATGATGTTGCCCTGATTGCTAAATCAGAGGCACATCTCCAATCCAACCTGCAAGTCTGGAAGGAAGAGCTGGAGAAGAGAGGGATGGTCATAAGTAGCTCTAAAACAAAATCCATGGTGATATCACGAGAAGAAAGAAGACATCCGATTAAGCTGGGAGAACAGATCCTGGAGCAGGTCGACCACTTTAAATATCTCGGAGCTATTATAGACCGAAAGGGAGGCATCAAAGAAGAGTTGGCCACTCGAAAAGCAGCAGCTGGGAGACTTTTTCAGGCCATAAATCGAGGATTCCTCAGCAAGAAAGAGGTTGGTAAGAAGACGAAGATGGCTGTATACCGCTCCACCTATGTCCCAGTCTTGACATATGGATGCGAGTCACGGGCAATGAATACAACCCATAAAAGCCAGATCCAAACCTCAGAAATGAGGTATCTGAGAAAGGTGGTTGAAGTAATAAGAAGAGACATGGTCCGCAACCAGACGATACGTCAAGGCCTAAAATCCCACCTTCTGCAGACCCAAGTAGAACAGTCCCAACTAAGATGGTTTGGCCATGTTTGCAGAATGGGAGAAGATCGGCTACCACGACAAGCATGGGAAACAAAGAGCCAGGGATTCAGACCCCCAGGACGACCCAGAGTCCGCTGGGAGGACAACATTAGACAATCTTTGAAGGAACGACTCTCTCTTCCAAACCTCTACACCTCACGGTAGAAGGGGAACGACTAAGTAAGTAGTAAGATACTTCTTCAGTAGCAAGACTTTTACAGCTTCATAGTCTTAACCAGTCTGACCATCCATAGTACAGACTGCAGTAAGTGCCTCACCTACTAATAAATTCCTGAGCCTACTAGACCAGGTAGCTCGATCAATATTAATCTCCTGACAATAGGTCTCGTTTCTATTGATGAAGCATGAAATATCGTCGATATCTGAGTTAAACTTTGGTAGATTGATCTTAAAATTAGAAGAATGATCTTTCTTACCAGCCTCACCAATCATCG
This sequence comes from Oreohelix idahoensis, assembly GCA_024509875.1. NCBI lineage: Eukaryota > Metazoa > Mollusca > Gastropoda > Stylommatophora > Oreohelicidae > Oreohelix > Oreohelix idahoensis. The sequence goes on along the minus strand of JAMPIV010007348.1, from coordinate 97,904 downwards.
GAATAACCTGAGGTTGTTGCAGTCTCAATTTTTCAATTTCCAATTCCGCCATTCTCAGTTCTTGTTGAGCTCTTATTTGAGCCTGAGCATAGGCCAATTTTTCTTTTTCAAGAGCCATTTCTTCTTGTCTTCTTTTCAGCTAATTCCTCCTGTCTTCTTTTATCAGCTAATTCTTCGGCTGCTTTCTTATCATCTCTCTCTAATTTTCTTTGATCCCTGAGTTCATTGGCTTCTTGCCTTTTTAATTCTTTTTCATACTCAGTAGATGCATATTCCCTTAAAGCCTCACCTTCCAATCTAAAATCCTTTCCAGCCTTAATAAAAGACTCCAAAGTAGCCATACTTTACAATTATTGTGCTTTCCAATAGCTATACAATAATGTAAATTTTATATAATGAGTATGTCAGCAATATATTATTCACCACTTCAAAATTACCCAACTGTATGCAATAATAGATATTATAGTAGATGTTAAATATGGAGCACTAAAGAACAGATATACAAACAAGATGACTGAATACAGCGACAAGAGCTAAATGAAGAAAATACTTAGGAAACAATAAGGCAGAAATTTTGAATTAGAACAAATGGACAAAATGCAGCTCTATCACACATATTCTTCTTCTTCCTTCTTCCTCGTTCGCCCTGAAAAGGATGGTGGTTGCGTTGTGTCTGTTTACGCCGTAGCTGTGATATCTGCACCTTTCGGTCGACACATCCGACTTCTGCACGGCATTTTTTAGGACCGGGTTTGCCTTCCCATTTCGATCCACACTCGCTCAGCCAGACTGCACTGCTGCAGACTGTTTCCAGGACCACCACGTGGAGGTGGAGTGCGGTCTTGACCAGCTCTGGTTCGCTGGTCCTGACGCAGGCAGTCAAGCTATGAGTCGCTGACTGCGTTCTCTATTGCTGCGTCTTTGGGTCCCTATCACACATATGACAAGACAATCACGAGTTTACAACATGTATGACATTTAAAACGTTAGGGATAGCAAGATAAGGTCAACAATTTCACAAACAATAATGGATAACAACTAAATAAAAAAAATTACAATCAACTAAACCATAAAAACAAACTTGCCAATTAACAACACTGCAAAACTAACAAACAGAGGTAATGGTGATCTCAACAGCAGCAGATAACTCACAGCTTTGTCATGCCCCGCTATTTGAGAAGATCATAAACCAAACCCTAAAGAACGCCTATGAATTTCTCTCGACCATACATTATTGTGGTATTGAAAAAAATTCACAGGTCCCACCAACCTCCCACTAGGCACAGCACATTAAAACATGAAAATAAAAATATGGCCAAAAATAAAAAAAACTCTGGCAAACAGTCTCATCGGCAACACAGGCTGTATGCAACCATAAATATACTCATCTGTTTTGCCAGGCAAAAATTTCCTCCTGGATTTCACGTCACCCTCAGCAAGGAACGATGAAAATCTTTCAGAGTTGGCCAGGATAGGCCTAGAAGTCACGAACAGCTGACTTGAACTGGACATCGCTTTGGTCCATCATCTTCATAAAATACCCATCTTCAGGCATCAAATGTAATACAGGAACTCGTATGTTGTACAGGAAAGTCTTTTCCTGAATGATAACTTCAACTTTGAAGTGTAGTAAACACTACTTCTTAAAATAACGTTCCTCAATTTTTCATATCGATCGGCAGACGATGCAATTCGCCATCTTGGAAATTTTCGGAGCATAAAACACATACGTCCAACATCTTGAATAGACATACAGCGAATCCCAAAGCCAAAAAAACGCTTTAGTTAGCAGACTGCAAAACTGGCGTCTGCAACTTAGGCCACCAAAAGTAATGACGTCACTTCCTGAAACCAGGGCAACGGTCTCGTAAACAAATCAACTACATGTCAAGCTGTATTGATATCGACATACATGTTATGAACTTTACTCATAACAGTCTGTCCATAAATTGTCTCCCCGTATTCCAAGCTTTGGTGATCCGCGCACCCATCTTATCGGTGATTAAGCAGATAGCGCTGGGCAATGTACGTGTTAATCTGCCACGGCCAAGCTTGGTACAAGGGAATTTTATCAACCTGCCTCTCGTAATATTATCTCTACCTCTCCTTGCAGATGTGAGGTGTTTATCATCCACAAGGAGTGTCAGATAACAGACAAGACACAATATACTGAAAGTAGTGAAAGAATACTTGAAAACATAAACTATCTGCTACATAGTATAGACAGAAAGAACTAAAGTGCAACAGCTGAACGCACGCAATAAAATCAGTACCACAAATGCACCGATTACTGCCGGAGTGAAATAGAGATCGAGAGGGGTCGCCCCATTCTGTCACACAGCCTACATTGAAAACTGGAAAGAAGTGGAAAGTGAATGAAGCTGTTGGTGCTGCCCAAGAAGCTCTCAAGTTAATGGAGGCAATCGGATACACACAGACTAATAGACGGGGCTTTGACTATAGTGACATCCGCTGGTGGTCCAAAGCATCAAGCAAGGAACGCAGTGATATGAAAATTCGGGAAATCCGAGAAGCTGAGAATGATAAGAGGATGCAAAAACAGCATTGCAGCAAGCCCAAGAAGGCCAATGGACTACATAGGAAGGAGCTCTGCAGAGGCCCTTGACATAGAATGAAATATGGCATATCTTAGGCTGAGCTTCATTATTACGAGGGGCATTCAGAAAGTAATGCACCACATCGTTTTTCTCAGGAGCTGTTTATTAAAAAAACATGAAATTTATACACAATATACATGGATATGTCATGTAAACATCGGTATTATTTAATATAATCCCCATCAACTTGTACGGCTTTATGCAAGCGCGAAACAAGTGCATGTATTCCTAGCCCGTACCAGATTTTGTCTTGATCATGTAGCCATTTCTTCGCTGCATGAATCACTCTTTCATCATCTTCAAACCTTGTCCCACGGAGTGCATCTTTAAGTGGACCAAATAGATGAAAATCAGAGGGTGCCAAATCGGGACTATAGGGTGGATGGGGTAGTACAGTCCAACCCAATTTGGTGATTGCTTCCCGTGTTGCCAGACTTGTGTGAGGTCGCGCATTGTCGTGGAGGAGAAGCAGGTCTGCTGGATTCTTGTGCGGCCAAACTTTGCGAAAACGTTGATTGAGTTTTTTTCAATGTCTTAATGTAAGCTTGCCAATTGATTCCTCTTGGCATAACGTCCACGAGAATCACACCTTCAATGCCCCAAAAGACAGTGATCATGACCTTTCCAGCTGAAGGAATTGTCTTGAATTTCTTTCTTCGTGGTGATTGCGGATGATGCCACTCCATTGCCTGTCTTTTTGTCTCAGGTTCAAAATGATGTGCTCAGGTTTCGTCACTTGTAACGATCTTAGCATAAAAAGTTCTCTCCATTAGCATTGAAACGCTCCAACAATTCAGAAGAAATTGCTTTCCTTTGCAATCGGCGGTCATTTGTGAGACTTCGAAGAACCCATCTTGCACAAACCTTAGAAAATCCGAGAGTTTTTATTACTGCATTTGCACTGCCAATGCTGACTGACAGCTGTAAGGCCAATTGTTGAGTAGTGATTCGCCTATCAGTAAGAATAACGCCCTCAGCGCATTTCAACATTTCTGCGTTGGTGGCTGTGGCAGGACGACCACAGCGCGTCCGATCAAGCAGCTCCGTATCTCCACTTCCTGATTCTTTGATTCTCTGAACCCAGCGACTGACTGTAATCCTGTCGACTGCAAAACTTCCATACACACCACATAGACGCTTGTGAATGTTCACAATAGTTTCCTTCTCTGCAAAGAGAAATTCTATCACAATTCGCTGCTTATAACGCAAGTTGCTAACACGCACCATTTCAACGGTTTAGGGCAGCCGTATTATTTGGCCAGTTACGGTGCAATTTGGTGCACACAATTGGCACATGCCTTATTTGAAGTGTGCAAAATTTCATGCTTCTATCTTCATTATTAGCTGAGAAAAACGATGTGGTGCATTACTTTCTGAATGCCCCTCGTAGATCAATGTATAACCTCCTGACATCGTCTGCAAACCGTGTGAGACGGAGAAAGCGCGATGATGCTCAATGTCGTCTGCTATGGATTTCAGGACAATCATTTATATACTTTCAATGATTACTTTCATAACGGCCTCAAGTTGGTAGCATGAATAATGTGGCGAGAGGTTTTATTTGGCTCTTGGATCAGTATAGTACTGACAATTACAGAAATAGAATTTCTGCAGAAAATGGTGAAGTCCCAGTGTCTGAGAGGACTACTGGTATCACAAATTAGTTACGGCTGTGAATGTTCTGATCTCGAGACAATAGTAGAGAGGAGACCGACATAAAGCGCCACCTCCGCTGTGTAACTAACTGTGATATTAAAAAAACAAGGAAACAGATTTTGCTTAACAATGATAAAATTGACAAGGCTTCAAATACAATTTCCTAAGTATTTATTTAGTATATACACTATCTACTCTTGTGCTGAAGGGTGAATGTTGAAAAAAATGGGATGTAATGGAATTGTAAGTTTACATGTGATTTACAAATATTTATTTTATATATATATAAATATTTTACAACAAGTTTTCCCATTATAGGAACAAAAAAATTATATCAGCTGTGCTGTTAATTAAGGATATAACACTTATCAGCTATGCTGTTAATTTTGTCTCTTGCTATGCTAATTCACTTTCTCATCACTGACAGTTTCTATGCTCACAATGCTGACAGAAATGGTACTAATGTGTACTCATCTCTCTTAAGTCTGTTCTTCTTTGTTTGGTTCACACAACAACGGCAGAGTATCGTTCCTTTAGCCCACCCAAGACTGAGGGGGACCAAAGATGTAGAGTCTGGTCAACCTCTATGCTCCTGCGGAGTTCCAGGCAGCGGGATTGACTCGAACATACGATCTCAGTTTTTATGACACGACTGAAACCTGTAACAAAGCAAAAATAGGGGCTAATTTCTGTCCTCAAGCCCACCTATTTATAATGTGGATGAAATGAGCGTGTGCCTCAGTGTTTGCATGTAGGATGAATGACAACAAGGCTCAGTATGATTTAGCAATAGCGAGACAAGACAGGTGTCTACTTGCAAAGCATTCTTTCTGATAAACTAATACATGGATACAGTCAATAATATAAATTCAATGCATCAATAATATAAATTCAATACATGTGTCATGAAATATTCTAATCCACATATATAAATTATTAGGTAAATATGAAGCCTAACAAATAAAATTAATAAAGAGAAGAGCAATGGTAAAATGACAGTGCTGTCACAAGGAATGTACTCGAAATCCCCCTTGTTTTCTGCTTCGTCTGCAAATTGTAACGCTTTCACGTTGATAGTAAAAGCTTACTGTATTATACCCGCTTTCTTCAATGAAACGTGTGCTGTATTTCTTGGAAAAACATTAAGAGGCAGACTGCGTAATGACCTAAATTTTAAATTCCATTCATGTCTTTTTCTACATTACGTTACCAAAACGAACGAACAGATGGACAAAAGGATAGCGAGAAGGGAGAGGCAGAAAGCCGAACATTAAACACGCGTCGCGCGATACACAATTACTACTATCACGCGTGTAAGTCTACAAGCACTAACTTTTTCAGACGGACAGTGATAAAATACACTACCCTTTCCCAGAGTTAGGTTTATAAATCATAAAAAACTCTTATTAGAAAAGATAACATTAGATGGGTTTACGGTTGAGAACATAACAGTACCCAGACAGAACATCTTCGAAACAGGAGGTAAAAGAAATTGCATATTTTGAACGCAGCCACGTAGCTCCTTTAAATTTGTATTTTTGGGTTCCTTAGGGCTTGCTGACAAATAATATGTAAAACGTTACGCAAATAGTCCAGGAATTAATAAATTATACCCAAAATAAAATATTGGGGGTGCCTGACAGCATAAAATCATTTCTGCTCATAAGATTTTTTTTTAACGTGTTTGAAAAAAATTTACGTTACAGAAATAGCCTACCATGTAAACTCCAAATTGATTGGAGCGCAACAAATGAAAGCCTAACCACGATTGGTCGGGCTATAAATACTATCTTGGTTGTTAGGGGAAACGGGGAAAGGTAACATTTTTTTCAAACACTTGTCGAAACGGGGCTCATTGGTCAGACTCGCTGATATACACACTTGGGAGCGTTAGTTCGAAACCACTTGTTTAAAATAGCTTGATAAAGCATCAGTGCGTTGAAGCCAGCATATATATTTTGCTCAATAAAAGCCTGGAACATAGGCAGATGGAAATTTGTGCCAGTTTGTGCCAGAATTCATTGCTAATCAACGTATCTGTGTTATTCGTATGAATTGTGGTAAGCTTGAACCATTCAATATCTTTTAATGAAAATTGAATGTGAATTGTTGATTTATGCCTGTATATATATGTGTAGTTCAGTGGCAAACGTGAGGTAAAGCCTGTAATGCTCCAGCCTGAACAGAGGGTGTCGGAGAGAAGTAAAACGGCATGGAATGGCCAAATAGTACACTGACACCTGGATGATTGATTAGACAGAAATAATGCTGGAAGTGCAGAGGCGTAGTGACCATTAAGGATGGTAATGCTGGTATAAAGTATTTCAGATGAAGCTGACTGTTGGCCTAACGCTCTGAACGCAATGTTTGTGATGTATTGTGATCAGTGTAAAAAGAAAATATAAATTAGTTATGAAGTAGAAGGTACATCCTTCTTGATTTCAGGGACAGTGGTCTTGATGGTACTGAGCAGCACCTAGTCAGAGCTTTGCTGAATCCTGAGTCGGACAGCATACTCCTTGGTCTTTTTAGCTATCAGTGAGGTGTCTCCTGAACCCAGAGGAGAATTCGAGCAGAGGAGTCCTTTCCTGCCGCCATCACGCCAGATAAGCGAATTGGCCAGCTGAGCTCAACATTATGTCCCCTCATCTTGAACTGACTTTTTAAAATTAACATTAAGAGGGGAATTTACTTGTCTTAAAATCAGGAACTGTGAACATCTCCAATACTGGTCCCTAAAGACAAACTATTGAAGTCATGATGACAAATACCAACAGAGCTTGAACAAAACAAAACCAGTATTACCTCATTTTACTACTACACAACTGACACACATAGAACATTTGTAATAATATATGTCAATACAATATTCATATTAAATACATTCTGTACATAACTTGTAATTTAAATTGATTGTGATTCCTGGTTCCCTTGTAGTTGAATCAGGACACATATTCATTCATGCCAGTAATGAATACATATTGTTATTCGAAAGTTTATCAGTGACTCTTTTAAGATATCTTTGTAGAGTGTTATATGTATGTGAGTGTCACAGTGTTGTCAAGAGTAGTGGATTAAATTAAATTGTTTATCTGTCTGTTGTTGTGACTTACACTTCACCATACTCATACCCTAGACACATAACGTAGCATCACACTATTCCAGAATAATTCTGACTGAGATATATAGATATGTGGTAGCAAGTAAGGTTATCTATAATACACTACTCTTAATAGATATAGATACCTTCACAGCTGATCTCAGTCAGTACACTAAGTTCCCTATAAGTATTTATAACATCCCACTTCACCACATATATTGGGGGCTCGTCCGGGATTTTGAATCTTTAACTTTTAAAAATATTGGGGGTAATTCACTTCAGGGAATATAAGAATTAAAAGGTATCCTTGGGTGGAATTAAATAAGGTTGAGCTCACGGTGCCTGTGTTGTCCATTAGATAATAATAATAATAATAATAAATTCTTTAAGCGCCAAACACGGCGCATAAGGCAGAAACCAGTGCTCTCCAGGTTGTTCGTTGTGACGCCACTCCTCTTAGCTCTTGCACATTATTTAGGCCCAACGTTCTTCCTTCTCTTATTATTGTTCTTCTGAGTGTTTCTTTTGGTCTTCCTTTTTTCCGCTTACCCTCAGGAACCCAAGTGAGCGCCTGTAGTGGTATTCTGTTGTTTTGCATTCGTAGGACATGACCGATATATGACCATCGTCTTTTCCTTATATAGTCGGAGACATATTTCTGCCTAGAGTCTTCTCTTATTTGTCGATTAGTCTTGAATTCTTTCCAACTGATGTTCATGAGTTTTCTAAGACATTTGTTCTCGAATGTATTCAGCTTGTTCTCCAATGATTTTGTTATTTTCCAACTCTCACAGCCGTATGTTAACACTGAGATAACATTTGAATTAAACAGACGAAGCTTGGTATGTATATTCAATGATCGTAATTTCCAAATGTTAGATAATCTATTGAAGGCGCTAGCTGCCAAAGCAATTCTAGTATGGATTTCTCTTGTTGTGTCACCATCCTGAGTCATTTTACTGCCTAAATAATTGAAACTTTCAACTTTCTGTAGTTTTTCCCCGTTCAAGATGATATCAAAGGTCTCGTTAGAAAAGTTCATAGCTTTAGTTTTAGAGGCATTTATTTGGAGACCAATTTTAACCGAGAGATGACACAAATTATTTATTGCTTCTTGGGATTGTCTTGGTGTTGAACTTAAGAATGCTACATCATCTGCGAAATCCTGGTCCCCCAGGAATTTTCCATTTGTCCATTTTATACCCAATTGTTCATTGTGGGTATAGTTTCTCATAACCCAATCAATAGCTATTCCAAAAAGTAGTGGTGACATAATACAGCCTTGTTTCACCCCTGTTTCTACTGTAAACCATTCTGTATTCCCTTTATTTGTTCTAACACAACATCTTGCATTGTCATATAGCGCTTTGATTATATTCACATATTTTGTTGGAAAACCATAGATTGTAAGTATCTTCCACAATGATGGGCGGTGTAGACTATCAAAGGCTTTTTGAAAATCGACGAAGGTGATAATAAGTGGCGATTGCCTTTCCACTGATTCTTCTATAATTGTTCTTAGTGTGAATATTTGATCAATACATGATCGTTTCGGCCTGAAACCCGCTTGTTCTTCTCTGATCTTTTCGTCAGCATGCAATTTAAGTCTTTCTAACATCATGCAACATAATAATTTTCCAGGTACTGATAATAGAGATATACCACGCCAGTTATTACAGTCTGATAGATCACCTTTCTTCGGTAACTTTACAATAATACTGTCTTTCCATTGTTGTGGTGGTTGTTCTTCTCTCCATACTTCATTTATAATATCTAAAATTCTCAAGAGGTTGTTGTCATTAACTGCTTTAATCATTTCCCCTGAAATTCGTCAACTCCAGCAGCTTTAAAATTTTTTAATCTTTTAACGGCTTGTTTGATCTCGTCCAGCGTGAATTCATCGCAAGTTATTGGCAAAGTGGTTGTGGATGTTTCATTATTAAAATCAGGTGTTACTGTTGGTGGTGGTCTGTTTAGCACCTCCATGAAGTGCTCAGCCCATCTCTTCATTTGTTCTTTTTCTGTTGGTATTGAATTCCCTAATTTACCTTTAACAGGTGTTTCCATAGCAGTAGGCTGGTGACATAGTTGTTTTGTAATTTGATAAAGGCACCTACTATTACCAGTTCTTGCAGCATTTTCAGCTTCTACGGCCAGTTCATTGATGAAATGTCTTTTATCTCTTCGAGTTTTTGTCTTCACTTCTTTATTTAACAAGTTATAAGTTAGTTTGCAAGATTCAACTGCATTATGTGTACTTGCCGCTAGTAGTTTAAGTTTTGCTGTTTTCCTTTCTTGTATTTTATCCCAAGTATCTTCTCTCATCATCCATTTTTTCTTTTTATGTACTAGGTATCCGGTGGTCGCTACAGCTGCTTCTGTCATTGCTGTTCTCAGTTGTTCCCATTTAGTATCGATTGTCTTGGTGGTGATATCGTTGTCAATTTTGCCTAAAGCATCGAAATAGTTGTTCATTTTGACATTATATTCCTTCTTTATATCATTTGATTGCAGTCTGTGTACATCTATTCTTCTATTTTTATTCGGTTGGTATAACTTCTTCAGTTTAATTCTCATTTTAGCTATGCAGAGGTTATGATCGCTTCCGATCTCTGCACCTCTGTATGCTCTGACGTCTTGAACTGATGAGCGAAATTTAGCGCTTATGCAGAAGTGATCTATCTGGTTCTTAGTTCTGCCATCAGGTGAATTCCATGTTATCTTGTGGATATTCTTATGTGGAAAGATGGTGTCTGCCACAACGAGGTTTGATATTTCACAAAGTTCTAGAAGTCTTTCGCCATTTTGATTCATACAGCCTATGCCATGAGTACCGAGATATCTTTGTACTCCATCGTTGTTGTCACCTACTTTGGCGTTAAAATCACCCATGACTGCTATTATGTCATGCTTGGGTATTGTGTTGATGGTACTTAGAAGTGCTTCATAGAAGTCATCTTTTGTGGTATCAAGAGCGTCGTTAGTTGGTGCATAACATTGTACAATTGAGAGCTTGAAAAATCGTGTCTGAAATCTAGCTAATATTAGCCTCTCATTGATAGGTACCCAGCTGATAAGCGATGCTGCTGCTTTCTGTGTCATTAGGATGGCTACTCCCTCTGTGTGACGATTATCATTACTACCAGAGTATATAATTTGCTTTTTTTCTTCTGAAATATATTTTATGCCCTTCCCCGTCCATCTACACTCGCTGACACCCAATAAGTCCAACTTATAATTATCCATTTCTTTAATTACTTCTTCCAATTTTCCGTCTTGATACATAGTTCTTACATTCCAGTATCCAATTTTAGAAATCTCCTTAGCCCCCAAGATATTAGAGTGAGTCATGTTTACTGTCGAGCCTGGTTCTGTTTCGGTAACAATAGCTTGTTTTACGATAGTGAATTGTTAACTCACTGATCAACCCTCCGATCCAACCGACCGATTCAAGGGTTTCGAGGTCAGTTATAGGAAAATATCTACACCACTAGATACTCTGGTGTATCTCTTATTCTATAATTTAACATAACATGGTGATATCCATCGAAATATACACATTCCTGATGTTTTTCTTTCGGCGTCTAAGGTGAGAAACGAATTTCACCTCCATCTTGGAAGGGTAGATAACTCATTAGATATATAGTTAGAAATTGAATTGTTGGGTAGACATTATAAAAATTTACCTGATAGACAATGGCGGACCTGGCCAAATTTCGATCTGCTGCGGTTCAGACTGCAAAAGAGTTAGGATTAGATGGGCAAGTTATGGTTGCCTATGTCACAACGGAATGTGACAAATTTATTGAACGCGAAGAAAGAAGATTAGAAAAAGAAGCCGAAAGAAGGTTAGAGGCTGAAAGGGAAATTAAGAAGTTACAATTTGAAGCTGAGGCTGAGACTAAGAGGTTGCAGATTGAGGCTGACAAAGAGGCTAAAGCATTGGAAGCCGAGGAAAGAAGACAAGCTGCAGAAAGGGAAGAGAAGAAATTAGCTGCAGAAAGAGAAGAGAAGAAATTAGCTGCAGAAAGAGAAGAGAAGAAATTAGCTGCAGAAAGAGAAGAGAAGAAATTAGCTGCAGAAAGAGAAGAGAAGAGATTAGCTGCAGAGAGGGAAGCAGAAAAGGAGGAGAAGAGATTACAAAGGGAACATGAGTTACGACTAAGGGAGTTTGAGTTTCAAGGCCATGCTCCTGAAAATGGTGCCAGTCCCTTTGCCTCTGATGCTACGGTTACTCAGGGAGCCTCAACCTCAGCTATGAACTTTCATTTAGATCATTTTGTTGAGAAAGACGATGATATTGAGAGCTATATAAATAGGTATGAACTATTAGCCACCACGTATGGGTTAGAGAGAGAAAGGTGGAGCTTAAAGTTATCTCAGGGACTTCGTGGGGCAGCTTATGAAGTTTTTGCAAAAATGAGCAGAGGTGATCAGGAAAATTATGACATGCTAAAGCAGGCTCTTTTGTTAAGGTATGAAAAGAATGCAGAGTTTTACAGGAAAAAAATTTAGGAATGCTAAACTACTGTCAGGTGAAACCTATCACCAGTTCTCTGCACGAATAGAGACATACTTGGAGAAATGGACTTCTCTGGGAAAAACCCAAGATCTTAAGGAAATGGTCCTTATAGAGCAACTAAGAGAGTCCATGGCTCCAGACCTGAGAAAGTTTCTCATGGAACAAGGTGCAGAGAGGCTGGGTGAGTTGCTAAATGTTGCTGAAAGGTATCAAGCAGCTCAAGCAGAGGTAACAGGTAATAAAAAGAAACAGGTGGATAACTTCAGGGCACCACAGAACTTTAATAAATTTGATCCTAGGGATCAAAATAAAGGTAAGCACCAATTTGATAGGCCACGGTATGAAAATAAAAATAAATTCCCACAATTCGATGAAAGGAAATATAATGAAAGAAAATCTTTCAACCAAGGAAAAAGGTGGTGTAAGAATTGTCAGATGGACAATCATGACACTGACCGTTGCAGAAGGAAACCTGTGTATATGGCAACCCTTCAGGTCAGGTCGACCTCAAGACAGGAGGAGGATATTATGTTAGATACCACTCCAGAAGAGATGAGGAAGGCACAGGCTGGGGATAAAACACTCAAGCCTTGTTTCAGAAAATTGTCAACTTGTCATACAACTCCAGGCAAGGGAGATTTTTTACATGAAAAACAAGTTGATGTATAGGAAGACTGGAGCTAGATCCAATGGTCACGGACAGCTGGTTCTTCCAAAAAGATACAGGACAGAATTAATAAGGAGCCTACATGTGAAACCAGATGGGGACCATGAGAAAATAGGTACCATCATTCAAAAGGTGGCTCACAATTATTATTGGCCCAAAGCAAGATGGGACATTGAGAATTTTGTAGAAAGGTGTAGCATAGCACATGAGGGAACACCCACAAGTGGGAACATGGATCAGGACCTGGACACGCCATGGGGCAAAATCAGGCCTGACAATAAAAGGAAAAATAAATTTGATAAAGTGGACCAAATGGAATGGGAAGCCCCTTTTCACGGACAAGCTTCACTTAACTGTTTTACAATGGCCACTATGCGGAGAGTGCAAAAAGATGTCTTACCCCAGGATAAGCCGACAATCCCTCAATCGGACTTAAACAAACTGGAGGAAGAAGATGTAGAGAGGAAATCTCTCATCAAGAATTTTAAGAGGGGAGAAAGCCCCAAAAGAAAAATTGGTAGCGGTCGTTTTGTGAATGATAATTCTGGGAGGAAAAATCATCACTATAAAGCTTCGAGTGGAAGAGACCATACCGGTGCATGGACAAATAGGTCCACACAATTAAAGGTCCATATGTAGCTTTGTTAAGAACGTGGACTGATGAAAAGGCAGAGGAAAACATTACATCTTCATACCAGTATGTGAATGAGCTGACCACTCGGTTAAAAAAAACTGGCTGGAAACTTGCCAATGAAAATTTGAAACAAGCCAGGAAGAAACATGCTGCCTATTATAACAGGAAGGCGAAAGACAGAAATTTGGCTGTGGGAGAGAAAGTACTGCTTCTTTTGCCTGGGAGTCAGAATAAGTTACAAATTGGATGGCAGGGTCCATATACAGTTCTAGAGAAGGTGTCTAGAACAAATTATAAGATAGATAAGAAGGGGAAAGAAAAAAATCTATCATGTGAATCTCCTGAAGAAATATTTGGAAAGAGAACATCAGGAAGAGACACACTTGTTGACCTTGTCCATCGCCATGGAGATGAAAAAGGAACCACTTTCATCATTTGAATATCCATTACACCCCTGTGAGACAGCAGCACAGGAAAAATCAGTACACATTTAACGAAAACTCAGAAAGAGAGAGTGCAACAGGTTCTAAATAATCATGCAGAGGTGTTAACAGACCGACCAGGGCATACAAACCTATTGGAATATGATATGAAACTCATAGACTCCACACCTGTCTGTATGAAACCATATTCGATTCCGTTTGCTAAGGAAAAAGCTTTGAAGGAAGAGATAGACTATCTGTTGAAGGAAGGAATTATTTCGCACAGTGAGTCTTCGTATAGTTCCGGTGTTGTACTCTTAAGGAAGCCCTCTGGAGAACATAGACTCTGTATAGATTACAGGAGACTGAATGCTATTACAGAAGGACAGGTGGATCCATTGCCGGATACAAATCAGCTGTTTGCCAGGCTAAATAAAGCTAAATATTTCTCAAAAGTGGATCTGAGTAAAGGATACTATCAGATTCCAGTAAAGCCTGAGGTTAGACCATACCTAGCTTTTAGTACCTCAGAAGGACACTATGAGTTTAATAGATTGCCATTTGGATTGAAGAATGCGCCTAGTGTCTTCTCTAGAATGATGAGAAAATTATTGGATCCTCTGAATAATCCCTGTATAACAAATTTTATGGATGATATCCTTATAGCAACAGAAACATTTGAGGAACACATTGACTCTCTGAACATGCTGTTTGATCGACTTAGGGAGGCAAATTTAACAGCCCGACCAACCAAATGTTGCGTTGGATGTAAAGAATTGGAATTTTTGGGACACACAGTTTATCAGGGAAACATGACCCCTGACCCAAAGAACTTAGAGAAACTACAGAAAGCCCCGAGACCACAAACCAAGAAGGACGTGAGATCCTTTGTCTCATTATGTGGTTTCTACCAGAAGTATATCAAAAACTTTAATTCCATATGTGCACCTTTAACGGAATTGACACGTAAAGGACTTCCAGATCGCATTACATGGACACCACAATGTGAAATGACTTACCAAGAATTGAAGGAAAAGCTCACAAGTAAACCCATTTTGAAATTACCTGACTTAAGTCAAGAATTCATAGTAAGGACGGATGCAAGTAATATTGGGTTAGGTGCAACTCTACTACAGAAATCAGATGCATTGGATGGGGAATTAAGCCCAGTGGCATATGCTAGCAGAAAGTTGAATAAAGCTGAAATCAACTACTCAACTAGCGAAAAAGAATGTCTTGCAGTAATATGGGCAATAAAGAAATTCAATATTTATCTATATGGGAAGGCATTTAAGTTGCAAACTGACCACAAACCTTTATCGTTTTTAGCACAGGCTAAGCATGAGAACTCTAGGTTACTCCGATGGTCTTTGCTTCTGGCTCCATACAATTTTAGCATTGAATATATATCTGGAAAAACCAATCTGGGAGCGGATTTTTTAAGCCGCCATCCGTGTGATGAGAATCACCGTAAACCCCAGAAATAATAATAAATTTCTATATGTGTATATAGAATAAAGGACTGACATATAATGTCTGTTTTAAGAGGGGAGGTGTCATGAAATATTCTAATCCACATATATAAATTATTAGGTAAATATGAAGCCTAACAAATAAAATTAATAAAGAGAAGAGCAATGGTAAAATGACAGTGCTGTCACAAGGAATGTACTCGAAATCCCCCTTGTTTTCTGCTTCGTCTGCAAATTGTAACGCTTTCACGTTGATAGTAAAAGCTTACTGTATTATACCCGCTTTCTTCAATGAAACGTGTGCTGTATTTCTTGGAAAAACATTAAGAGGCAGACTGCGTAATGACCTAAATTTTAAATTCCATTCATGTCTTTTTCTACATTACGTTACCAAAACGAACGAACAGATGGACAAAAGGATAGCGAGAAGGGAGAGGCAGAAAGCCGAACATTAAACACGCGTCGCGCGATACACAATTACTACTATCACGCGTGTAAGTCTACAAGCACTAACTTTTTCAGACGGACAGTGATAAAATACACTACCCTTTCCCAGAGTTAGGTTTATAAATCATAAAAAACTCTTATTAGAAAAGATAACATTAGATGGGTTTACGGTTGAGAACATAACAGTACCCAGACAGAACATCTTCGAAACAGGAGGTAAAAGAAATTGCATATTTTGAACGCAGCCACGTAGCTCCTTTAAATTTGTATTTTTGGGTTCCTTAGGGCTTGCTGACAAATAATATGTAAAACGTTACGCAAATAGTCCAGGAATTAATAAATTATACCCAAAATAAAATATTGGGGGTGCCTGACAGCATAAAATCATTTCTGCTCATAAGATTTTTTTTTAACGTGTTTGAAAAAAATTTACGTTACAGAAATAGCCTACCATGTAAACTCCAAATTGATTGGAGCGCAACAAATGAAAGCCTAACCACGATTGGTCGGGCTATAAATACTATCTTGGTTGTTAGGGGAAACGGGGAAAGGTAACATTTTTTCAAACACTTGTCGAAACGGGGCTCATTGGTCAGACTCGCTGATATACACACTTGGGAGCGTTAGTTCGAAACCACTTGTTTAAAATAGCTTGATAAAGCATCAGTGCGTTGAAGCCAGCATATATTTTGCTCAATAAAAGCCTGGAACATAGGCAGATGGAAATTTGTGCCAGTTTGTGCCAGAATTCATTGCTAATCAACGTATCTGTGTTATTCGTATGAATTGTGGTAAGCTTGAAACATTCAATATCTTTTAATGAAAATTGAATGTGAATTGTTGATTTATGCCTGTATATATATGTGTAGTTCAGTGGCAAACGTGAGGTAAAGCCTGTAATGCTCCAGCCTGAACAGAGGGTGTCGGAGAGAAGTAAAACGGCATGGAATGGCCAAATAGTACACTGACACCTGGATGATTGATTAGACAGAAATAATGCTGGAAGTGCAGAGGCGTAGTGACCATTAAGGATGGTAATGCTGGTATAAAGTATTTCAGATGAAGCTGACTGTTGGCCTAACGCTCTGAACGCAATGTTTGTGATGTATTGTGATCAGTGTAAAAAGAAAATATAAATTAGTTATGAAGTAGAAGGTACATCCTTCTTGATTTCAGGGACAGTGGTCTTGATGGTACTGAGCAGCACCTAGTCAGAGCTTTGCTGAATCCTGAGTCGGACAGCATACTCCTTGGTCTTTTTAGCTATCAGTGAGGTGTCTCCTGAACCCAGAGGAGAATTCGAGCAGAGGAGTCCTTTCCTGCCGCCATCACGCCAGATAAGCGAATTGGCCAGCTGAGCTCAACATTATGTCCCCTCATCTTGAACTGACTTTTTAAAATTAACATTAAGAGGGGAATTTACCTGGTTCCCTTGTAGTTGAATCAGGACACATATTCATTCATGCCAGTAATGAATACATATTGTTATTCGAAAGTTTATCAGTGACTCTTTTAAGATATCTTTGTAGAGTGTTATATGTATGTGAGTGTCACAGTGTTGTCAAGAGTAGTGGATTAAATTAAATTGTTTATCTGTCTGTTGTTGTGACTTACACTTCACCATACTCATACCCTAGACACACAACGTAGCATCACACTATTCCAGAATAATTCTGACTGAGATATATAGATATGTGGTAGCAAGTAAGGTTATCTATAATACACTACTCTTAATAGATATAGATACCTTCACAGCTGATCTCAGTCAGTACACTAAGTTCCCTATAAGTATTTATAACATCCCACTTCACCACAACATGAATACATTCAATACATGAATACATCCCATAATATAAATTCAAGACATCCAATAATATGTACATTTAGGTGATACAACCATTTCCTTCCCCCTATAATATACCAGGCCCTCTCTGACGAGTGCTATACAAGCTGGTAACATATATCCTAACAATAACGTTATGTTCTTATGATAGGATTATATGAGACGAGGACTGTTTGGTGATATATCAGGTTGGAGTTATAGGAGACAATAGATTGGAGTTAGATGCGACAATAGATTGAGTCCTAACAAGGACTGTTTTGGTTATATGGCAGTTGGTCTTATCTGAGATAATAGACAAGTTATAGGAGACAATAGGTTGAGTCCTAACAAAGACTGTTTTGGTTATATGGCAGTTGGTCTTATCTGAGATAATAGACTGAAGTATAGGAGACAATAGATTGAGTCCTAACAAGGACTGTTTTGGTTATATTTCAGTTGGTCTTATCTGAGACAATAGACTGAAATCATGTGAAACAATAGATTGAGTTATAGGAGACAATAGATTGAGTCCTAACAAGGACTGTTTTGGTTATATTACAGTTGGAGTTAGATGAGACAATAGATTGAAGTATAGGAGACAATAGGTTGAAGTATGAGTCCTATTAGCCTTCGTCTATTCAATCATAATAGGAAATACAATCATTATACTTAATTTCCCCAAGATACAATCAGTAACCTGATAGGTAGTATAAATGACACACAACAAATACCAACATTATAGACCTGCGGAAAGCCTATTTTCTCAAAGGTTATCGTAAATATCTTTACCCTCTAAGATTCAACCGGCCAGATTTTTGACGCGACTTAGCGAAGTAGGCTGCAGGTCGATGCCCTCAGGTAAGCTCTAAATCAAGGTGACAGCTTCTTCCTCTTCAGTCGGTCGGTATCTCTGGCGTAGTCTCGGTGATGTGTGATTATGCATAAAATCCGCCCGATTATATAGGTAGGTGAATTCTTAAGCAAGGCTTTCGGTTGGTTCCTGGCGGAGCAAGCTTATTGGTTTCCTCCGGTTTCGTCTTTTGCTCGTACAGCCTAATTTTATTCAGTTTTAATCCGCCATCTTGCGTGAACATGATGGCCGTTAATTTATTCTGTCTCAGAGACTGCTGAACGGTGCTCGTTGATTGGTTGAAGCAAATCTGTATCTCGACATAGTGATTAACAAAGTAGTGGGTTACACTCGTTTCACGACAAATAAAACCATGATTGAAGTTGGAAGTCGCAACTAAGGTAGAATGGGTTCAATCCCCAGCGCAGGCGAGAAAATGCAACAGGAGGCGGACATTTGGCAGTCGTGAATATTTCTGATTAGCAGACTGGCTCCTGTTGTAACTCTCTGCGCTTCCTAATCACACATACGCACTCTCACACACACATATATATGTATATATCACCGGAACAGCATTTCAGGAAAATACGGAAACGGCGCGCACTGCACAATGCTTTGAGTGAAAGTTATCTTCCACACCCATTATAATCACCACACGTAGAGACCAACAATCGAGATTATTTATAATATTTATATATACTGTAATATTTTTTAAACTTTCACTTTCTGTTAAAACTAAAGATAGACACACACAAAAACCCAATAAAAAGGTAACAAAAAAAAAGAAAAAAAAAAGATTATCACAGGCAATAATTAAGGTGGAGGAGTTCTCATTCATTCCACTCATCAGTTTAGAGCCATACGATACAAGCCTTTCTGTCGTCTTGAGAAGTCATCATTTTCCTGTGGTTTTAACTTTTGCCATTTCAGTGGACAAAGCACAGGGACAATAATCCCATCATTTAGGTGTATAGTACTATCTACCAGAAGCAGTTTTCGAGGAAGACATTCTGAAAGCATATATTAAACACACAACTATCAAGGCAAACATCTTAAAGACAGCCGTATATATATCCTATGACTATATTATGCAGTTCCCTAGGTCTGTCTATTCTTAACACCTCTTCTATATTTATAGGTAAGTTTGATGCTTGCAAATAATCTAATATTGGTATTCTCATTTGTTCATACCTCTTACATTTTAACAAGAAATGTTCTATATTATTGTCTTGAAGACATCCTGCACATTAAGGTTCTTCTATTTGTTGTTGTTGTTTTGACGAGGTGATGGGTGGAGAGCGGGCACTTAACAGCTGACCGTTATTGCCTCTTCTCGTTCCATCTTGGTCTACCCTGTTCAACCTGAAAGTTGGTTATAATTGGGGTATTTAGTGTCATTTTATTTTCTAATTTTGTATTCATTTTAAATAACTATTGTCTTTAGCAGTTGCTGATTTTAATTTGTATTAGTATTTGTCCATTTTATTTTCTCTTTTGTATTGTTTATTTATAACTATTGTCCTTTACACTTGGTTTTAATTTGTATTAGTATTTGTTCTTTTTGAGTTGTTGTTGTTTTTTTTAATACCTTGTTGTCTTTCCTTGTCCTATGAGTAGTTAGTAAGTTTTTTTATTTTTCTATTTTGTGTTTTTTTTTGTTACTAACCTTATATGTTTTCCTTTGTTTTATGTATATATCTTTTAAGTATTGATTGGGCTTCTCCTGGGGCATCTATACTTAAAACCTTATCACCTGTTAAGTCTATATTGTGATTTCTAAAGTAAGTTTTTAATTCAAGCCTTTGTTGTTCATACTTTTTACAGTGGATCAGGTAGTGGTCTATGTCATTCTCTTCCTGACATTCTTGGCAGTGTGGTTCCTCTATCATAAAGTATGCTGCACGGAGACGGAGACGCCACAGTTTTTTGTTTGATGGTATCTTTAATTCTTCTCTGACCTGGCACGTCCTCGTTGGTTCTTTCAGCAGTTTGAATGCGTGTCTGCCTTTTCTACTTTTCTTCCATGTTGTCTTCCATTCCTCATTAATAGTTATCTTCACTTGGCTCTTGATCTCCGACCTTCCCAGTCCTGCTCTTATATTGTTTTTACTTGTTCTTCCATTCTTGGCGTTCTGATCTGCCAACTCGTTACCAGCAATACCTATGTGTGCTGGAACCCACACTAGCCTCACACTACATCCTCTGTTCCCTAGTGATGTATTAATTGCTAGAATTTCTTCCTTTATGTCTGGCTGGCTACATTTACCTGGGTGTTCTAGTGCTTGTAGTGATGATAGTGAGTCTGTAAATATTGTAACAGCTTCTGGTGGGTTATCTTCAATTATTTCTAAACTTTTTAGAATTGCTACCATCTCTGCGGTAGAAATCGAAGCCCCTTCAGTTACACTGTAGCTCTTTTTAATTCCCCAATGTGGTATTACAACTCCGGCACCTAGTTGCCCACTATCACCCTTGGATCCATCAGTGTAGACAGCCAGACTTTGTTTAGTTAGTTGATCTATGAACTTTCTACTTATCATTTTGGCTTCCTTATCTTCTATGTTTTGTTTGATCTTTTCAGTAAGTGAGTAGTCTATGATTTGTGTTTTTAGTTCCCAGGGTGGTATTTTGCTTCTGTATTTATTACTATTTTTAATTGTGTTTGATAGTTCTTTGAACTGCGTTAGATCTTCTATAGTTCTCCACCCTGTTGGATATCTATCTTTATTTAAGGGGACGTATCATACACTTGGTTGGTTTTTGACAAATGCTTTATGTGCTGGGTGGGTCACTTCTTGTGCTACTTTACTCCAATAATTTAATCTTAGTTCTTTCCGTCTTAGACCAAGGGGAGGTATGCCAAGAGCTACTTTTAGCGCTTCTACGGTGTTGATATAAATGCACCTGCAATGGTTTTCATGGCTGCATTTTGAATCCTGTCTTCTTCTTCTTCCTCGTTCGCCCTGAAAAGAACGTTGGTTGCGTTGTGTCTGTTTACGCCGGAGCTGTGATATCTGCACCTTTCGGTCGACACATCCGACTTCAGCACGGTATTTTTTGGGACCGGGTTTGCCTTCCCTCTGCGATCCTTACTCTCTCAGCCAGACTGCAGTGATGCAGCCTGTTTCCAGGACCACCACGTGGAGGTGGAGTAGGGTCTTGGTCAGCTCTGGTTCGCTGACCCTGATGCAAGCAGTCAAGCTATGGGTCGCTGACTGCATTCTCTATTGCTGCATCTTTGGGTCCCGCTTTGTTAGAAGCTGCAGCTGAGTCATAGACTATGCTGGCATAATCCAGTTTTCCCCTGATGAAAGACTTGTAGAACATAAGCATTATTTTATTGCTGGCCCCCCATCCATTACCTTTCCTTAGTATATTTAGGAGTCCCCTACAGCTTTCTACTAAATTGTCTATATATTTATTCCAATTTAGTTGTTATCTAATGTTAAGCCCAGAAATCTTGTTGTTGAGGAGGTACATATTTTCTGTCATTTAATGGTTATATTGATTTTGTTATTTTTTTTTAAATTTCCTTTGCTGAATATCATACCTACTGTTTTGTTTACATTAATTTGAAAGCCCCAACTTTTCATCCACTCTGAAACTTTGCCTATTTGTTTTTGAAGTTTTTGGTAAACATGGTCCAAGTTTTTTCCAGATCGCCAAATGGCACAGTCGTCTGCAAATTGTGATATTGCATTCTTAATGTCGTTAAATTCATCTGCTAAATCATTTACAGCTGTAGTGAAAATTGAAGGAGAAATCACTGATCCCTGAGGAATCCCATTCTGTTGTTCATATATTTCTGACCTATCATTATTCACCTGTACAGCAAAATACCTGAAATAGCACGTCTTTAAAGAGGGGGAAAAAACATGTTGCTTGCGCAAGAATCTTGCAACAGGTTGGCCGCTTCGCTGATCGTCATGCTTTGACACAGTGGCTGCGTTCCGAGCCTCTTTCTCGAATCGCGCGAGCTCGCACCAGCCCAACCAAATAATCCCACTAAATATTCCCACTCCCCACCAGTTCAGGAATTGCGTGCGAGGTTTCAGTTGCCGCAGGTTCACCCTCTGGTTATTCCGTGCAGCAAAGAGACGTGCCAGGATATGTTTACAGTTTCGACAGAAAAACATTTGTGCTAGTCGTACTGAAGGTGTGCATGACATTTGGCAACAACATACAAAGAAGGAAAAGAGACGCTGGATTTTCCTATGGGTCAAGATTAATAATTTTCATTAAACATACTACAGCACACTCATGGCAGCGAGGCAATCCTGCAGTTGGATTTGGTGTTTGCAGGTGTTCATTATCGCTTTGATTTTGTCACTTTCGGAATCTGCTGGTAAGCCCACCGTTTATTAATGTTTGTTATTTTAATTGACAAGCTAGTTCGAATAATCTGGTTAGTCTGTTGCGGGCAGGTGATGGTATCTTTACCTGCTAAATTCATGTTTTGACAGTAGGCCTATAATCATGCCTGTGTTGTAACAACAGCTCTAGCGACGTGACTTAAAAAGCTGTTCGGCGCCTGGGACGTGACACGGAACAGGCCCACAAATATTTGTAAATAGCCTACATGATGTGATAATATAAAACATATAGGCCTATTTGTAAATAGGGGGATGTGATAATATAAAACAGATATTTGTAAATACGTGATATGATAATATAAAACAGATGTTTCTAAATATAGCCTATGTTATGATAATATAAAACAGATGTGTGTAAATAGGCCTACGTGATATGATAATATAATAAAACAGATGTTTGTAAATACATGATATGATAATATAAAACAGATATTTGTAAATACATATGATAATATAAATCAGATATAAATAAATACATGGTAAATGATGTGATATTATAAAGTGCAAGCTGTTCATTATTATCTGCTCACATAGGCCTACATACTTTACAGATATAGACCTACGTTAGGCTATATAATTTTTGGCATGATTTAGTGAATAAAAATGGAGCATGTGTTAAAACAACAAATTCTGGAGCAACACTATAATTACAATACAACATTGCCAAAAAAATACCCTAAATTTATATTTAAATTAAACAAAGTAAGGAAGGGAGCTCTCACCTTATTTCAGTATTCAGTAGGCCTATCTTCATTTTTTATTCAAGATGTATCGCTCCCTAACACAAAGGCCTGCACAATTCAGATCTCTTTTCAAGAACACTACAGTTTAAAAATATATGTAGGCCAATTGCATTGTCCTTCATTTCTCCTATATGACTTTTTCTGGCATTAACTTAAAACAGAAAATAGATTAGGCTATTTGGTGGCTGTTAATTTTATTTGTAAATCTTATACGGTATGTTTTTGTTGATGTAAATTTATGGAAAGATTCCACAAAAGGTATTAGTGTGGGTTAAGTTAAAAAACAGTCTTGTCAAAATATTCTGGTTCATATATGAATTTTTTTCATTATATTTAGATAAGGTTAGAGTAATATTTTGTGTATGTTGCACTACCTAACTGTAAAACTGGGTACTTGATTTTGCTCTTGTCTGTGAAGGCAAAAGCATCAAGGAAGGAAACTAGTCATCCCACCTCCTTAAAGCTGAGACCTAGTATGGATGAAGTCTCTAACCATTCACTTCTCTACAGCAGTATCTGCTATGTGACTACCTTTACTGTACCAATGTTGTTAACTGCAGCTGGCACATTGATGGGGCTAAATGTTGAAAAATAATCTTGCTTCGTTGAAATGTCTGCAAGATCCTAATCTCTGCTGCATTTTCCAGACTCTATTGACCTTAGAATCTATCACATTGGCTTGAACAACAACAAAACAAACTCACATTCAGGCAGGAATTTAAAGTAGATTCTCATTCAAACCTGGTCAGAGACCAGTTCACTGCATGTTTAAAGAAATATCACTTTTATAGATATAGTCATGTGTGATTGAGTTGTTGGGACCACCAATTAAGGATGCATTTCCTATTCTTAAATCAGTTTTGCCACCATGGACTTGTTAACCAAAGCTTATTAAGCATTGAGAAGACTACTGCATTAGTACTAAGATATTTCATTGTCCTATAATATTAATATGAATTAGACTTTTGAGATTACATTGTGTGTGTGTGGAAAGGGGGGGGGGGGGGTGAACATTTTGCTCATTTAGTTATCACTGTTATCCATTTCACTAAAATTGTCACTGCCAATTGGCCAGCTCTGTTGCAGCTGGGTTTCTTTTGGGGTGTGAGCCCTGGTCTCCTGCATCAAGAAGTGGGCATATTAACCACTCTGTTACCAAGGAACCATTACTAAATTACATTTAGCAGTAAGTTAATCTTTCCTTTGACCTGACCTTTTAATCCCATAATTAAAACAAGATGCGGGGGAAAATATGACGAACGAACTTTGTTTTCAAAGGGTTAAGAATTGGGCAGGCAGGCCCGTCTTACATTCTGCCCTTCTTCTGTCTGTCATCTTACATACCATATCCTTTCAATCACACATGTATTTTGAGCATTATTTAAGCATACAACATTATCAAGGTAAAATAATAACATACATTTGTAACATCCAGTCATAATCAAATTTAAGTATGTTTAAAAAAAAAAGAGAGAAAAAAATAAATAAATAAAAATTAATTTTTAAAAAAACATACAAACAAAATCTAAACCATTCATACAGTAAATTAGACATAATTTGAAACGTAATCAGATAATGGTGGCATATAATAAGAACTCGTGACATTTTGGAAATCTGCTGAATTAGCTGGGACTTCATGTGTTGTCAGCGCATGCGGAAAATGTTCTCACAGGGGAGCAGCTTTGAGTCCCAAGCAGATACTGCCACAGGGAGTGAATTGTTGATGCCTACGCCATACGAGATCCAGCTTTATGACCTATGCTCATTTGGGAGGTAAAGGGTATTGACTGATGGATGAGAATCGTGCATATAGGCCCGTCTTGCATTTTGCCCTTCCTCTTACTCAT
Source organism: Oreohelix idahoensis (assembly GCA_024509875.1). Classification (NCBI taxonomy): domain Eukaryota; kingdom Metazoa; phylum Mollusca; class Gastropoda; order Stylommatophora; family Oreohelicidae; genus Oreohelix; species Oreohelix idahoensis. The sequence continues at coordinate 72,731 of JAMPIV010007348.1, read as the reverse complement.
CTTTTATTGCTAGTTATCCAGACATTCTCCAACATACTTAAAATATTAATTTAATGGTGATGCAACATTATCAGTAGTTTTTTTTTTTTTTTTTAACCAGCGGCACTTGGGCTTTCAGCCCTTCAGCCCAATGATATGTCATTGCGAGGCTGGGGAACCTGAGGACTTTCCTTCCAACCCGGTCAGGAGCTTCGCTCCTTCCCATCCACAGAGGGTTTATCACAGGAGCCGTTCAGGCTGTTCAGTCAAATTTCCGGCCGTAAACATTTCTTCAAACGCTGACGCCCGGGTTTGAACCATGAACACCTGGTCGCCAGTACAATGCCGAAGCCATTACACCAGCGCAGTAGTATAAAAGCATACATTTACAGTATCTGATTACAATTAAGAATTAAGGTATATGTCAGGAACCACTTATCATGGAGAACACCACGGTTTAACCGCTGCTGTGTGGGTTTATAATAACAAATATAGACTCGCCCTCCTAAGGGTATGACCACACATCAATGGCTGACAAAAGTAATAAACACCTTCAACAGGTACTTCCTTTTAATAATATACACACACAGTAAGGCCTCACATGGTCATCAAATGCATCAAATACAATAATGAGAAAACCACTGTAAACCTGCCTTAGCAGCTTAAACTATCACCTCCATACACGAAGGTACAAACTATACCACAAATGGCTGCTATAAATATCGCTCACCAGAGCGGCAAAACTTTGACATTACTTACTTACTTACTTAGTCGTTCCCCTTCTACCGTGAGGTGTAGAGGTTTGGAAGAGAGAGCGCCAGACTATTCTATCGGCTGTCTTCCTCCTGGCCTGGTTCCATTCTAGTCCTCGGTCCTTCAAAGATTGTCTAATGTTGTCCTCCCAGCGGACTCTGGGTCGTCCTCGGGGTCTGGATCCTTGGCTCTTTGTTTCCCATGCTTGTCGTGGTAGCCGATCTTCTCCCATTCTGCAGACATGGCCAAACCATCTTAGTTGGGACTGTTTTACTTGGGTCTGTAGGGGGTGGCATTTTAGGCCTTGACGTATCGTCTGGTTGCGTACCATGTCTCTTCTTGTTACTTCAACCACCTTCCTCAGATACCTCATTTCTGAGGTTTGGATCTGGCTTTTATGGGTTGTAGTCATTGCCCATGACTCGCATCCATATGTCAAGACTGGGACATAGGTGGAGCGGTATACAGCCATCTTCGTTTTCTTACCGACCTCTCTCTTGCTGAGGAATCCTCAATTTATGGCCTGAAAAAGTCTCCCAGCTGCTGCTTTTCGAATGGCCAACTCTTCTTTGATGCCTCCCTTTCGGTCTATAATAGCTCCGAGGTATTTAAAGTGGTCGACCTGCTCCAGGACCTGTTCTCCCAGCTTAATCTGATGTCTTCTTTCTTCTTGTGATATCACCATGGATTTTGTTTTAGAGCTGCTTATGACCATCCCTCTCTTCTCCAGCTCTTCCTTCCAGACTTGCAGGTTGGATTGGAGATGTGCCTCTGATTTAGCAATCAGGGCAACATCATCAGCAAATGCCAGCTCTGAAATATAGACCTGTCTCATCTTCCAGTACCCCACTGAATACTTTCTTGTTCTCTCCTTACATGCCTTGATGACATCGTCCATAAGGAGTATGAAGAGGTAAGGTGATGTGGTGAAGTGGGATGTTATAAATATTTATAGGGGACTTAGTGTACTGACTGAGATCAGCTGTGAAGGTATCTATATCTAATAAGAGTAGTGTATTATAGATAACCTTACTTGCTGCCACATATGTATACCTCAGTCAGAATTATTCTGGAATAGTGTGATGACTACGTTAGATGTCTAGGGTATGTGTATGATGAAGTGTAAGTCATAACAACAACAGACAGATAAACAATTTAATTTATTCCACCACACTTGACAACACTGTGACACTCACATACATAAAACACTCTACGAGGATATCTTAAAGGAGTCACTGATAACTTTTCAAATAACAATATGTATTCAGTGCTGTCATGAATGTATATGTGTCCTGATTCAAATACAAATGGAACCAGGAATCACAATCAATTTTAATTACAAGTTATATGTACAGAATTTATTAATATGAATATTGTAGTGACATATGTTATTAATAGTATCCTATGTGTGTCAGTTGTGTAGTAGTAATCTGAGGTAATACTGGTTTTGTTTTGTTCAAGCTCTGTTGGTATTTGTCATCATGACTTCAATAGTTTGTCTTTATTGGAACTAGTATTGGAGATGTTCTCAGTTCCTGATATTAAAACAATTAAATTCCCCTCTTAATTGTATTTTACACTGTCATTTTAAGATGGGGTACATAATGTTGAGCTCCATGGCCACACTCTCTTATCTTTCGTGATGACTGCAGTAAAAGACTCCTCTGCTCGATTACTTTAATGAGTTCTGGAGTCACCCACTGGTTGCTATATGGACCAAGGAGTATGCTGTCCACCTCTGGCTTCAGCAAAGCTCTGACCAGGTGCTGCTCAATAACTTTAAGACCACGGTCCCTGAAACAAGAAGGATGTACCTTCTACGTCATAACTAATTTATACTGTATTTCTACACTGAGCACAATACATCACAAACATTGAGTTCAGAGCGTTAGGCCAACTGTCAGCTTCATCTGAAATACTTTATACCAGTATTTCCCTCCCTAATGGTTACTACGCCTCTGCAATTCCAGCATTATTTCTTTCTAGTTAATAATCTAGGTGTCAGTGTACTGTTTGGCCATTCCATGCAGTTTTACTTTCCTCCGACACCTTCTGTTCAGGCTGGAGCAATATAGGCTTTACATCATGTTCGCTACTGAACTACACATATATACAGGCATAAATTAACAATTTACATTCAATTTTCATTAAAAGATATTGAATATTTCAAGCTTACCACAATTCATAGAATAATAAACAGTTTCGTTGACTGGCAATGAATATAGCACAACTCCGATCTGCCGATGTCCCAGGCTTTATTTTATATAAAATATACACTGGTGCTCAACGCACTGCTTCGTAGTAGGTTTATTACAAGATGTGGCAATGAACAGACGCTCTGAATTGAGTATATTCGCAGCTCTACCCAATGAAACCACGTCTACACATCTTTTCAAAAAAATACCCCTTCTATTCGTTTCCCATAACAACACAAGATAGTATTTATAGCCCGACCAATCGGGTTTAGTCTTACATTTGTGGCGCTCCAATCCAATAGGAGTTTACATAAAGACTCATTTCCCGTACAATGGTGGCCTAAAATTCTGCCACTGAGCGATTCTGATTTTGGTGCTGTCTGACACCCTCACTATTTTATTTTGGCTATAATTTGGTAATTCCTAGACTATTTGCGTAACGTTTTACATATTATTTGTCAGCAAGTCCTAAGGAACCCAAATATACAAATTTAATGGAGCTAAGTGGCTGCGTTCAAAATATGCAATTTCTTCTACCTCCTGTTTCGAAGATGTGCTGTCTGGGTACTGTAATGTTTTCAAACGTAAACCAGTATAATGTCATATTTCCAATAAGCGTTTTTCAGGATTTTAAAACCTAACTCTCGGATGGGTAGTGTATTTATCACTGACGATTTGAAAAAAAAAAAGCCAGTGCTTGTGGCCTTACACGCGTGATGGCAGCAATTGTGTATCGCGCGACGCGTGTTTAGTGTTGCATGTGTCCTGCCTTCATTCGCCCCTCTCTCTCTCCTGCTTATCTGTCTTTTAGTTACGCCGTGTATAAATGGAATGAATGAAATATTAAATTTAGGTCATTGATCAGTTTGCGTATCTCAAGGTTGTTCCAAGAAATACAGTACACGTTTCATTGAAGAAAGCGGGTAATAATACAGTAGGCTTTTACTATCAACGTGAAAGCGTTACAATTTGCAGACGAATGAGAACACAAGGGGATTTTGCGTACAGTCATTGTGACAGCACTGTTTCTTTTACCATTTCTCTTTTCTTTTATTAAATTTATTTGTTAGGCTTTACATTTACCTTTTAATTTATATATGTGGATTAGAATATTCCACGACAGGTGATAGGATATCACCTTGTCTTACACCAGTGGTGGTCCTGAACTCTTCTGACTTATGGTTTGCTGTCCTCACATAATTTCTGCAAGACTTGTAGAAGCTCTGTATAGCATGAATCAGAGGTGCTGGAATGTTCTTCCTTGCCAAACAGTCCCAAAGTTTGCTTCAAGGGACCCTGTCAAACGCCTTTTCCAGATCTATGAAACAAAGATGCATCTCACTCTTATACTCAAGGGCCTTTTCACTCAGCTGTCTGAGTGTGAAGATTAGGTCTTGAGTACTTCGGTTTGCTCGGAATCCGCACTGGACCTCATCCAATTGTGGCTCAGCTAGGCGTCGGAGTCTCTGCTCTAGGATTCTAGAGTAGATTTTTCCAGGGACACTGAGAAGGGATATGCCTCTATGGTTTCCACACTGTCGATTGTCACCCTTTTTGAAAATTGGTGTTATGATGGCGATCTCCCAATCCTTTGGTATGGTCTTGTTGCACCATGCTGCCTGTAGGACCCTTAAGAGTAACAGGTCGCCTGATGCTCCCATGTACTTAACCATTTCTGGTGTTATACCATCATGCCCTGCTGCTTTGCCCATCTTGATTTTCTTCAGTGCTGCCTTCAGTTCTTCCATCTTTATGTCATCTTCATCACCATTGGTTTCCTCTTCTGTGCTAGTGGATATCATTTCTGATGTTTGACCTTGCTCACCATCAAGGAGTTCTGAGAAATATTCTTTCCATCTTTCCATTACTTCCTTCGGGGCAGTAAGCAATTTGCCTTGCTTGTCCTTTATAAATTTGAGAGGGCATTGTTTTTCCTTCCTCATGTTCTTTAGGGTCTTATAGAACAATTTCTGGTTTTCTTGTGCATCTTTTTCTAGCTTTTCTCCAAATTCTTCCCAGGACTTCTGTTTTGCTGCTAGCACTTTGTTCTTTACTTCTGTTCTGAGTGTCACATATTCTCTATATTTTTCCATTTGTCCTGTTGTGTTTTTAGCTCCTAAGTATTGTTTCCATGCCATTTTCTTCTCTCTTATTTTCTCTTTGACTTCCTCTGTCCACCAAGGTGTCCTCTTTCTCTGGTTCCCAAGTCGGACTTCACCACATGCTTCTGCAGCAGCTGTCTTTATGATATCCTTGAATTTAATCCAGAGGGTTTTCAAGTCATCAGGTTGTTCTTCTGTGTTGCTCACCGCTGCAGCAATAAGCCCCTGATATCTGGTCTTAATTTCTGGCTCTCTCAGCTTGAAGGTCCTAATGCTCATTTCTCCTGCTCGTTTACTTGGTTTCTTGTGTGATGTTGAGCAGTTCCTAGGCTGAGCAACTCTTTCAGTTGTTCGTTTGATTGTTAACAGGTAGTGATCACTTCCAATCTCTGGCCCCCTCCAGACTCTTGCATCTCGGACATATTTGAATGAGCTTCTCCGAACAATGGCATAGTCGATCACTGACTTCTTATTCTTTGTTGGTTCACATCTAGTGTATGCATGTATGCGCTTATGGGGGAACTTTGTGTTTGTAATGATCAGATTCTGCTCAATGCAGAATCTAAGGAGTCGCTTTCCATTGTCATTGAGAGTATCTTCTCCATATCTTCCGATAACTCCACCCCATCTAGCATGGTCATTTCCAACTCTGGCATTAAAATCTCCGAGCATGATAACTTCATCTAGGCAGTCATCCACTGTCCTTTGAAGCAGCTCGAAGAATTCCTCCTTGACCTCTGCTCTCTCATCCTCATTTGGCCCATACACTATGACCAGGTTGACTATGGTTTCTCCTTCTTTTAGTTTCACAACCATAATGCGCTCTGAGACAAAGTTCCACCCCTTGATACTATCTTTTGATTTTGGGCCACAATGCAACCCACACCCCTTTTAGCTCTTTCGGATATGGGTACACCACTGTAGAGCAGCGTGTTGCCATTGAGATCCATGACTCCTTGTCCTTTTTTCTTTGTTTCCGTTATAGCCAGGATTTCTAGTTTTGCTTTCCTCATCTCTTCCACCAGCTCCTCTTCCTTCCCATTTATACTTCTTGTGTTCCATGTTCCATAAGTCGTAGTCCGTTCCAGTTCGTCACCTTTAGAATCAGTCCGGTTTTCTCTCTTGTGTTACTCGTAATCGTGGTTTAAAGCAAACAGGTGATTGGCCTGTTGTGCCTTTGCATGGTGGAGGGGCTGCCTCCTTACGGCCTCCATGCAGGCCGCCCTCCTCCTTTTTCATCCGGGCTTGGGACTGGCATAGGCGGAGTTAACTTTGACATTAACACACCCAAAATCATCGACATCTTATCGAACTATGGCCTGTAGACAATACGATCTAGACCCTTCACTGCTCTAGACTTAACAACGTAATTATCGCCAAGGTCCGAAAAACATGGCAGGCACTCAGTTTAGTCTTACAATATAGGCCACACAGCGATCTCGCTGGCATAAGGGAAAAACGTCTTTCCCGGACAAAGGCTAACTTCTTACTCACTAATTATGCACCTTTTTCCCCCGACTTCCGGTAGTCACATGACCCACCAGTTCGGCTAACCTCGGCCTCTCCCGCCTGGCTTTCAACGAACACAAGACATTAGATGCACTGCGAAATAACGCTGTGACAGTATATTAAAATGAAAAACTAAATCATTAGACCCTCCACACAGTATATTAGATAATAATTCGAAACATAATCCCTTAGGGCGGCATATAATCCGCACTCATAATGTATTTGAATAGTCTACGATTATATGAGTAGGGACTGTGCATGTTTTTCAGGTCACGTGGAAGATTGTTCCAAAGATGAGCAGCTGAGTAAGCTAAGCTCTTCTTGTACAAATCTAGCCTGGGCTTGGGTACCTGTAACTGGTTTAAGCACTGACTACGTTTTTTCATTGAATTTTAAAAGTGGCCACAGATACGTTGGAGCATTCTGTGAAAAGATTTTGTGAGCGAATTTAGCTTTGTTAAATAGGAAGCGCTTTCTAAGGGGTAATATTTTAAGATAGTTATGTAGATCTATACAATGTGTTTGGTGTTTATCAGCAACTAGGCACGCAGTACTGGGTGAGAGAGACAAATGGGAGGACATTCTACTGAGAAAAACAAACTGAAAATACAGCATTAACAGTGATGCCCCATGTATTTTCTTGGGTGTGAGGAGTCTCTGAGGAGATGAGGACAAAATAGGACAACTACTGCTACCACAGACATGTTGTAAGAGGTTGCACATGGGGCTGGCAACCTTGTCATGTATAACGTAGATTGAGGAAGCCTGACAAGGCAGTCCTTGTTCTGCTAGAAGAAAAAGATGAAACTCTCAGCTCACAAAAAAATGGAGGAGATGGTGTGAAACATAAAGAAAGAAATAGACATAGAGCAGATAGGGTTGGAGAAAAATCTGCAGGTTTCTATGGTGGCTGCATGAGGTGAACATCCTTCCTGTCCTGTGCCATTTGTTAATTGTTCTTTTCATGTTTATTCATGTTATTGAAGTAACATTGCCACAAGCAAAAAGCTGAAAGTGTTAGAAGAAACAAAAAGAAATGTTTTGGTGAGAGAGGCAGAGCAAGGTGCCGTCAATGGAAATTTGAGGGATTGTGCAGAGTAAGATGCCCCATCGAGGCTAGCTCCTTGACGTGGAGATGGGGCTCAAGTACAGCCATCAGCGGCCGAAAAACCAAGACTGGCCAGGCCCTCCTACACTCGAGCAAGACCACAGTCTGCCCTAGCAAGTCAAGGTGCTGAAGACGGAGGCAACCAGCCAAGAGGCGCACCACAGCAATCAGGATGCCATGTACATGCGCTATGGAAGTATGCCTATATCTGCAAAACGTTAAGGCACTCACCCTGTGACGGACACTCAGGCAGGGGCAGTGCCGGGCCCTCTGCCTCAAAAGGGCCCAACCCCTACTACTGGGGGTCCTTCTCAATTGCCCCGTGGAGCCAGGAGGCATGAGAATAGAGGAGCTGGCCAAGCAAAGCAAAGACCACTTAAAATAATGCACTGGAATGCTGAAGGCGTCAGTAGTAAAAAAGACGGCTACAGCAAAAAATTAGAGCTCGAAAATATCTTGAATGAAGAGCAAGTAAATGTATGCTGCTTGCAAGAAACCCACCTCAACAAGGACATAGCCTTCAAAATCAGAGGCTACCAGTGCTACCGATCTGACCGAATAGATAGGCGAAAGGGTAGAATACTGACACTCGTGAGGAATAACATCAGTGCATGTCAGCTTGAAACATATATGGAGGGGGCGGAATACCAGATGCTACATCTCAGGACAGAAAGTACAGAATTCCACCTGCTCAACTACTACTGTCCGAGCGACCACCCACTGGCACTAGACACAATCCCAGCAAAAGAAAGACTGGTTGTATGTGGAGACTTCAACAGCCACTCACAGAGCTGGGGCTATGATCACATGACAGGAGAGGTGAGGAGCTTGAAAACTGGCAGGATGACAATGGGCTTATCCTGATTAACCAGCCAATCGACCCACCAACCTTCTACTATAGATCATGGCACACCACCTCTACACCAGACCTGGCATTCCACTCACCCGGCCTGGAGTGGAACACCACATGCGCTGTAGGGAAACAACTTGGAGGCAGCGACCACCGGCCAGTCTTCCTAATTGTGGAAAATGAACTTGTCAAGGAGAACAGCACTCTCTCTCTCTCTATGTGAACTACAAGAAGGCAGACTGGACAGTGTACCAGCATCGTACCAGTATACTGGCTAGAGATCTGACTGTAGACAAAGACATCAATAAGCTAGTCGATGAATTCAGCAGATGCATATTACAGGCTGCTCGTGAAACAATACCTAGAGGGGCTCGTAAGCACTACAAACCATATTGGAATAGTGAACTAGAGCAGCTGCACAACGACGTGGAAACATCTCGAAAGCAGGCAGAGATCAGTCCATGCCAAGAATACCACAATAACTGCCAGCAAGCTAAGGCCAAATTTCAAAGGGCCAAGTTGCAGGCCAGGCGGAGAAGATGGAAGGAGAAAACAGAGTCCTTGAACTTCAAAAGAGATACAAGGAAACACTGGAAGCTGGTAAAACACCTTAACGATGAGGGTACAGGGAGAAACTCAAAGATTGCACTGTACAAAGATGGAAACATCCTCATGGGAAAACAGGCAGCTGATCACTTTGCAGACTCCTTTGCTAAAGACAACAACATCGAAGTTAGCCCAGAGAAGCAACAGGAGACTCGTGAGAAACAACAATACGCAGGATAAGATGGAACCATACCTGAAGTTATGGAGGCACCAATCACATTCAGAGAACTGGAGCTTGCAATATCCAAATTGAAAATGAGAAAGTCGCCAGGAGTTGATGGAGTGTCCAATGAAATGATTAAGAACTTGGAAACCGCAGCAAAAACAAAGCTGCTGCAGATCTTCAATATCTGTTGGAACTCAGGCAGAGTTCCACAGACCTGGAAGGAAGCAATTATGATACCACTCCTAAAACCAGGAAAAGACAGTTCCACGGCCTCCAGCTACAGACCAATCAGCCTTACAAGCTGTCTCTGCAAAACAATGGAACGTATCATCAACCTCAGGCTACAGTGGTACCTTGAAAGTGAAAACCTTCTTGTACCACAGCAGGCGGGCTTTAGGCAGTGTTACACTACGGAAGATCAGGCAACTTACCTTTCCCAAGAGATTGAGGATGCGTTCCAAGATAAGAAACTGGTACTAGCAGCATGGATAGATCTAAGGAAAGCATTTGACAAGGTTTGGAAAGAAGGGCTTCTGAAGAAACTGAGAAATTGTAGAGTGATGTACAAATGGGTGAAAGCATACTTGCATAACAGAAGAGCCCGAGTACAACTAGATGGCCTCAAGAGTAAGAAAATTCTACTGCGTCATGGCGTCCCTCAGGGAGGGGTTCTGTCCCCCACACTTTTCCTAGTCTACATCAACGACCTGGTTGCTGAACTACCACATGGATTGAAAGTGGCAATGTACGCTGATGACCTGGTAATATGGTGCACAGATGAGCATGCAACAGTGGCCACCAAACTGCTACAAAGAGCTATAGATGCCTTAACCTCATGGGCAAATAGATGGTGTGTCAACATTAACATAGACAAGTGCAGCACTACGCTCTTCACCCTCTCTCCCAAACAAAAAACTGGTGTCATCAAGATAAACGAAGAGCTCCTGAGAGAAGATAAACAACCCACATATCTCGGAGTTACATTCGATGATAGGCTGACATGGAAGCAGCACATCAACAAGGCAGCAACAAAGGCCAGGAGGAAGTTAGCCATCCTGAGAAAACTAAGGGGAACCACATGGGGAGCCAGCGGGAAAATACTTAGTAAAGTTTACCAGCAGGGCATACGACCTCACCTGAAATATGGGTCAGCTGCGTGGTGTCCAGCATCAAACACGACTTTACAAGAGCTAGATAAGGTGCAAAACCAGGCGCTTAGGGTCATCACGGGGGCAATGAAATCAACGCCTATAGTGGAGATGGAGAAAATCTGGAGGATACAAGCACTGAGAGAACGCAGAGACACGAAAGTGCTAACACAGGCAGAAAAGTTCCTCTGTATGCCGAGCCATCCAATGAAGGACAGATTCCAAAACCTAGCAATGTGGTGATTGAAAAGAAGCAGCTTTATCCACCAGGCCAAATGATTTCGTAGACAAACCTCTGACCTACCTGAAGTTAACAGCCCCCTAAAGTCTGTGCCAGAACAAACCCCTTGGAGAGAGGAGCCTGGACTACCAGTACACATCCAGACAAAAGTGAAAGGAATATTCGACAGGGATGAACAAAACAGCGTGCAACGTAGGACAGTCACTTAGTTTCCTGGATGATGAATACCCACAGGACCTCTGGGTCCGAGTATACACGGATGGGTCAGCACAGAATGCAATAAAGAATGGAGGAGCAGGAGTGTACATAGAATACCCAAACAACACTAGGGATACGGTCAGAGTACCAACGGGGAAATTCTGTAACAACTATGATGCAGAAATCCAGGCAATCAAGGTAGCAACTGAGAAACTGTTGAACACCAATCTCGGTCCACAGCCTGTAGTATTCCTGACAGATGCAAGATCAGCACTCCAAGCACTTCAGTCCAGAAAATTGCCAGGCATACAAATCCTACTTTCTGAACTGAGCAACCAGCGCAGGGGCGCCATGCAGTGGATACCGTCTCATTGTGGAATACCAGGAAACGAGAGAGCGGACGGATTGGCTAATGAAGGTGCTGCAGACGAGCAACAAGTTGTACCAGTAACGTACCATCAAAAGAAAAAGATGATCAAATCAATCAGAAAGCCACCAACACCGGATGACTACCAAGCTATGAACAGATCAGAACAAATTGTCATTCTGCGCCTCAGAACAGGACACAACCGACTCCGCAGCCACATGTATACAAAATTCAAGATTGGCAATTCAGCCATGTGTACATGTGGACAGGCACCCCAGACTGCGGAGCACGTACTTGAAGATTGCCCCGAATATGATATATTGAGGCAAACCCACTGGCCCAGAGAAACAACAGTGGAAGCAAAACTATACGGACCTCTTTATGAACTACAAAAGACAGTGAAGTTTATACAAGAAACAACATTGCAGATATAGGAAATATATTTCAAGCGAACGAAAGAAGAAGATGTGAGTCATGGGCAATGACTACAACCCACAAAAGCCAGATCCAAACCTCAGAAATGATGTATCTGAGGAAGGTGGTTGAAGTAACAAGAAAAGACATGGTCCGCAACCAGACGATACGTCATTGCCTAAAAACCCAACCCCTGCAGACCCAAGTAGAACAATCTCAACTAAGATGGTTTGACCATGGCTGCAGAATGGGAGAAGATTGGCTACCACGACAAATATGGGAAACTTAACAGCCAGGACTCCAGGACGACCCAGAGTCCACTGGGAGGAAACATTAGACAATTTCTGAAGGACCGAGGACTAGAATTGAAGAGGCCAGGAGGAAGACAGCCGATAGGATAGTATGGCGCTCTCTCTTCCAAACCTCTACACCTCATGGTAGAAGAGAAACAGTTAAGTAAGTAAGTAAGTGCAGAGCAAGAAGCTATCAGACAAATTAAGGAAACTAAAGCTAATAACGGACAAGAATGAAAAATTCTTAGCAACATAAAAATGCAGACGAAGATGTAAATGAAGCAAATTGAGGACTTTTAAACAGTCCATCTCTACGGGATCCAACAGACATCCAACCAGCAGAAACAGAGTTACAGATTAATTATGAAAAACCAATTAAGGAAGAAATACGTAAAGACATAAAGTTTCACATATGTATTACCAGATCCGAAAGGAGAGAAAGAATAGTAACACACTGTAACCTACTATACATGTCGTAAAAAGCATCCTATAGAAATTTAGAACCTCAAAAAATTATGTTGTCAACTAAAGAAAATAAACCAATTCAGCTATCCTTGACAGAAGGTCCTCTGATAAGCAGTCTCATGGTGCGAACCAGAGAAAGCATAAGAGTCTGGGTTGTGACAGATGCAGCATGAGAGCACTGTATAGGTCCATCTCTATGAGGTGGTGTAACCAGTTTCCTTCCTCGCTGCCTTAGCCCTCCCTAACTCAAGAGCAGCGTCAGATACCCATTTACAGCTGGGTGGACGAGCGTAACGCTGTCAGGTTTCGACCCTGGAACCCCGTAACTTTGTTACTAAGAAACAGCGCTTTAATCGTTTAGCCAATCCGGCGCTACCATTTAATTTACTTAAGTTTATTGGCGACAAGTTATTGCGCTATTTATACGTAGTCGCTCATATTTTAATTATCTAGTCTCCCGTTTGTCAAATATTTTATTGCAATTTATTTCTGAAAGTAAACAAAGACTTGTTGAGGGAACAGTTCTATAAATATTTAAAATCTTGTTGGGAAATTTGTCAGGTTCAGAATGCATCTTTTGTTGTGTTTTTCCGCCCGTTTTTTTTTTCCCCACAGACCTTTGGACATTGATAATTCTACTGAAATCATGTTCAGAACCGTAATGCATGGTTTGGGTTGGGAATATGTCAAGGTGTCTTATTGTTTAAAACCAGTCCTGGCAAGAGCATTGCCGTTAGCAGAGTTACTGAATATGCTTTCCCCGGTTGTTGCAGACACAAGCCTTTTTTTTAAAACCACATACGTAATAAACACATACATACACTCGCACATTGCAACAATAGTTACATGCAACACAGTTGTAAACTATTTTTTAAAAATCTTATTGTTTTATTCCCCTCCGCCTGTCCTTCCCACACTCTCACTGTTAGTGGTTTTTTCCGTCCTCAGCTAGACATTTGACATTTGTACTTCCTGTTTGTCCCATCAGGTCCCTGATAAAAATGACACTTGATGGTTGGAATTCAGGTCACAGAGGTCATGGTTTAACAAGTTATGTAAAAGTGTTAAACTCAACAATCTGACACAGTTGGGTTGGACAATGGCAGCGTTTTTTATTGCGTTTCTTTTACATCTGCAAGATCGAGTCTTCAATAAGTTAAAGTTCTTAAATGCATTGTAATGAGTTCAAACATGGTAACTGCAACAGAAGTATAATCATCATCATCTGCCATTTCAACATCGAAGGTCAGCTGCAATGGACACTCTTATAGACTCTTTCCAGTCCATCTCTTGATGTTGTCTTACCACCTAAAGCACTGTTTTCCTCTTGCACGTTTGCCTTCAATTCTGCTTTCCATTATGATCTTCAGCAAGGTGTTTTCGTTTTATATGACCAAAATATTTTGGCTGTCAAAATGTGATCTTTAATAATTATCTGTTATCTATATAAACACGTTGTCATGCAGTGGATCACATCTCATTGCAACATCCTCGGCAATGAAGAGGTTGACAGATTGGCAAAGGAGGGTCGAAAGCTACCTCAGCCTGATGCAAGCATAACTTATGAAGAGGGAAAGAGTTTTATCAGAAGCACATACTGGAGCAGATGAGATGCTGAACATCCAGGCCAAACGCATACACAAAATAATGCATATTGCCAGCTCAGCAGAAGGAAACTTGTGGTAATCTTCAGACTCCACGAGCCACAACAGTTTGGGATACCATCTATTCAACTAATTAAACATAAGAACTACCGATAAGTTTAACTGTATCACCAGTTTAACTGTTTCACCGATAAAATGACTGCTGAACATCTGCTTTAAAGGTGCCCAACGTATGAGGAACAGAGAAAGCACATATGGCCGTCACTTACCATTCCTAGAAAACTCAATGGAGATACAAATAGCCTCGAGCTGACCTCTGCTGTCTTTGAAAATAATAAAGTAGACGTCCAAGAGTGTAGGAAGAATTATTATTCTCTTATCGAAGAATTATTATTCTCTTATCGTCCCTGGATTTTCTAGGACCTCTTTATTTGCGTGAAAACAAATGAGAAGTATAATACACAGTGGTAAAACTGAACACAAAATGTAAGTAGTTCTATTGACTCGCAAGAAAGTGCCAACATATCCTTTCTTTCCTTGCTAAATTGCATTCACATTAAGGAAAATTATGTCTCTTGTGTATTTTAAAGCCATGTTTTTTTGGAGTTTATAGTATGCTAATTCGTCAAAACTTTTTGTAGTCGAATAGGTTTCAGTCAGTTAAATCATTGACATGTGGACATTACACAACAGGTATGATAGTTTCTGCTTGCTCACCCATCAACCTCGAGCACATTTTTTTTATTTGGTCATTACACTGTTAAGCATTATTTTTGCTGCATCTCTATTAGGGGGGGGGGGGGGCGGCAGCACAAGAGGAGGGTGACATTCTGTTAAACAATTATGGTACAATCCACCTACTTAACTGGCATAAGTAGATTTTGCTTGTCCTGCACATAACGATCATATTGCTTCGGTACCTTTTATTCCTTTTATTTTTACACAGTAGTGTTTGCTGCGAAAAATGGCCGATAGGTTTCAGAATTTGTTCCTGATCTAGAACGTTTATCACAAAACGGATGAAACTGTCATGTTGAATTTCTTCAACATACCTGCCACCACATCAAGTTCATCTTTCCTGCTCCATCCTCTATTCCTGATTTCTGCTGTCTTTGCGCTTCTTTATTTTTATTTACACTAAATCCTGTCCCACCTCCAGTGTAGTTCCGATCCTTTCATCCCACAGTTTACAATAACCAGATAACTCTTGTGCCATCTTTTTTTAAATTAATTTCTTCCTTTATTGATTCCATTGAGTCCGAGTTCGATGTGCGAAGCTGCTGGCATGTCGTAAGTGGTCTTTTCTATTAATGCGAGTTCCATTTCGATGTCTGTCTGTGAATATCGACTTGTGCTTGGCTCACCATTTACTTAGTCGTTCCCCTTCTACCGTGAGGTGTAGAGGTTTGGAAAAGAGAGCGCCAGGCTATCCTATCGGCTGTCTTCCTCCTGGCCTGGTTCCATTCTAGTCCTCGGTCCTTCAAAGATTGTCTAATGTTGTCCTCCCAGCGGACTCTGGGTCATCCTGGGGGTCTGGATCCTTGGCTCTTTGTTTCCCATGCTTGTCGTGGTAGCCGATCTTCTCCCATTCTGCAGACATGGCCAAACCATCTTAATTGGGACTGTTCTACTTGCGTCTGCAGGGGGTAGGATTTAAGGCCTTGACGTATCGTCTGGTTGCGTACCATGTCTCTTCTTGTTACTTCACCCACTTTCCTCAGATACCTCATTTCTGAGGTTTGGATCTGGCTTTTGTGGGTTGTAGTCATTGCCCATGACTCGCATCCATATGTCAAGACTGGGACATAGGTGGAGCGGTATACAGCCATCTTCGTTTTCTTACCAACCTCTCTCTTGCTGAGGAATCCTCGATTTATGGCCTGAAAAAGTCTCCCAGCTGCTGCTTTTCGAGTGGCCAACTCTTCTTTGATGCCTCCCTTTCGGTCTATAATAGCTCCGAGGTATTTAAAGTAGTCGACCTGCTCCAGGACCTGTTCTCCCAGCTTAATCTGATGTCTTCTTTCTTCTCGTGATATCACCATGGATTTTGTTTTAGAGCTGCTTATGACCATCCCTCTCTTCTCCAGCTCTTCCTTCCAGACTTGCAGGTTGGATTGGAGATGTGCCTCTGATTTAGCAATCAGGGCAACATCATCAGCAAATGCCAGCTCCGAAATATATGTAGTGGTTTTTGATGTTATTGTATGGTTGATATGTTACCTAGTGTACTGGATGAGGTCAGCTGTGAAGGCTCCTGAGATTAAAGTTTATGTGAGTTACAGAAGGCCTTTCTGCTACCACTTACGACCTCAAACAGACCTATTCTACTATAATGAATGTTAGCTACGTTAAAAGTCTAGGGTACTGAAATGTAATGTGTAGGTAATAAAATACACTGACACACACATGTAAATAATAAGTCTAATAATACTAATAATCTCTATAATACACTGAACTAACTCTGGCTGTTATAGTTTAAGTTTGAAAATTTTTTTAATTTATTAGTCCTGAACCAATTGTTTCTTTTGGTCAGAACATATGAAATGATATGTAATTTTCAATGAAATGCATATATATATTGCATAATCAAATTTAATTTTTGTACATAGGTATATTATTACAATGGTTAATATTAATAATATCTACAATGTCTTGGGAAAAACTAGCACTGGATGTTTAGTTGGGGTGGCGTCATCATGCCCAATCTATGGCTACAAAGTTCAGTGTCCTTGACATATGGACTGATATTAATGTTTATTTAACAAGATTTATTTCTTTATTGATGGTGGAAATAGTTTATGAATCTCCAGCAGGCCAGGTTTGCACTTATCTGGCCTGTGACGATGTAGTACATAATTCTTGTGGCCCACTCCTCTCAGTAGCTGGAGTAAAATGTTAGGCTGCACAGACACCCGCTTTTGTACTTCTACAAAAGCATCTGGCACAATCGTAGTGCCAGATCAGAAACTCTGAAATAAAATTTGTGCCATGTGTCAACACTCTATTTACTGCGCCACTCGTACACACAACACCACAAAACAACATTACGCAGATTGGGTCAGATCTCTCTGACCCACTTAGCACATCTCACCCAGTTGTTATCAAATAGTACCAGTTTCCCAAGACTGCATTGCATCCGAAATATGTTCAATAGTTTCCTCTTCCATTCAATCAGGTGGGTGATATGCTCCCCCTGATCTCAATTATAGATCCTCCTTCCATAGTCTTAGATAGGTTTTCATATATTATTTGTTTGTCTCTAGGCCCTGGACTCCTGCTGGGGACCTAGAGTAAGCACTCACTTGTCGTAATCATTTTTCATGATATGGCAGTATCAATCACTCAAAATATTAAAATAAACAAGATAAATGATTTTTTCCTTACCACAATTCAGAATTGAGAACACAGTTACTTAGTACTAGCAAAACTCAGCTGAGCTGCTGGCTAGATTAGGGCGTCCCACTGATTTTTATTTAATATTTCCTGGAAATCACCTCTAGCAGTCAAGAACTGTGTTAATGGACAGTCTTCTATCAAATGGCACAAGTGTGCGTCTCTTTCTCAATAATATGAATGGTTTTGTCCAATCAGCGGACTTCCCCTCTAACTTTTTCAAAAATTCAAACTAAAAGTCAAATTTCAGTCCAGTCTCAGTCTAGTATGTAGTATTTTTCTATCGGTCCGTCTGTCTCAACTTGTCTTTTCACAAAAATACACTTGTTTTTTGGACTAACTACATGAAAAAACTACACAAACCTGCCCCACTAAGTTATTTTTAGCTACTATCCTCCGACTTTATCAGCGGGCTGATCACCTGCTTGCCAGTTACTCAGATTACGGAAACAACAATTAATTTTTTGTTGTACCAATAAACGCCACTAGGCGTAACGGAATAACAGTTAATTTCTTGTTGCCCTAAGGCGCCACTAGGCGTATTGGCCACGGACTGCTTTGTCGGTCAGCGGCTAAGGACGGAAGAAGAAGAATCCTCCGACTTTGCCCCTAGTTCATTTGCAGTTTGATTTTTGCATTTTTAGTCTCAAGGACGCCAAAATGTAACTTTAGTGAAAGTATGCACAAAAAACTGTTCGCTAGTCTGATTGGAACAATACGGTCTTTCGTCAATATCTTCCGTGTTATCTGTCCGTCTGTGTAATTAAAAGTATATTATTTCTCTGCTCAAGATGGGCTATCAAACTAGCTAGGTTTTATTTTCATAACTTTATTATTAAAGAAAAACCTACTTTTCTCAAAGTTAGTTTTTGAAATTTGTTTTTGAACCTTCGTCCACGGCGTTTGCCGCTGTATTCAAACAAAACAACTAATTACGATAAAACGTCTAAGATACGACTGTTTCTAACAAGAGCTAAGGTCGTTTTTCTACCAATTCCTTACATTGTGTCAACTAGTGGCGTGATTTTTTTTCTTTAAACTATAAATTGCGTCTTTTTGCCCTTTAGATTCAAACACGTGTTCCGATCGTCATATTTTTTTCTTTTATCTCCGTTTCCCTATCGTCTAAAAGGATAAACCGTTTGTCTGCATGTTCCAACTAGTTAGTTTCAATGGCGGTAGAAAGCGCTGGCGTAGGCGAGAATGTATCCTCGTACCTTACGTATAATTTTATCCCTACATGTTATCTTACCCGTTATCTTTATAATTGGAGATATTTTAACGTTGTATCACTGTATTTCACCACAATATAGACCTGTCTCATCTTCCAGTACCCCACTGAATACTTTCTTGTTCTCTCCTTACATGCCTTGATGACATCATCCATGAGGAGTATGAAAAGGTAAGGTGATAGGATATCACCTTG
The DNA here is from genome assembly GCA_024509875.1 of Oreohelix idahoensis. Classification (NCBI taxonomy): domain Eukaryota; kingdom Metazoa; phylum Mollusca; class Gastropoda; order Stylommatophora; family Oreohelicidae; genus Oreohelix; species Oreohelix idahoensis. The sequence goes on along the minus strand of JAMPIV010007348.1, from coordinate 53,914 downwards.
TCTTACACCAGTGGTGGTCCTGAACTCTTCTGACTTATGGTTTGCTGTCCTCACATAATTTCTGCAAGACTTGTAGAAGCTCTGTATAGCATGAATCAGAGGTGATGGAATATTCTTCCTTGCCAAACAGTCCCAAAGTTTGTTCCAGGGGACCCTGTCAAACGCCTTTTCCAGATCTATGAAACAAAGATGGATATCACTCTTATACTCATGAGCCTTTTCACTCAGCTGTCTGAGTGTGAAGATTAGGTCTTGAGTACTTCGGTTTGCTCGGAATCCGCACTGGACCTCTCATCTAATTGTGGCTCAGCTAGGCGTCGGAGTCTCTGCTCTAGGATTCTAGAGTAGATTTTTCCAGGGACACTGAGAAGGGATATGCCTCTATGGTTTCCACACTATCGATTGTCACCCTTTTTGAAAATTGGTGTTATGATGGCAATCTCCCAATCCTTTGGTATGGTCTTGTTGTACCACGCTGCCTGTAAAACCCTTAAGAGTAGTAGGTCGCCTGATGCTCCCATGTACTCAACCATTTCTGGTGTTATACCATCATGCCCTGCTGCTTTGCCCATCTTGATTTTCTCCAGTGCTGCCTTCAGTTCTTCCATCTTTATGTCATCTTCACCATCATTGATTTTCTCTTCTGTGCTAGTGGTTATCATTTCTGATGCATCACCATGCTCACCATCCAGGAGTTCTGAGAAATATTCTTTCCATTACTTCCTTCGGGGCAGTAAGCAATTTGCCTTGCTTGTCCTTTATAAATTTGAGAGGGCATTGTTTTTCCTTCCTCATGTTCTTTAGGGTCTTATAGAACAATTTCTGGTTTTCTTGTGCATCTTTTTCTAGCTTTTCTCCAAATTCTTCCCAGGACTTCTGCTTTGCTGCTAGCACTTTGTTCTTTGCTTCTGTTCTGAGTGTCACATATTCTCTATATTTTTCCATTTGTCCTGTTGTGTTTTTATCTCCTAAGTATTGTTTCCATGCCATTTTCTTCTCTCTTATTTTCTCTTTGACTTCCTCTGTCCACCAAGGTGTCCTCTTTCTCTTGTTCCCAAGTCGGACTTCACCGCATGCTTCTGCAGCAGCTGTCTTTATGATATCCTTGAATTTAATCCAGAGGGTTTCCAAGTCATCAGGTCGTTCTTCTGTGTTGCTCACCGCTGCAGCAATAAGCCCCTGATATCTGGTCTTAATTTCTGGCTCTCTCAGCTTGTAGGTCCTAATGCTCATTTCTCCCGCTCGTTTACTTGTTTTCTTGCGTGATGTTGGGCAGTTCCTAGGCTGAGCAACTCTTTCAGTTGTTCTTTTGATTGTTAGCAGGTAGTGATCACTTCCAATCTCTGGCCCCCTCCAGACTGTAGCATCTCGGACATATTTGAATGAGCTTCTCCGAACAATGGCATAGTCGATCACTGACTTCTCATTCTTTGTTGGTTCACATCTAGTGTATGCATGTATGCGCTTATGGGGGAACTTTGTGTTTGTAATGATCAGATTCTGCTCAATGCAGAATCTAAGGAGTCATTTTCCATTGTCATTGAGAGTATCTTCTCCATATCTTCCAATAACTCCACCCCATCTAGCATGGTCATTTCCAACTCTGGCATTAAAATCTCCGAGCATGATAACTTCATCTAGGCAGTCATCCACTGTCCTTTGAAGCAGCTCGAAGAATTCCTCCTTGACCTCTGCTCTCTCATCCTCATTTGGCCCATACACTATGACCAGGTTGACTATGGTTTCTCCTTCTTTTAGTTTTACGACCATACTGCGCTCCGAGACAAAGTTCCATCCCTTGATACTATCTTTTTGATTTTGGGCCACAATGCAACCCACGCCCCCTTTAGCTCTTTCAGATATGGGTACACCACTGTAGAGCAGCGTGTTGCCATCGAGATCCATGACTCCTTGTCCTTTTTTCTTTGTTTCCGTTATATCCAGGATTTCTAGTTTTGCTTTCCTCATCTCTTCCACCAGCTCCTCTTCCTTCCCATTTATACTTCTTGTGTTCCAAGTTCCATAAGTCGTAGTCCGTTCCAGTTCGTCGCCTTTAGAACCAGTCCGGTTTTCTCTCTTACGCTTCGCATAATCAGGTTTTAAGACAAACAGGTGATTGGCCTGTTGTGCCTTTGCATGGTGGAGGGGCTGCCTCCTTACGGCATGCTTGGCTCACCATGTGCCCTTTAACTCTGTTTATTTTTTATTGGAAGTTTCTTTATACGTGCTTGTTGTATTATTTTAAAATCACTCATCCGTGAAGATATTATCTGGTCATTTCATCTTAAGTTATCAGACTTAAGCATCGCAGCGCGTAGTTCCCGTCGGTTTGTTGGGGAGAGACAGAATAGGGCCACCACAGAATAGTGGCGAGTATAGTGAGGTTATGCATAGGGCTGGCGACCTCTTCATGTTAACAAGTTGCTACGGAAACCACCGCAGGGAGAGCACATGCATGATGTTGTTGGGTGCATGCTTCTCTCATAAAATTGGAGGTATGTCCCAGTCTTCTGTCATATAGCCACATCTGCTTGTCTCATAAAGTTGGAGGTCTGTCTCAGGCTTTTCTTATTGCTGTACAGTTTCTTTCTGAAATGGTTTGGCACAGGCCACCCTGGCAGTTGTCGTAGATTTCCGATAGGAGAATTAAGACTAGGTTTGGTCCCTTCTGAATAGGTTTGAATAGGTGATAGACTCAGTGAGAGTTTGTGAAAGGTAATAGAATTTCCACACACGTGAGATGATAGATTTGATATAGTGGCTGTCTCTGAAAGCGAAAAGAATTCTTCTCTCTCTCACCTATCTTCTACAACAGTTGTTACAGCGTCAGACAGACTACACCAATATACATATTACGTATATTTCTATCACTCACAGGCACGCACATACACGTGACGACAGGTAAACACACAGACGTGGGAAAACTATAACAATGATATATATATTATCTAGAACGAGCTGACCAAACACGATTATTTGGTTCAAGAGCGATTTAATATCAGGAAAAATCGGCTCACAACATCAAAGAAAGTACATCAAGGAAAATACATATACACATAGTCATAAAAAATCAAGGAAATGTTGCAAGGATGATAGCCCCGTTATAGTGTTAACTCTAGGTTTAGCCCGGCCCCGTTAAGAGAACAGATGATGGCGCCAGAGTCACAGATACATAGGGTTTGAGTCTAAGAGTTTTTTCTTTGTTTTATCTCGTAATTATATGCACAGAGTTTGAAAAAAACTCTGATTTAACCTAAGACAAAAACACCAGAACTCTAGCCTTAGCAACAAATTATGCAGATTGAAAAGAAAATAAATAGGACAGCAACAGGGTGTCAAAGATAAAATAGTGGAAAATATCACTCAAACCAGCGTACACTCATTCATTCCGCCATGGCTTCTCAAACTTGTACTCACGACTTTGCTTGCTGCCTCTTGGAACACATTGATTTTAGATTTTCACACAGACTCAAAAAATGCAGTCTTCTGCCAAGAAGTCCCCAGTTCCAAAAGACGTATTTAACTTGGAGTCTCCGGGAACGACTACTTGGGTATGCAAATTTGTTCAAATGTCTGATTAAGTCACCTAACAATTATTCCAGGCGCGGGAGTTAGCAGAGCACAGTGTCAATAGCGTAGGTTTCTAAAAAATGATGAATGTCAGGTCGGTGCCTTCCCTCAGTATAGGATTCACTTTAGTCACACCACAGATTTGTCCACAAGATATAATCTAGTCGGGAAATGATTGTTAATATTCACGCCACCAGGCAGCAAATTATATAGAGTTTCTAGAAGAAATTAAGTGCTGGCTCCAAGGTCCAGTATTTATCATTACAGTCTTTGAAAACCCGTTATAGGGATATTAGTATTTCTGTCTAACTTGCACCGTCAGATCAGTGTTACTTGAGAAAACCCACGTGGTTCAAAATAAGGACTGTCTATTTCTTCACAAGTATGGAAACTACTACTAGGTGCTGGTAAAGTTAGGGTCACCCCAAAACTTTCACTGTGTGGAGGAAAAATAACACATATAATATAATAAACAGAATCTGTACTGGTTAAAACTTACATTTAAACTTGCAAGCAGAGAGCTTTGCTTATCATTTAAACTTCCCGTGACGTAAGTTATATTTAAAAATCCGCAATCCTCATAAATTAAGAACACGTGCGTATTCCGTCACCATTCATGAGGCTGGATTCTAGAGTTTATACGTTAGTTTAGAAAAATACACTCGACTGAGTATTAGCAGTTAAATTAAATTTATAAATAGCTACAATTGCCGTTATAAGCTAGAAATTAAATTTTTAGTCTGCTTTCCACTGAATGCTTCCCTAAAAAATATAATAGCCTACCACTTTATTTCTCTTCTGCGCTAAAGAAATAGATTAAAATGAATTAAGCGATTTAACACTTTAACACTCACAAAATCTATATATCTATCATATTAATTACCTCAACCACAGAATTACAGGTAGTCGCACAACTTAAGAATAAAAATGCTGAAAATATTTCTGGAAGTCTAGAAGTTCGACAAATTGCCGAAACAAACTGAGATCTTCTCTAACAGCTATTCTGTTTTCGAGCGACCTATCTACTGTGGAGTCTATGAGCGAGAATGAAATTAAAGTTTCAAACTTGGCCAATATCTTAAAATCAGACAAAGGGCCCAAACTATTTCGCCACGCGAAATTATCTCCCCTACTCCCAACATTTACGTCCGCTTAACGCGTGTCGTAACTGTCACCTACTGACCACGATGTACGCGTGTCAGTTTCAAATCCCAGACAGCCTGACTCCATTTCAGGGCAGTTTTCACACTACAGCTGACCATGGCCCAAGTGGGCGCCGTGTCAGTTTGGGATTTTCGAGACAAATGTCTGGATACTGACCGGTGCAGATGTAAAGTATCACACCTCACCGGGACTATGCCGAGAAGAAGCTCGCGCGCTCGGTGAGAATGTAGACGATTTGCTACGTCCTATGTTCAGCGAACCGACTTATCACGCCTTCTGACGCCCTGCAGCCCTGACATCTACGTAATATCGTCCTAGCGCGATTCTCAGTTTAAGAGAAAGGAAAACAGGTAAAGTTTGCGAATTATATGAAAATAATATTCGCAAAACGAATGGATGAAAAAAATACACAGGAAAAAAAAAAGTACAGAGATATTAAAAGAGAGAGTTTATGTGAAAGAATAGGAAGAAGATGTAGGAAATTAAATGAATATAAACCCTACGTGACAGAGCCTCCCCCCCTTTAAGATATGGAAGCACTCCATGTCTACGTTATGGAGTTTAATTTCCTATAACCGTAGCTTCGGGGTGTCTGTCTTCTTCCCTCTCCATCTCCCCCTCCATCTCTGTCCAATTCCTACTCAAGTCCACTCCTCAAAGTTTCCTTCCCCTGGAATGTCTCATATGCGCGCTTGAAAGAGCGTCGCCGCTTCTGACATTTTTGAAAGATTTCCTGTGATAGCGGTGGAATATCCCTGCCACTATCATCATCTTCGTCAGTTTTGGCGATCGTCAGGAGATGGTCGGAGGTTGGCACTGGTTTTTCCAAGTATCTCTTTAAGAGATTTAAATGGAAAACCTTCTCCTTTCCTTCAATAGAGATCTGGTAGTTAGCCTTAGAAATCTTTTTCAGGACGGTAAACGGCCCTTGCCATCCGATCTTCAGTTGGTTGTTCTCAGTAGGGAGTAACACCAAAACTTTCTCTCCTGCTTCCAGTTCTCTCTCTTCCGCGACTTTCCTGTATCGGTTAGCGTGCTTTGTGCGAGCTCGCTTAAAGTTAGTCGTTGCTAGGTCCCACCCTAGTTTCAACCTTTCCTTTAAAACCGACACATATTTACTTGCTGAGACGACTGTCTCATCCGCCTTCTCGTCTGTCAGAGACTGAAGTAAGGCTTCAAGCGGGCCCTTAATGGGTCTGCCAAATAAGAGTGTAGCTGGCGGAAATCCTGTGGAAGTATGAGGAGATTCTCTGTAGCCAAATAATGCTGCAGGAATACAGAGATCCCAATCTTCAGGTTTCACTTGTGCCAGCTTACTTAGCATCATGGTGAGGTTTCCATTAGCACGTTCCACGAGCCCATTTCCCGCCGGAGTATATGGCTTAGTGTGGATGTGTTGGGTCCTCAAGATCTTAACGATCTCATCCATCAACAGGTTTCGGTATGGAGATCCATTATCCGTCAACACTTGCTGAGGGAATCCCAACCGAGTGAAAATCTGCACGAGGGCTTCTGCGACATGCTTGGCATCTGCGCATGTTAGCGGGATAGCTTCCGCCCATAAAGTGCATGTATCGACTAAGGTCAGGATAAACCTGTTCCTTCTTTTAGTCCTTTCGAAAGGCCCTAAAATGTCGATCACTACCCGTTCGAATGGTGTTCCCATTATTGGCATTTCACCCATGTGGACTGGGGGTGTCCGTTGCTTGGGTGGTACCCGTTGGCACTGGGCACAGGATTTGACATATCTGATAATATCAGTATTCACTCCAGGCCACCAATAATGAGTGGTTATACGTTGGTTTGTGGCGTTCTGTCCCATATGTCCGCTAAAGGGAAGAGAGTGCCCCATTTCTAGGATTTGGCTTCTGTACTGTTTCGGTACTAGGAGCTGGTTGTAACCTTGGTCAGGCTTGCCCGTTCTCCGATAAAGTACGCCATCCTTAGAAAAAATGTCCCCGTGCTGTGTTGGTTCCTTCGCCATGGGCAGTTTCCTAAAGCAGGGTGCCAAAGTCGGGTCCTTGTATTGCGCTTCTTTAAGTTCCATAGGTAACAAATTTGGCGCAGGCTCCCGTTCCTTCTTGGTTTGCCCTCTTGTAGTTACTGCTGCCACAATCGGCTCTTCCGGTTTCCCAATACACACGTATCTCCCGCCAAGTATGACTGGGTAGATGGGATCATCCATAACAGCCGCTTTGATCACACCTCTGACAAAGTCAGAGTGTATCTCCACCAATGCGATGGGAAGCGCTGTAGGTGCCTCACTCTTACGAACTCCACAAAGTTGGACGGTCTCTGCTGTCTCTTGACCGGGTTTGACCAGGTTTCTGGCAACAATGCAATCATAAGAAAGCCCCGTGTCAAATAAGCAAGAAGTTTGAGAACCGTTCAAAGTAACAGTACCTCGCGTTGAGGGTCTATCCCCAACAGGTTGGGAATCACTGTCAATAATTCCGCCTTGCGAGACTGTCAATAAGCATCCGATGCGTTTCGGCTCGGTGTGCTCGGTCTGATCATATGTCCCGTGCTCAGGGGTTTTCCCTTTGCCACCTTGTCCTTTCTGGCTACGCTGCCATGTAGGGCGGTCGGGTTGATCAGACTGTTTGGGGTGGTTGGGGTACTTGTTCTTGTAGAACTTGGATTTTTCAGGAGGGGGGTTTTGAGGTCCAGTTTCTCTGTGGTTGTTTTGGTTAGAAGCCTGAGAAGATTGCTCTAGGTTATGTTTACGAAAATGCTCCTCTGTCGGTTTCCGCTTTGTGGCCGGTAGTTCAGCCAGCGCATTGTGATAACGCTCAGACTTTTCCAAAATGTCTTCAAGTTTTTCTGCCCCCTGCTCAGCGAGAAATCTCCGGGTATCAGCAGACAAAGTGTTCTTTATTTGTTCAGTTAGAACAAGTTCCTCAAGACCTTCATAGGTAGAGGGGAGCTGCGAAAGCTCAAGGCACTTTGTTAGATATCCCTTAAGACGAGATGAGAACTGGTGAAAAGTTTCAGAATTCTCTTCCGGCTGTTGCGAAACAGTTGCAAAAACTTGCGAGCGTTCATTTCAAAGCGCTCCAGTAACGCTTTCTTCAACACATCGTAGTCGTCTTGTTGGCTACTTTCCAGCTTAGAATAAACATCATAAGCAGAACCTTTTAGGGCCTGGGAAAGTTTCATATTCCAACGCGACCTCTCTAACCCGTACAGAGTTGCAATTTTCTCAAATTTTTCTAACCATGTGTCAATCTTCTCATTTGGACAAGGAAAAGATTCAAGAGTGAAAGACATAGCATTTAGTTGAAGAGATTGAGTGTTAGCAGGGTCAGTTAAGGAAGAATGAGGAGAAGACTCTCCATTGCTGGAGGTAGAGGCAGCACCACGACTTTGGAACTCTAGAGTTTTAAGCGCCAACTCGTGCTGTCTCTCCTCCCTCTCCTTCTCATGCTGTCTCTCCTCCCTTTCCTTCTCATGCTGTCTCTCTTCTCTTCTCTCTTTCCTCTCTGTCTTTCGTTCGCCCTGCGAATTCCATTTCTTCATCCATCTTCTTCTGCTGTAAAGCTTCAGCTGCTTTCCTCTCCGCATCATATCTCTCCAGTTCGTCTCTGACAAAAGCTTTCGCTTCCTCTCCTTCCAGTCCCTCCTCTCTCGCTTCGTCCCTGAGAAGTTGTCTAAGCTTTGCCCTCTCGGCCATATTATGTCAGTGACTGAGACACGTGGAGATAGAAAATAGGAAAAAGAATAACCTGGTTCCTACCACTTACGAGAAAAAAAAAAAATTACCAAATTATTCAAAAGATGATATCCTTAACCCTGGGATACCTCCTCCAAAATAAAATCTAACTATCGCTGCTATTATCGGCAATAAAGCACTCAATGCAAAACACGACTACGCCAAATAAATGGTAGTTAAGATTACAACTGAAAAATAAGTTGCTACAGTGGAAAAGCAAAAGAATATTGCAAAAATTAAAGAGAAAAATAATCCCTTAATTTTTAAAAATCCACTATAAGTTCGCCCCCCTGAAGTCAGATCGGGTAAGGGAGGGAATTAATCTGGACAAAAAGTCCGAAACACACTCCTTAACTTAGTTCAAACGCCGTTCTGCCTCAGTACCCAGTGAATGTTATACACTCACCACTTTACCAGCATTTAGTATTACAATCAGCAGTTAACATATATCCCGACAAAATCAACCTGTAACCAAAATGTATATTATTCAAAGATGCTGTGGAAAAAAAAAAACTTATTAGTTTGTGTGGTCAGCACGCCCGTAAACAGATCGCTAGTCTAGGGGGTAATTATTTAAAGATATAACAACTCACAAGACATCACACTCTTACTCTATATCAGAATACAGAATCTTAAGTTCAAAATCCAGATAGACGAGTCCACGTTTGTCGTACTCGTCTTCCTATTCTAAGTTCAAAGACCGGAAACGAGCCCTCATTTGTCGTAGATTTCCGATAGGAGAATTAAGACTAGGTTTGGTCCCTTCTGAATAGGTTTGAATAGGTGATAGACTCAGTGAGAGTTTGTGAAAGGTAATAGAATTTCCACACACGTGAGATGATAGATTTGATATAGTGGCTGTCTCTGAAAGCGAAAAGAATTCTTCTCTCTCTCACCTATCTTCTACAACAGTTGTTACAGCGTCAGACAGACTACACCAATATACATATTACGTATATTTCTATCACTCACAGGCACGCACATACACGTGACGACAGGTAAACACACAGACGTGGGAAAACTATAACAATGATATATATATTATCTAGAACGAGCTGACCAAACACGATTATTTGGTTCAAGAGCGATTTTAATATCAGGAAAAATCGGCTCACAACATCAAAGAAAGTACATCAAGGAAAATACATATACACATAGTCATAAAAAATCAAGGAAATGTTGCAAGGATGATAGCCCCGTTATAGTGTTAACTCTAGGTTTAGCCCGGCCCCGTTAAGAGAACAGATGATGGCGCCAGAGTCACAGATACATAGGGTTTGAGTCTAAGAGTTTTTCTTTGTTTTATCTCGTAATTATATGCACAGAGTTTGAAAAAAACTCTGATTTACCCTAAGACAAAAAACACAAGAACTCTAGCCTTAGCAACAAATTATGCAGATTGAAAAAAAAAATAAATAGGACAGCAACAGGGTGTCAAAGATATAATAGTGAAAATGTCACTCAAACCAGCGTACACTCATTCATTCCGCCATGGCTTCTCAAACTTGTACTCACGACTTTGCTTGCTGCCTCTTGGAACACATTGATTTTAGATTTTCACACAGACTCAAAAAATGCAGTCTTCTGCCAAGAAGTCCCCAGTTCCAAAAGACGTATTTAACTTGGAGTCTCCGGGAACGACTACTTGGGTATGCAAATTTGTTCAAATGTCTGATTAAGTCACCTAACAATTATTCCAGGCGCGGGAGTTAGCAGAGCACAGTGTCAATAGCGTAGGTTTCTAAAAAATGATGAATGTCAGGTCGGTGCCTTCCCTCAGTATAGGATTCACTTTAGTCACACCACAGATTTGTCCACAAGATATAATCTAGTCGGGAAATGATTGTTAATATTCACGCCACCAGGCAGCAAATTATATAGAGTTTCTAGAAGAAATTAAGTGCTGGCTCCAAGGTCCAGTATTTATCATTACAGTCTTTGAAAACCCGTTATAGGGATATTAGTATTTCTGTCTAACTTGCACCGTCAGATCAGTGTTACTTGAGAAAACCCACGTGGTTCAAAATAAGGACTGTCTATTTCTTCACAAGTATGGAAACTACTACTAGGTGCTGGTAAAGTTAGGGTCACCCCAAAACTTTCACTGTGTGGAGGAAAAATAACACATATAATATAATAAACAGAATCTGTACTGGTTAAAACTTACATTTAAACTTGCAAGCAGAGAGCTTTGCTTATCATTTAAACTTCCCGTGACGTAAGTTATATTTAAAAATCAGCAATCCTCATAAATTAAGAACACGTGCGTATTCCGTCACCATTCATGAGGCTGGATTCTAGAGTTTATACGTTAGTTTAGAAAAATACACTCGACTGAGTATTAGCAGTTAAATTAAATTCATAAATAGCTACAATTGCCGTTATAAGCTAGAAATTAAATTTTTAGTCTGCTTTCCACTGAATGCTTCCCTAAAAAATATAATAGCCTACCACTTTATTTCTCTTCTGCGCTAAAGAAATAGATTAAAATGAATTAAGCGATTTAACACTTTAACACTCACAAAATCTATATATCTATCATATTAATTACCTCAACCACAGAATTACAGGTAGTCGCACAACTTAAGAATAAAAATGCTGAAAATATTTCTGGAAGTCTAGAAGTTCGACAAATTGCCGAAACAAACTGAGATCTTCTCTAACAGCTATTCTGTTTTCGAGCGACCTATCTACTGTGGAGTCTATGAGCGAGAATGAAATTAAAGTTTCAAACTTGGCCAATATCTTAAAATCAGACAAAGGGCCCAAACTATTTCGCCACGCGAAATTATCTCCCCTACTCCCAACATTTACGTCCGCTTAACGCGTGTCGTAACTGTCACCTACTGACCACGATGTACGCGTGTCAGTTTCAAATCCCAGACAGCCTGACTCCATTTCAGGGCAGTTTTCACACTACAGCTGACCATGGCCCAAGTGGGCGCCGTGTCAGTTTGGGATTTTCGAGACAAATGTCTGGATACTGACCGGTGCAGATGTAAAGTATCACACCTCACCGGGACTATGCCGAGAAGAAGCTCGCGCGCTCGGTGAGAATGTAGACGATTTGCTACGTCCTATGTTCAGCGAACCGACTTATCACGCCTTCTGACGCCCTGCAGCCCTGACATCTACGTAATATCGTCCTAGCGCGATTCTCAGTTTAAGAGAAAGAAACAGGTAAAGTTTGCGAATTATATGAAAATAATATTCGCAAAACGAATGGATGAAAAATACACAGGAAAAAAAAAAGTACAGAGATATTAAAAGAGAGAGTTTATGTGAAAGAATAGGAAGAAGATGTAGGAAATTAAATGAATATAAACCCTACGTGACAAATAATGGTGGTCTGGTGTAAGGCAAGTGTTGAAAGTCTGAAGTTTGTAATTCTAATAATGGTGGTCTGGCGTAAGGCAAGTGTTGAAAGTCTGAAGTTTGTAATTCTAATAATGGTGGTCTGGCGTAAGGCAAGTGTTGAAAGTCTGAAGTTTGTAATTCTAATAATGGTGGTCTGGCGTAAGGCAAGTGTTGAAAGTCTGAAGTTTGTAATTCTAATAATGGTGGTCTGGCGTAAGGCAAGTGTTGAAAGTCTGAAGTTTGTAATTCTAATAATGGTGGTCTGGTGTAAGGCAAGTGTTGAAAGTCTGAAGTTTGTAATTCTAATAATGGTGGTCTGGTGTAAGGCAAGTGTTGAAAGTCTGAAGTTTGTAATTCTAATAATGGTGGTCTGGCGTAAGGCAAGTGTTGAAAGTCTGAAGTTTGTAATTCTAATAATGGTGGTCTGGCGTAAGGCAAGTGTTGAAAGTCTGAAGTTTGTAATTCTAATAATGGTGGTCTGGCGTAAGGCAAGTGTTGAAAGTCTGAAGTTTGTAATTCTAATAATGGTGGTCTGGTGTAAGGCAAGTGTTGAAAGTCTGAAGTTTGTAATTCTAATAATGGTGGTCTGGTGTAAGGCAAGTGTTGAAAGTCTGAAGTTTGTAATTCTAATAATGGTGGTCTGGTAGTGTTGAAAGTCTGAAGTTTGTAATTCTAATAATGGTGGTCTGGCGTAAGGCAAGTGTTGAAAGTCTGAAGTTTGTAATTCTAATAATGGTGGTCTGGCGTAAGGCAAGTGTTGAAAGTCTGAAGTTTGTAATTCTAATAATGGTGGTCTGGCGTAAGGCAAGTGTTGAAAGTCTGAAGTTTGTAATTCTAATAATGGTGGTCTGGCGTAAGGCAAGTGTTGAAAGTCTGAAGTTTGTAATTCTAATAATGGTGGTCTGGCGTAAGGCAAGTGTTGAAAGTCTGAAGTTTGTAATTAATAATAATGGTGGTCTGGTGGTCTGGTAAGGCAAGTGTTGAAAGTCTGAAGTTTGTAATTCTAATAATGGTGGTCTGGTGTAAGGCAAGTGTTGAAAGTCTGAAGTTTGTAATTCTAATAATGGTGTCTGGTGTGAAGTGTTGAAAGTTTTTGTAATTCTAATAATGGTGGTCTGGTGTAAGGCAAGTGTTGAAAGTCTGAAGTTTGTAATTCTAATAATGGTGGTCTGGCGTAAGGCAAGTGTTGAAAGTCTGAAGTTTGTAATTCTAATAATGGTGGTCTGGCGTAAGGCAAGTGTTGAAAGTCTGAAGTTTGTAATTCTAATAATGGTGGTCTGGCGTAAGGCAAGTGTTGAAAGTCTGAAGTTTGTAATTCTAATAATGGTGGTCTGGCGTAAGGCAAGTGTTGAAAGTCTGAAGTTTGTAATTCTAATAATGGTGGTCTGGCGTAAGGCAAGTGTTGAAAGTCTGAAGTTTGTAATTCTAATAATGGTGGTCTGGCGTAAGGCAGTGTTGAAAGTCTGAAGTTTGTAATTCTAATAATGGTGGTCTGGCGTAAGGCAAGTGTTGAAAGTCTGAAGTTTGTAATTCTAATAATGGTGGTCTGGCGTAAGGCAAGTGTTGAAAGTCTGAAGTTTGTAATTCTAATAATGGTGGTCTGGCGTAAGGCAAGTGTTGAAAGTCTGAAGTTTGTAATTCTAATAATGGTGGTCTGGTGTAAGGCAAGTGTTGAAAGTCTGAAGTTTGTAATTCTAATAATGGTGGTCTGGTGTAAGGCAAGTGTTGAAAGTCTGAAGTTTGTAATTCTAATAATGGTGGTCTGGCGTAAGGCAAGTGTTTTGAATTCTAATAATGTCTGAAGTTTGAAAGTAATTTGTAATTCTAATAATGGTGGTCTGGCGTAAGGCAAGTGTTGAAAGTCTGAAGTTTGTAATTCTAATAATGGTGGTCTGGCGTAAGGCAAGTGTTGAAAGTCTGAAGTTTGTAATTCTAATAATGGTGGTCTGGCGTAAGGCAAGTGTTGAAAGTCTGAAGTTTGTAATTCTAATAATGGTGGTCTGGTGTAAGGCAAGTGTTGAAAGTCTGAAGTTTGTAATTCTAATAATGGTGGTCTGGTGTAAGGCAAGTGTTGAAAGTCTGAAGTTTGTAATTCTAATAATGGTGGTCTGGCGTGTAAGGCAAGTGTTGAAAGTCTGAAGTTTGTAATTCTAATAATGGTGGTCTGGCGTAAGGCAAGTGTTTGAAAGTCTGAAGTTTGTAATTCTAATAATGGTGGTCTGGCGTAAGGCAAGTGTTGAAAGTCTGAAGTTTGTAATTCTAATAATGGTGGTCTGGCGTAAGGCAAGTGTTGAAAGTCTGAAGTTTGTAATTCTAATAATGGTGGTCTGGTGTAAGGCAAGTGTTGAGTGTTGAACGTCTGAAGTTTGTAATTGTAATAATGGTGGTCTGGCGTAAGGCAAGTGTTGAAAGTCTGAAATTGTAATAATGGTGGTCTGGCGTAAGTTTGTCTGAAGTTTGTAATTCTAATAATGGTGGTCTGGTGTAAGGCAAGTGTTGAAAGTCTGAAGTTTGTAATTCTAATAATGGTGGTCTGGCGTAAGGCAAGTGTTGAAAGTCTGAAGTTTGTAATTCTAATAATGGTGGTCTGGTGTAAGGCAAGTGTTGAAAGTCTGAAGTTTGTAATTCTAATAATGGTGGTCTGGCGTAAGGCAAGTGTTGAGAGTCTGAAGTTTGTCATTTTAATAATGGTGGTCTGGCGTAAGGCAAGTGTTGAAAGTCTGAAGTTTGTAATTCTAATAATGGTGGTCTGGTGTAAGGCAAGTGTTGAAAGTCTGAAGTTTGTAATTCTAATAATGGTGGTCTGGCGTAAGGCAAGTGTTGAAAGTCTGAAGTTTGTAATTCTAATAATGGTGGTCTGGCGTAAGGCAAGTGTTGAAAGTCTGAAGTTTGTAATTCTAATAATGGTGGTCTGGCGTAAGGCAAGTGTTGAAAGTCTGAAGTTTGTAATTCTAATAATGGTGGTCTGGCGTAAGGCAAGTGTTGAAAGTCTGAAGTTTGTAATTCTAATAATGGTGGTCTGGCGTAAGGCAAGTGTTGAAAGTCTGAAGTTTGTAATTGTAATAATGGTGGTCTGGCGTAAGGCAAGTGTTGAAAGTCTGAAGTTTGTAATTCTAATAATGGTGGTCTGGCGTAAGGCAAGTGTTGAAAGTCTGAAGTTTGTAATTCTAATAATGGTGGTCTGGCGTAAGGCAAGTGTTGAAAGTCTGAAGTTTGTAATTCTAATAATGGTGGTCTGGCGTAAGGCAAGTGTTGAAAGTCTGAAGTTTGTAATTCTAATAATGGTGGTCTGGCGTAAGGCAAGTGTTGAAAGTCTGAAGTTTGTAATTGTAATAATGGTGGTCTGGCGTAAGGCAAGTGTTGAAAGTCTGAAGTTTGTAATTCTAATAATGGTGGTCTGGCGTAAGGCAAGTGTTGAAAGTCTGAAGTTTGTAATTCTAATAATGGTGGCATGGGTCAAGGCAAGGGTAGAAAGTCTGAGGTTTGTAATTCTAATAATGGTGGTCTGGCGTAAGGGCAAGTGTTTGAAAGTCTGAAGTTTGTAATTGTAATAATGGTGGTCTGGCGTAAGGCAAGTGTTGAAAGTCTGAAGTTTGTAATTCTAATAATGGTGGTCTGGCGTAAGGCAAGTGTTGAAAGTCTGAAGTTTGTAATTCTAATAATGGTGGTCTGGCGTAAGGCAAGTGTTGAAAGTCTGAAGTTTGTAATTGTAATAATGGTGGTCTGGTGTAAGGCAAGTGTTGAAAGTCTGAAGTTTGTAATTCTAATAATGGTGGTCTGGTGTAAGGCAAGTGTTGAAAGTCTGAAGTTTGTAATTCTAATAATGGTGGTCTGGCGTAAGGCAAGTGTTGAAAGTCTGAAGTTTGTAATTGTAATAATGGTGGTCTGGCGTAAGGCAAGTGTTGAAAGTCTGAAGTTTGTAATTCTAATAATGGTGGTCTGGCGTAAGGCAAGTGTTGAAAGTCTGAAGTTTGTAATTCTAATAATGGTGGTCTGGCGTAAGGCAAGTGTTGAAAGTCTGAAGTTTGTAATTCTAATAATGGTGGTCTGGCGTAAGGCAAGTGTTGAAAGTCTGAAGTTTGTAATTGTAATAATGGTGGTCTGGCGTAAGGCAAGTGTTGAAAGTCTGAAGTTTGTAATTCTAATAATGGTGGTCTGGCGTAAGGCAAGTGTTGAAAGTCTGAAGTTTGTAATTGTAATAATGGTGGTCTGGCGTAAGGCAAGTGTTGAAAGTCTGAAGTTTGTAATTCTAATAATGGTGGTCTGGCGTAAGGCAAGTGTTGAAAGTCTGAAGTTTGTAATTCTAATAATGGTGGTCTGGCGTAAGGCAAGTGTTGAAAGTCTGAAGTTTGTAATTGTAATAATGGTGGTCTGGCGTAAGGCAAGTGTTGAAAGTCTGAAGTTTGTGTAATTCTAATAATGGTAATTCTAATAATGGTGGTCTGGCGTAAGGCAAGTGTTGAAAGTCTGAAGTTTGTAATTCTAATAATGGTGGTCTGGCGTAAGGCAAGTGTTGAAAGTCTGAAGTTTGTAATTCTAATAATGGTGGTCTGGCGTAAGGCAAGTGTTGAAAGTCTGAAGTTTGTAATTCTAATAATGGTGGTCTGGCGTAAGGCAAGTGTTGAAAGTCTGAAGTTTGTAATTCGGCAGGTGTGTACATTTCTATGCGTAGAATAGAGCAACAAAAGTATTGCATGTGTGTTTTTAAGGCATCCCTGAACTGCTTTGGGAGTTGTGTAAAAACACGTTTTTTAAGTTAGCAGTTATGGCTTTAATGTTCTGTGTCCCCCCACCCCCACCACCCCGTGGTATTGGTCTTGGCGTGGTTTTCCCACAACTCGTCGTCATTAAGGCACCACATTCGATCTTGAGACTAGAAGTCGCAACTTTTATCTTTTGATTATTAGTTCGCGATAGGTAGATGTATCTATTCTGTTATATTGTCCATCCATTTCTTTTTACTGCTGAGCCCTGTCTTCGTTTGGTTTGTACTGTCCTTAAAGGAAAATCGTTGATAGCTCAGGTGATCTTGACATGTAGCCATTACCATGTCAGTTTCCGCCTCTTTATTGTTGTTTGAAGGGCTTCATTTTACATGGTCCTTTATTACTTAACTGTCTTCATAAATATCACTTAACCGTATGTCATAAATGTTCATTTGCCATACGATCCACGTACGATGTTCTGTTTTCAGTTTCGGTACAAATATCCTGTTACCGACGTAGTAAATTGTATTCCCTTGGTCTTGCTAGCAGTTAGGGGCTATCCATAAAAGACGTCCACAGGAGAGGGGGGGGAGGGAAGGGTATGTAAAAAGTGGAAGGGGGGGGGGGGAATTTAAGTTCAAAGTGGACGTCCAATTCACAAACCACATGACAACTCTCACTCACATATATAAATCTATCAAGAGTAACAAACCCACTCATCTTCGAAAGCTTCTTACTGTCCAGTTAAACTCAAATAAACGTTCTTCGGGTTTGTCCCTCTTGCCAGGCCTTCCAATCCTTCTAGACTCAAAATCTCTAATATGAGGAGGTTTTAACTTCGATTCTCCTGTTCTATAGAACAAACACCCTTTAATATATTAACTCTCTGGGAAACGACATCACAATTATTTTGATTTCATAATTAGATTCTTTTCTATGCGAATTTATGAACAGTAGAGCGGTGGAATTCTTTTTATTAACCTCCCATACCTATTTTCCAAAGTGGCGGATTGTTTTTATTAACAGTTTGCCGTACACTTATTTTTTATTAATTTTTTTTCTAAGTCATGGTAGACATGGAATTTTGTTTCAGAAGCTAAAATGACCAAAACAGGCTTTCAACCTTCAGGGTGCTTGATTATTTTATACCACAAAGGTCACGGCAATAATAACTTTACATTTTAGTATAAATTTAGTTTATCTTTACAACCATTGATTAATTATATTCTGATTTTAAAGAATCTCGATGCACTGTTTGTTGCTTGCAAGCGCCAGGCCATGGTGCATACATTGCTGTTGAAAGGCATATGTCACCATTATCTCATGACCCGGGACGTATTTTGCCACATGATCACTATGGATCACGCCTTGATTCCAATAGCAAAATTGTAGGGCAATTTCAAGAAAACTGGAGACACACTTGCTGAAGTTTGGAATCAAATAGTGATTGATGGCTACAGTGTACACGCCAAGTATGTGGAACCTGAAGTTAGTAGCAATGCAGCTGACCTTCTGTTCTAAGCCAGCAATGGTGCTGCGACCATGTTCAGCAGTCACAATACTGCCTACAAATTGTCAAGTGCAATACTCTCACATATTGTGGACAGAGACGCACGAACTACAATGATGTATTTCGCAAATGATTCATTCCATCACCAATGCCATTTTACAGAACATGTTCAGGCATTAGCAGTGCATCATGTGCAGATAGCAGTGGCATATATTGTTTCACAGAATTGCGTTAGATGGTCTTGAACCACATCGTGGATTTAAAGTCATGCCATTTGACTTTTACTGCCCCTCAGCGACTGGACAAATTCACAAGCATGTATGCAGCTCATGCGGACAATACCGTCCATCTCATGCAGCTGTCAAAGTGCACAAATCTGTGCTTCAGACAGTTACAATCGATCCAGATGACGATGATGTTGGTGTAGTAAAATGCACCGTTTTTAACCCTCCCTCAAATTGAAATAATACGGTATTTGAATTGTGTTCCAATACGCCAAGAAAGCTACCATTGCCCTACTGTTGCTGTCATTTTCGACGGAGTCATCTGTCAAGTTATTTGCCTATGTTTTATCATAAGTATAATTGTGTCTTTACCTGCGATGCCAGGTTGATTAGGGGTTGTCTTCCCTTGTTTATTCATTCATTGTGTTTGACCTTTAGGGTCAAAGGTAGACAGTTCGGGCGTAGGCCTATGGGAAGGTTTTTTTAAGCGGGAGAGATATACTTCCGGGAAGCCGTGAAAGGTCCTGTTTTTCTGAAGGGACCAAGAGTCCATTGTGTTTTCGGGGAGAATCTTCGAAGTAACTGCTATGGCAGTTTTCCCCAGTGAATCTCTGTGTGTTGGAATGACAGCAGAGTTCCTTGTTTAGTTCTGTGGATTCGGGTACAGGTAATACCGACTTTTTCCATTACTATGCTTTCGGTGGCAGAACATGTTAGAAGATTGCCTAGTCTGTGAACAGCAGCTCACCGATCCGCCATTTAAGAACTTATATATTTGTGCTCGAGGTAGCCATCCAAGACTGTTAGTCTTTATATTGTCCAGAAATCCAGTGACGAAGATATATTGTGGGAACCGCAGATTGGCGGGATTTATGTCTACAATAAGCATTACTGCAGGGTTGATGGTAACCTATTTAACAGAAGTACACAGCCGACGTCAGAACGAGGCCTGTGCTTTCGGCTATTATACTACAGCCTGATAATGTGCAATTGGCGGGGAATGCCAAGTTGCACCTATGTGTCAAAGTGACTAAGGCATCTGACGCGTTTAGTCAGAGATGCCAAGGGCGACGCTACGAACTGTCATTATTGAAGAACTTTGCTATTGACCATGCACGTCTATTCCGATGTTTACCTTTTTGAATGCCAACTGTATACCTATCGATTTCCGGTCAGCATGACCTTGTTACACTGACTGTTCCTGTTGATACTATGTGTGTTCTCGTCATTAAATGTTTTGAAACATGCCTGCAGTGTCCAAGCATCCTTGATTACTGCATGTGAGAGTATGGGTTGCAGGGTCTACATCTATACGAGCCTAAACACATTCGCGCCTTCATTCGCACCCACACCCAGTTCATCATACGCTCCAGCACCTACACACAGTTACAATTACACCTACCCTACTCATATTTTTCAAAAGTCCAATTCTAGTGACGTAAAGTTACCGTTTATAACCGCTATTATACAAATTTGAAAATTGTCAAGGACGATAAAATCTAATGCTAAATATTGGACACTCCTTGAATGTTTTTTAACTAACGTATTCTAAGAATCTATTATTAGTTACAACATGCGACAGTAGTTATATTTTTTTTCTTTTCAAGAACGTCGCATTTTCAAAAACGCCAACGAGAGGCATGCGATTTGAAACTATTAACGCCACGCTAGGGTATCCACTCCCTTACAAAAGTCTTTTTCGTTGCTCCGTGCTAATTTTTTTAAATATAACATGAAACCGTTTTGGAAAGCGGCCAACACGTGTTTCTTTGAAAAAAAGACGGGAGACAGATAGAGAGAGAGGGGGTTAGTATGGAACAAGTCTACAACCCACTTCGGTATTTGCAAACTGAAACTAACGAACACATGTGTGCAGGGGAGAGCAAATGGGACTACAGAAAACGTAAATAATATACTGCATTCTATAGAAGGAGGAATAAAAAGGGAAAAGACAGAATGGAATTAAAAGCAATAATGTTGTTTATTCAAAACTATACTATTTCCCATAAAAACGTATCTAGACTTATAAATAAAGAGAAAAGTACAACGATGAAAACTTAGATAAAGACGTAGATGAAAATATACTGGCTAGATAAAGGACATTAGCCTGATTAATAATCACTTTTCATCTTTTAATTCGCTTCAAAAGTGACTGAGTTATCGCATAAAATAAAATTTGACAAACAGACAGACGATCACACTGATATCCCAACTCAATTTAAAAGTAACATTCTTCTAGTCGTCGCTTGGAAACAAGTCACATTGGCTTGCCTAATTTGCTAGACACTATTAGGAGGAAGGGGAGAGGTATAACTTTGAAGTTTTGCCCACCCTAAAGCGACACATAGTCTAAACAGTAATGTTAGAATCAGATGGACGAACTTATTGATAGACGTACAAAAATGTTTGGGATTTTCAAAAATAAATGTTTGGGATTTTCAAAAAAGATTTAACAAGACTAATAATATTAACAAGTGTTAAAATACACTGAACTAACTCACGTGTGTAAAAGTTTTGATAGAATTATATTACATTTATTTTGTTCTGTATCAATTTTTTAGGTTGACCAGAACTTAAAAGGATTTAGAGATTATGAAAGAAATGCATGGAATATTATATCATAAATGCAATAGTGTACATATATATGTACTATACTAGTTAGTTTTATTAAAATGTTCTAGTAGTCATCTACTTGGGAAGATCTCTCTGACCAAACAGCACATTTACCATGGTGGTTTTACATCAGATAGATCCTCCCAGACTATAGGTTCTGAAAAATATTTATTAGTTGTCTGCCCTAAAAGAGGATAGGTAATATGTTTCATTATTCCCAACACTTGATCTGTCTTGCCTAACCCTTGCTGGAGTTTATGTACATTGTTGGTCCCTAGACCCTGACTAGGGCGGGGGGTCTAGAGCAAATCCCTACTTGTTTGTAAGGCTAGATTTCGATATGGCAGTATCAAATCACTCGAACATGAAACAATATTCAAAATATATAAGGAAATAATTTCAATCTTACCAGATTATGAATAAATAACACAGAATTGCTAGCAAAACTCAGCTGAGCTGCTGGCTATAGTATGGCGTCCCTAAATTTCTTTCACTTTCTTTCATATGGAAATCACCACACTTTAAAATCTGTGTCTATCACTGAACAACTATTGAGAAATGACCCCACTTTCGCGTCTGAGCGCTAATGATATGATTGTCTGTGGCCAATCACTGCCTAGGTTTATTTTAAATTCAAATTTCCTACACTAAAGTCATTTCAGTCATGCTTCAGTCAAGTATGGATGGTTATCTGTTAGTCTGTCCGTCTCTACTTGTGTTTCTACAAAATGTACTCGATTTTTGAACCAACCTTTCTCTCCCCTCCAAAATTTTGTCGTTAAAAGTTATATTTAGACACAGCTACCACCAATGTCCCTCTCTTCCATACTACGTAGATTTGAACACCTGCGTCTCAAGGTCGTGTTTTTTTTTTTGCAATTAGCGACACTTTTAGATTCAATACAGTCTGTCGATGATGTGAACAACACTGTCTTTTGTCATTATCTTCAATATTATCTATCCGTCTGTAAAATTAAGAACATATTTGTTCACTGCTCAGAATGGGCCATCCGGCCAGCTAATTTTTATATTCCTAACATTAATATTAAGAAAAAAGTACTTTTTAAATTTTGTAATATTCCAAACATCTGCGTTTTAGCCGCTGAATTCAAATCAAGGGCTTGGTATTGCAAAAGCGTCCAATAAATGACTAGGACGCCATAACATTGTGTGTGTACGACATTTTGCCTTTGTGGAAGATTGCGACATACTAGGAGCAGAGGCATGTCTAAGCAGACATAGGAAGCAAATTAAACTAAATTTGAGTTGAATATTGTCATACATATTTTGACTGTAAGACCAGAAAGTCACTGGCAGGCCTATTGGTATATTGTAATTCAGCTGAAGAAGATGATGATGTATATTAACAGGGGCGTTGAGACTATGGAAAAGAAGATACCCACTGTTATGAAGAAGTCACAATAAAGTTAAAGACTGTAGCTAATTTGGTTAGCTATTATATCTGATCACAATACTTGTTTAATGATGTTAAGTTGATAGTGGTGGAGATAGTCAGCTGGAGACTTAGGGAGGCTTGTTCCTCTGGTTTCAGGGTTACATCACCCAGTTCAAGTTGGTCATAAGTCGGAGCTGCAGAAGTTGAGGCAACCGACCGGTTGTTTCTTTATCAAAGCATACAAGTAGTAGCAGACTCCAGAATACACGGCAGTGGATTGTGTGCATTTTTCTCAAACCAGTCATCCAGGGTCTACACGGATACTAAAGATAAGCCAAAATCTTCAGGGCTTACATGCTAGCTCAAATATGTTCGATCTCCACCATATTCAGTAACAGTTTGCGATATGGTGTGAAAACCAGTTTTTCCAAATATTGACTCTTCGAATAACAGTAGTCTCCAACAAGGAATAGAATTTTATAACCATTGACATATTAAGATATATTGGACAAATGTCCTGCTTGTGTATTTAAATTGATATAAACACCATAATTTCATTTTAAGTTAAACATTCCTGTCCTAAAAAATTTGAGGGACAGGAAATTAAATTGTATATACATATATATCATAACTTTAAACCCAGTCTTGTTTATTCGATGTTAGTGAATTAAATTGTATTTGTTTAACGCATTTATCACTACATTTTCATTACCCTAGACATCAAGCCATATAAATAACATCACAAACACTAGATACCCAAAATAAATCGCAGAGTGAGATCGTAGGGTGGTAGCAGTCAGGTACCCTGAGAACTTCATACTCAACTATTAGACTCAGGGACTTGCATAGCTGACCTCACTCTGTAGACAGATACTAAATACTTTCCTTTAACATCAAAACCCACCACAGTTGGGGATGCAGACATTGCACCAAAACAACGAGAACAACAAAGTTCTGACACTTGGGTTGTTATTGTACGCAGTCTGTTCAACTGGTTACAGTCTGAACTCAGTGCTAAATGAACGGCAAGCATTCACATTAATATTGTTGCAGTTTAGAGTTATCCTTCAGAATATTACTACAGTACACTTTGTTTCAAAATTTTAAAGACATCCCAGAAACAGTAAGATAATCAGTTTTAATAAACAGTTAATTTGAGATTACAGTTTATAAAATTATGCTTTCATGATCAAATTTCTTACTATGTTTATAAAGTTTTGTCACATAATTGTTTGCCTCATTAATTGTCAGAACTTTCATTTTTGGTTGACCGTTTTAATACTGAAAATAATTACTGTGCCGGTTTAGGAGGTGTCTTGAACTTACGAAACCCACTGTACATAGTGCATAGTTTTTGCATATTTAAATTTTTACATACCTTTAGGGTTTTATTTTTCTTTTTGTTACTTACTGTAAGATATTAAGTTAAAACTGTTTCAGTTATACGGAACACTGAGATGAGACTTGTATGTTACTATGTAATGTGCAATATTTAGTAACTCGTGTTTGACATAATTAAACTGAGTTATCTGTATAAAAATTATGTATTGTATAGAACTAAACTAAGTTTTAAGTATAGGTAGGTGATTAAGAATGTAAGCTTATGTGTTTACTCAAGACCATGTGGAGTGGACGTCCACAAGGGGGTAGGGGGTCAATCAGAGGTTGACCAAACTAGAGCCAAAATTTTAGTTTACGGGAATTAATGTTTCAATCTTGGCATGAAGAAACATTCAGGACTATACACAGTGAAATGATGTTCATAACATTTGATTTGGAGTTCTTTTCTTCTTTGCGACTGAGGCCCTCCGTTTTCAGTAAGGTGTATTGGCCTCCTCTGGCCTCTATCAGGGGTTCATTAAGTCTGATGTTTTTGTGGGACATGCAGAGCAAGGCCATGGAGATTGGTCTGGGACGTTGTTGTCAGCATGATGGGTGATGAGCGAAGTGGGTGTGCCACTTGAGTCGAGCGTTATCCTGCTGAAAAATGGACCCTCGTGCAGCCAGAAGTGGAAGGACGTGAGGACAAAGAATTTCAGCGACGTATCGTTGGGCATTCAGGCGTCCTTCAATTTGCACCAGGTCACTTCTTCCCATGAAGTTGATCGCCCCCCACATCAGTTCACCTCCACCACCATGTAGAGGAACCTCATCAACGCTGTTCTGTAGAGATGGCTACTGTGTCGAAACAATGCTTTGAAACAGCGCTGAGTCCGACAGATTCGACACATAGCCTGCTTCTTGTTTCGAAGCAGTTTCAGTTCCTGTCTGCCTCGCTGTTTTGCAAAGAGGCACACTGTCTCACTGCCTCACCTTCCGTAGGCCTATGTAAAATTTGAGTCAACCGTCCGGGACATTAGTATGGAAAACATGTCATATTTTTCAGGGATGTGTTATGATGACTTGATTTTACAAGTGATATTATTTTTGCTGAGAAGTTATAGACACTGGAAATTGTGTCAGTGCTGCAGTTGTCAATGTTTTAGGCACTATGTTAAAGTTGAAAGTGTCCGTGTGTTCGTATAAATGTAATGGACACTTTATTAGCTCTACTGATATCTGTGTACTCGGTGTGGATTTGAATCATTATCTACCAAAACTAGCTTACTATAGTTTGATATCATGTGTTATTATTACTGTTATTATTATTGTTTTTTTTTAATTATTTTCACTTATACTGCAGCTATCATCATATCTCCGTTTTATTTCATCATAATGAAGACTTGTGTAAAAATATTGAATTGTGGTCACACGAAACGCCATAGATTTTCACACACGCCAGTAGCGCGCAAGAAAAAAACAGAGATTGTCTCACACAGTTCATGTATACTGTCTATAAGAGACTTCTTTCTCCCCGATACGGGCAAAAGTGCCGCTGTGCCGTTGTGTCGAAACAGTGTGTCGACACAGTTTAAATCACTGTTTCGAATGTCTCGAAACAGCTGAGTGTGTCGATTTGCCCACCTCTACTGTTCTGGGCGTAGCGCTCATGGACTCTGCGGTAAACTCTTCTCCGTCTATCGTGTCGCTGGAGAACAAAAAATGATTCATCACTAAACCAAACCCGTCTCCAGTCATTCCCAACGGTCCATTGACGATGCTGGTTCGCCCACTGCAGTCGGTTCTGACGATGCCGGTCCGTAAGAACAGGGCCTCTGTAGGGTCTTCTAGCCCAAAGACCAGAGTCGTGCAGCCGGTTCCTGACCGTTTGATATGAAATTCGACGAGCTGCTGACATTGACTGGACTGTGGAGGACGCAGATGCAAGTCGATTCCTGAGGAGACGCAGCCGTATGAAGCGGTCTTCGGCAGGAGTTGTGACTCTGGGTCTTCCACTGCGCGGCAGGTCTGCCACTGTGCCAGTTTCTTGAAATCGCTTCCAAAGGCGACTAATGGTTCTTCTAACCACATTAAATTGTCTGGCCACTACACTTTGTGACTGTCCAGTCTGTAAACGTCCAATGATGATGAGTCGTTGTTCTGTAGTGAGATGAGCCATACTTGTGCATTTAATTTTCAACTGAATTTATTCGAGGAGCATCAATCTTTTATAGGCATTCAATAATATGGTCAGAGAGTTTTGTGTTCAGTAAGTTTCACGGGATTCTCATGAACCTGTCACGAGTTATTGTCCTCACTTCAATGTTAATCCAGACAATTTGACAGGACGCAGATCTTTCCTGAGGGACGCAAGCGTGACCTCCGAATATCAATTCAGGTAACTTATGACCAGGTGGACACAATCGATAGGTCGACTGATGTCCAATCAGCGAATATCTTTTATAAAAGTAACACAAAAAATGTTGCGTTTCTTTTTTTGAACAGTATATGAGACTCCGGGTGGTATCTGTGCCATTGTACTGTGATGTAAGTTACGTTTCTTTTTATTATTTCTTTTATCTCTTTACAGGATGTCCTGACTTTATTTTAAATTTGTTTGAATCTTTTTTAGGCAAACATGTATGTCTTCTCATTTATGTACATCTCGCAGTGGACAGGGTTCCGCCTATTTTAATTTTGTTAAATTTATAGATGTTCCCGTTAGTGCTTATCTAATTCTTTGGTTTTAATAAAGGTTCCTTAAGGTAGTTATGACTGGTGGTAGGAAATATGCAACGGCCTAGCCTGAGGTGTAGCTGAGGAATATATCAAAACAGCAGAATGAGTAAAAGCCTTACCACAACTAGATAAATGGGGCACATGAAGGGTAATTGGAAATAAGTAAGAATAAAACGACACACACTCACAGTTTTCGCACTCCCAGGCGTGGGCTGGGTTACTTCTTTTTGTTTGTTTATTTAAAAAGAGGGAAAAATAATAGCTAGGAGAGCTGAGATCAATACCTATGTTGGTTTTTATTACTTCCCTACAAGCAGGCGTGAGGGGGTCAAGTTTCCCCAGTTTATAAATGTTCTAGCAAAGATTCGCAAGGTGAAATAGGCATTCAGCAGTTATTTCTTGGGACCTACTGCGACAGGATGAGCAATAGCGCTGGAATATGAAATGTGATATTTACAGAAAGAAACCAGAAAAGAAGGCTCACTGGAAATTCTCTCCTGAAGCACGAGGTGGAGACATGCACATCAGCCCCTTCCTAAACCTTGCTTCCCTGTAACGTTTATATTTTGAACACAGTTTGTGCCCCACAGAAAATAGACCCTGAACTAGGGCGGGGGGTCCAGAGGCGAATCCCTCAGAAATACTTGTTTGTAAACTGGCTACGATTGGGAAGAGGCCTCGATATGGGGGGGAGGAAGGAGGCAGTATCGGAAACCACAGAAATAAACTGGGGGGAGAGGGCCTCGAACACATTAAACAACAGAAAAGAAATATTCAAACATATACAAAGAAATAAAACGGGGGGGGGGTTCAATCTTGGGGTTGGGGGGTGTGTACAACTAGATTATGAATAACGAACACAGAAATGCTAGCAAAAACTCAGCTGAGCTGTTTTCCACACATTTTTTGTTCCCCCTTTTTTTCTTTTTTGAAGATATTAAGCTGTCTCCATGAAATTGGCTGGCTATAGTATGGTGTAGAAATTTTACGTCCCGGACAGCACGAGTGAACTTATTTCAATTTATTAGGTTTATTAATTAAAATATCTACATTTGGAAATCACCACACTTGTAAAATTTAAGGGGATGAACTTGTGTCTATCACTGGACACATACTATGTGAGGTTACCCGGGTATGTTATGGCAAAAAAAAATAAACAGGGGGGGGGGACTGATATTACATTTCAATTCTGTCTATATTCATCCCTTCTGCCACTGCGAGAAAGTATCGCGGATAATATGATTGTCTGTGGCCAATAAAAGTACTTTGTATTCGCCAGTGGTCATTTTTATTTTATTTTAAATTCAAATTTCCTACCATAAAGTCATTTCAGGCATGCTTCAGTCAAGTATGGATTTTTTCTTGTTACAGATCTGTTAGTCTGTCAATCGTCTCTACTTGCGTTTTGTAACCAAATACTTAGACAAAAACGGTTAGAATTAATCCTTTCCATTAGTACTTGAGTGGATTTTGATGGTATTGAATCACCAACCTTTCTCTCCCCTGAGATAATTGTAACCATAAATTTTGTCGTCTACACACATATCTTTTTTTTAAAAGTTATTTTTAGGGTACACAGCTTCACACCAATATCCCTTCTCAATTCCATGCTAAGTAGATTTGAACACCTGCGTTTTGAAATTTATGAATGAATGGCCTGAATAAATGGCGAAATGGTCGCGATTTTTTTATGTGCAAAACTTAGGGACACTTTTGATTCAGATGCAGTCTTTCGCTGTTGTGAACAACACTGTCTTTTGTCATTATTTTCATTTGTCAACCACCTCGTTATTATCTATCCGTCTGTAAAATTAAAAAACAAATTATTTCACTGCTCAGAATGGGCCATCCGGCCAGCTAAATTTTTGATATTCATTCCTAACATTAATATTAAGAAAAGTTACTTTTTAAATTTCGGGATGTAATATTTCAAGCATCTGCGTTTAGCCGCTGAGCTGCTGGCTTATTCAAATCAAATTCATTTGGCTTGGTATCGCAAAATTGCGTCCAATAAATGACTGTGGCGTATTTCAATATCCAAGGTCCCTTCTGTTTTTTACGAATTCCTTTCTCTCCCTCCACTTTTATGTCAACTTGGGGGGGGGGGGGGGGACACTTTTTGAATTCCAGTGCAGGGCTGTTGTGAACGTGACTTTTCTATTCCGTCCTTGCCCCCACCCTAATTTGCGTCAAGCATTAACCAAAGGCTCGCTAGTTCAAGTAAATTCGCGTTCAGTCAGATTTTTCAGTCTTTTGATCCTCGTTCCGTTTTGCCTTCAAGTCTAACACCTGATGACCCGCGGCGCGGGCGATCATGTATTCCAGCAGCTTACGCATTGGTTTTTATCCTTACATTTTATCCTTTGGAGATATTTTTACGTTGTATCACTTGTTAATTTTATGACACATCTCCCCACTTGAAAACATGCCTACGGCAAGTTCCAAAAACCAGTGATACACATAGATAAAATCTCTCCTCCCGTCTGCCATTACTCTAATTTTGATCACAGGGGTGCCGACTGAGGAAATCTGCACCGACATTCAATTTGCCTGGGATATATTGGATACTAAACTGATAAGGTTGAAGTAATAAAGACCACCTCAGCAATCTTGCGTTTTCATGCTTAGCCTGAGATAAGAATACGAGAGGCTGATGATCCGTCTCCACCACAAAAGTCCTACCATACAGATAGATTTGAAACTTCTTTATTGCCCAGATTAACGCTAAACATTCTTTTTCGCTTGTGGAGTATCCTTGTTCCGCCTTATTCAATTTGCGGCTTGCATAAGCGACTGGTTTCAGTTCCCATTCAGGTGAAGATGATCTTTGCAACAAAGCCCCTCCGAGTCCTACATTACTTGCATCGGTTCTTAAGACAAAGTCCTGTGTCAAATCAGGCAGTTTGAGAATAGGCCTGCTAGTGAGTTTTTCCTTTAACTCTTGGAACGCTAGTTCACATTGTGCAGTCCAAATAATTTTATCTGGAAGTCCCTTGCGAGTCAGATCAGTCAGAGGAGCACAAATAGCGTTAAAATTTTTGATGTATTTCTGATAAAATCCGCATAACGACACGAATGATCGCACGTCCTTTTTTGTTTGTGGTCTAGGTGCTCTCTGCAGTTTTTCCAAGTTCTTAGGGTCAGGGGTCATGTTACCCTGATATACAGTGTGTCCCAAGAATTCCAACTCTTTGCATCCAATACAACATTTTGTTGGCCTAGCAGTTAAGTTCGCCTCCCGAAGTCTATTAAATAACATTTCTAGAGCTTCAATGTGTTCTTCAAATGTCTCTGTGGCGACGAGAATATCATCCATGAAATTCGTGATACATGGGTTATTCAGGGGATCCAACAATTTGCGCATCATCCTTGAAAATACACTCGGAGCATTTTTCAGTCCGAATGGTAGCATATTGAATTCATAATGTCCATCCGAAGTGCCAAAAGCCAAATAAGGTCTCACTTCAGGCTTCACTGGGATCTGGTAATAGCCTTTACTAAGATCCACCTTTGAAAAGTATTTTGCCTTGTTCAGTCTGGCAAATAACTGTTTTGTGTCTGGTAATGGATCCACTTGTCCTTCTGTGACAGCATTCAGTTTCCTGTAATCTATGCACAGTCTGTGTTCCCCAGACGGTTTTCTCAACAAAACGACACTAGAACTAAAAGATGATTCACTGTGCGAAATAATCCCCTCCTTCAGCAAATAATCTATTTCTTCCTTCAATGCCTTCTCCTTCGCGAACGGAATAGAATAGGCTCTCATACAGATTGGGTTTGAGTCTACTAGTTTCATGTCATACTGTAGCAAATTTGTATGGCCTGGTTTATCTGTTAATACATCTGTATGTTCCTCCAGAACCTGTTGAACTCTCTCCCTCTGGTTTTTAGTCAGGTGCTTACTGACTTTTACCTGTGCTGCTGTTTCACAAGGATGTAATGGGTATTCATGTGAGGTGAGTGGTTCCTTTTGCATCTGGGTTGCAATAGCCAAGGTCAATAAGGGGGTGCTTTCCTGGAGTGGTCTATCCAGATACTTCTTTAATAAGTTTACATGATAAACTTTCTCCTTCCCCTTTTTGTCAATTTTATAGTTTGTTCTAGACACCTTCTCTAGAACCGTATATGGACCTTGCCAACCAATTTGTAATTTATTCTGGTTACCGGGTAGTAGAAGCAGCACCTTCTCTCCCACAGCTAGTTCTCGGTCCTTTGCCTTCCTATTAAAATATGCTGCATGTTTCTTCCTGGCTTGTTTCAAATTATCATTTGCCAGTTTCCATCCAGCTTTCAAACGAGTGGTCAGTTCGTTCACATATTGATAAGATGAGGTAACAGGTTCTTCCGCCTTCTCATCCGTCCAGGTCCTTAATAAAGCTTCTAAAGGACCTTTTATTGGCCTCCCAAATAGCAGAGTTGCGGGAGCCATCCCGGTTGAACTATGTGGTACCTCCCGATACGCAAACAATGCGGCGGGCAGGAATTGATCCCACAGATCCGGTTTTTCGTGTGCCAGCTTTCTCAGGATAGAAATGAGAGTCCCGTTGAACCTCTCTACCTGGCCGTTCCCTTGTGGATGGTACGGACTACAATGAAAGTGTCTGGCTTGAAATAGTTTAAAAACTTCTTCCGTTAGTTTCCCCTTGAACTGAGATCCATTATCCGTCAAGATTTGATGCGGGAATCCTAATCGGGTAAATATTGTAAGTAGTGCCTCTGCCACATGTTTTGAATCAATTGATGGCAGGGCTACCGCCTCTCCCCACATAGAACAAGTGTCCACCAGAGTAAGGATGTAACTGTTCCTCCTCTTGGTCCGAGTGAGAGGTCCCACAATATCCACTGCAACCCTCTCAAAAGGTGTTCCCACTATGGGCATTTCCCCTAGAGTTGCAGGAGCAGTCCAGTGCTTTGGAGCTACCCTTTGACATTCAGGGCAGGATTTGACATATCTTTTTATATCCTCCGTTATCCCTGGCCAGAAGTAATGACAAGCTATACGCTGTCCTGTGGCGCTGATCCCCATGTGACCACTGAAGGGAATCGCATGCCCGAGTTCCATCACTTTATCTCTATATGAGGTGGGAAGAACCAGCTGGTTGTGACCATTTATTCCAGTTCCGGCCTTCCTGTATAATAGTTTGTTCTTCATGAAATATTCCCCTTGCTCGGAGGTGTGTGGCATTTGGGCAATTTTTTAAAACATGGCTTGAGTGTCCTATCCTCAGCCTGCGCCTTTCTCATCTCCTCTGGATGAGCATTTATAGGTTCACCTTCTTCCTCCTTCTTCTGTGACCTGGTCTGCACTGTCGCCATGATCACAGGTTTCTCGGGATTCCCCAAGAAGACGTATCTACACCCCAATATCAGAGGGTAGATTGGTTCATCTATCACTGCTGCTCTGATTTCTCCTTCCACATAGCGAGTTTTCACCGTTATCCTTGCGATGGGAAGTGTCATGAGTGGTATGTCCTTGGTCGCCCCTTGTATTTCCACTGTTTCTGTGGTATACTGACTTGGGTCCACTAGGCTAGACTTCACAACTGAATCATAATCCAAACCTGTATCATAAAGGCACCTTATGGTGACCCCATTACAAATAACATCCTCACAAACTGGGGGGTGATAAGGTTCCTGTTGTCCATTAGGATTAACCTTTAATCTTTGCGTCCCCGACTTCATTGCAGCAATGTTTGAAGGTTTCCTTCTACAAAATTCGGTGTTATGGTTATCCTTCTTGCACCATTTACACCATCTTTTTCCTTGGTTCAACGGTTTTCTTTCATTGAACTTTTGGTCATTGAACTGTGAGTTTCTGTCGCGATAGTCATTTCTTGGCCGCTCAAAGTTTGTCCTACTTTTATTTCCCTGCTCTCTATTATCAAATTTATTAAATTGCTGTGGAGCTTTAAAATTATCTATGTGCTTCTTTTTAGCACCACTTACCTCTGCCTGGGCTGCCTGATACCTCTCAGCGACATTTAAAACCTCTCCCAACTTCTCTGCACCTTGTTCCATGAGAAATTTTCTCATGTCTGGAGCCATGGACTCTCTCAATTGCTCAATCATGATCATTTCTTTAAGATCTTGGGTCTTCCCCAGAGCAGTCCATTTCTCCAAATAGGTTTCCAGTCTAGCAGAGAATTGGTGGTATGTCTCCCCAGACAACAGTTTGGCATTTCTAAATTTCTTACGATAAAATTCACCATTCTTCTCGTACCTTAATAACAAAGCCTGCTTTAACATGTCATAATTGTCTTGGTCTTCCCTGTTCATTTTAGCAAAGACTTCATAAGAAGTACCTCTCAGTCCCTGTGATAGCTTTAAACTCCACCTCTCTCTCTCTAACCCATATGTAGTAGCTAATAACTCAAAACGTCCTAGGTACCCCTCTATGTCATCGTCTTTTTCAACAAAATGGTCTAAATGAAACCCCATAGCTGAGTTTGAGGCTCCCAGACTGGGCGTAGCATCTGAGGCAAAAGGGCTGGCACCATTTTCAGGAGCCTGGCCTTGTAATTCCAGCTCCCTTAGTCGTAATTCGTGCTCCCTTTGCAACCTTCTATCTTCTGCCTCCCTTTCGGCAGTCAATCTTTTTTCTTCTGCCTCCCTTTCGGCCTTTTTATCTTCTGCCTCCCTTTCGGCCTTTTTATCTTCTGCCTCCCTTTGCTGTCGTTTGTCTTCTGCCTCAATCTGCAGCCTCTTAATTTCTCTATCCGCCTCTAACCTCTTCTCTTCAGCCAACCTTTCAGACTCTAATTTTCTTTCAGCCTCTTTTTCTAATCTCCTTTCTTCCCGTTCAATATATTTATCACATTCAGCCGTTACGTATTGAATTAAAATCTGACCATCCATTCCCATCTCCTTTGCGGTCAGCACAGCAGCTGATCTAAATTTTGCTAGCTCCGCCATACTTTCTAAACAATATAATAATATACAAAATAAATCTCTAACCAGTAAATACACTAAGTACTTCTTATGACTATAGTCTAACTAATTCTAACTAACCAGTTAACTAATTAATTATTACTGGCTGTGAAGATTCACCAACTTCTAATTGCCCTTTTAATTTAAAGGGACACTTTTAATTTTAAGGGAATTTTACAATTTTGTTCCCCTAATTTTATTTCTCCCACCAGGAGATCCTTATATTACTGTTTATGCTAAATATATCTGGACAAGACCCCAATATATGTAGTGGATTTTGATGGTATTGTATGGTGGTGTTATCACCTAGTGTGATGCGTGAGGTCAGCTGTGAAGGCTCCTGAGATAATTGTAACTGTGAATATACAGAAGGCCCTTTCGTGCTACCACTTTATGACCTCACACATATCTTTTTTTACTAATGAATGTGGCTACGTTAAAATCTAGGGTACTGAATGCAATGTGTTGTATGGACATATACACACACCCACAGATATTAATTAAGTCTAATACTATCAATAAAATTTATAACACAATGAACTAAATTCAGTTGGTTAAATTTAGAATAGAAAATCTTTTTTGAATTTATTTGTTCTGAACCAAGGTTTTATTTTGGCCAGAACTTATGCAAGAATTTTGAAATTTATGAATGAATGGCATGAATAAATGGCATGTTAAATGAAAGATGTTTACATATGCAATCTTCAAGATTAATTATAGTATTACTGTTCGTAATGTTCATTTTCCTGGGAAAACTATGAATGGATGTGCTGTTGGGGTGGCTTCATCCCTCCCTGTTTATGTCTACACAGCATTGTCCATTAATGATAGAAGGAAATGGGATGCTTCAGTAGTAAATTCTCTTGGGTGCTAGTTTTTTGAAGTTGGTGTAAGTTCAGCAGGCCAGCTAGCCTACTTAACTTTGCCAGATTTGTTCTGGTGCTGGAATCTGATGGCCCCACCTCTCCGTGCTTGAGCAATACACAGATGTTCTGTCGAAATGTACCCTGCACGGGTCCTCACTTCAATTATTAATCAGCATTTGACACCACCTTAGTGTCAAGATCGAACTCACAGCTCTGAAATAAAGTATTGGTTTTTTGCTCAGAACCTTACCTAATAAGCCACTTCTACACATAACAAATTACAATAACACCACATAAACAGGGTCAGTTCTCTCTGACCAGACAGCACATCTTACCTAGTTGGTTTCGCATAGGGTAAGTTTCCCCAGTCTACAGATTCTGAAATAGGTGCATTATCTCACTGCCATAGAATAGGATAAGTGATATGATTCACTGTTCTCAACACTTGATCACCCCTTCCTAAACCTTGCTGTAGTTTATATTTTGTTTGTCCCTAGACCCTGAACTAGGGCGGGGGGTCCAGAGCGAATCCTTACTTGTTTGTAAGGCTAGATTTCGATATGGCAGTATCAAATCACTCGGACATTAAACAATATTCAAAATATACAAAGAAAAAATTTCAATCTTACCAGATTATGAATAACGAACACAGAAATGCTAGCAAAACTCAGCTGAGCTGCTGGCTATAGTATGGCGTCCCTGAACTTATTTCAATTTATTTCATTTGGAAATCACCACACTTGAAATTTACTGTGTCTATCACTGGACAACTATTGAGGAATGGCAAAAAAGCTCGTCTAAGCGCGGATAATATGATTGTCTGTGGCCAATCAATGCCTTGGTTTTTTTAAATTCAAATTTCCTACACTAAAGTCATTTCAGTCATGCTTCAGTCAAGTATGGATTTTTATCTGTTAGTCTGTCCGTCTCTACTTGCGTTTTTACAAAAACGTACTTGATTTTTGAACCAACCTTTCTCTCCCCTCCAAAATTTTGTCGTTAAAAGTTATTTTTAGACACAGCTTCCACCAATATCCCTTCTCTTCCATGCTAAGTAGATTTGAACACCTGCGTCTCGAGGTCGCGATTTTTTGTGCAAATAGGGACACTTTTGATTCAATGCAGTCTTTCGCTGTTGTGAACAACACTGTCTTTTGTCATTATTTTCATTATTATCTATCCGTCTGTAAAATTAAAAGTATATTATTTCACTGCTCAGAATGGGCCATCCGGCCAGCTAATTTTTATATTCCTAACATTAATATTAAGAAAAAGTTACTTTTTAAATTTTGTAATATTTCAAGCATCTGCGTTTTGCCGCTGAATTCAAATCAAAGGCTTGGTATCGCAAAAGCGTCCAATAAATGACTGTGGCGTATCATATTGTTGACTCCATTTTATCGTTGAGTTCAGTAAAGAGGTAAATTGAAACGCGAATGGTTAAAACGGAATGAATGTCAACAATGTTCTTCAAACGAAAATTCCAACAAGTATCGTTGAATTGGGTGAACTGGGCAAATATTGGCAGCACACAAGTCGGTGATTACTGTACATATATTTTATTGACGTGACACCAACGAAGTGGAACAAGACAATCATAGTTACAGATGCGAAGATCATACGTCAAAATGTTAATATCACTGTTAATAGTTGTTGTAGATTCTCTAACAGTTAAGTTCTCTTATATTCCAGTGACTAAGGATCACTTCCATTACCATATAACAGACATGGTATTAACGTCCGTTGACCTTCTCCCAAGGACGTTTATTAAGGCAAACGGATTCATTCTCACGGAGCAATAATTTATATCATACTTGTAAGCATCCCAGACTTTCTTCATAAAATTCTTAGATAGCATATCCAATCCAAACAAAGGCAGATATAACAATACAACCAGGTTAGTGTTTCATCTTGGCTAACCTCTCGGTATCCATACCACGACTTTGGCATAGGTAAAACGGCATATTAAACATGTGAAGCATATATATATTCCTTAACTTGATTCCACATATGGATTCTCCCTCTACGAAAAGATTCCAAAGGCTATCGACTCCGTGTGTCCAATTCTAGGAATGTCATCTCCGATGAATTCCCGCTAGACCATTAATAGGAGCGGCCTGATACTTTAATTTACATAATTAAACTTGCCATAAGAAATGGGGCGACACTTACTTCATTCTTCCACTATTGGCTTCGCCATGAAGACCAATAGATACGAATACAACTGATGGCTTCTTCAAATTTGCCAGGAATCAAAGAATAACACTGCGGACATAAATGTCGTCCGAGCTGCCCCTATCATGACGTCACAATCTACCCAACTAGGTTACACGTGCGTCCAAAGCAACTCACACAGCATTGTGCACGTCAGTGCGTGAATCAATCGAACGCACAAATAATATAACTATATAAAACTGGTGCGTACATTTGGCAGGACCGAAGACTACCCCCGTAGGTAATAAATGTACGTAACACATATCCAAGGTCCCTTCTGTCGAATTCCTTACTTTATGTCAACTTGGGGGGGGGGGGGGGGGGGGGGGGGGAAACGTGACTTTTCCTCCTTGCCCCACCAATTTGCGTCCATTAACCTCGCTAGTTCAAGTACGCGTTCAGTCAGATTTTTGTCTTTTGATCCTCGTTCCGTTTTGCCTTCAAGTCTAACACCTGATGACCCGCGGCGCGGGCGATCATGTATTCCAGCAGCTTACGCATTGGTTTTTATCCTTACATTTTATCCTTTGGAGATATTTTTACGTTGTATCACTTGTTAATTTTATGACAGCCCCATATATGTATCTCACAAGAACTTCGACATATTCTTACTTTAATTTGGCATACACAGGCAGGCTCTATCAGCCTTTCATATTATAACTGCGATCGTCTTTTCGCGACTTAAGTTTTTCTATTATTGCAGTTAAGAATACCGTCTTCCATAAAACCTGGACTCACTGGTCCTTATACATTATCCTTTATATAAATCCTGGACTCACTGGTCCTTATACATTATCATTTAATAAGCTATTGAAAGCCCGAACACAGACGGTTATTCATATAAGTTAGTGGTCATGCCACATATTCTAAAAACACAGCCATAGGCTCCAAGGCCACACGCAAGACTCTCGTAACTATGTCTAACGCGTCATGCATCGATACACGCGATCTATTTCATTTCATTCAATCGAGGTGTTCCAGGGTGCGACCATCTGAATCAAGTTCAGACCAAAATGCTCGCAGACCCTGCAGCCATCCTCAACAGGGTAGGATGATTCACATGTATGCATAGAATGTCCCAAGTTGTTATAGGTTATGTCGAGTGGGGTATCTTTAAGCCTGAGAAGACTTCTTCACCTGGCCAAGCTGGACGTCTCCCAAAATAATCCATATTTGTGTAATGTGGCCGCTCCAGCGCCATTGTCACAATGTGGTGACCCGTCCTGTCGCTTGTTTGGACAGCGGCCAAGCAATAAAGAGGCTAATCATTTGCGTCAGCCGCGTTCTCCTCAAACTTAACAATAGTCCAAGATGGTATATCTCGGGAGGTTTCCCCGGGGAATTAGATATCAATGATATTGTACCATGCCCGGGTGTTTGATTTTGATGAAACCAGATGCGTTTTACCAGATTTATCACGAGGGACTTCAAAAGATAATGCAAGGTGGGGGTCTAAATGAAAGGAGTGTAACAAGTCGCGAGTAATGGATATTACAGTTTAAAATCAAGTCGTGGTTAAAAGATTACTAGAACAACGATGAAAGAGCAAATGTGGAATGAAAGAGCACAATGTGGGAGCAAATAAAATAAAGATTTTGGAAAAGGTAGAGCGATAAGGCTTGGCGCTCGTTTATCATAGGGGGGAACCCAAGGCCAACGAACACAGAAATGGGAAAAGGGGGGGGGGGGGAGAGGCCTGCGAGAAGTAAACAATCAGGATAAACGGAAATATGTACCGTGTATGGCAGGTACACGTAAGAACGAATGTATGGTTTTGAATTGGTTTTAATGACCACCTTCACTGCACACGGACAACTCCATCAGTGCCCTGATCACTTAGATCACACAGTGCACGAACTCAACAGCACCGGCGAGGATCCCAATACATGTATACAGGAATCACACACTCTATACATATTTTTGTGGTGGATACGTTTCCTAATTTTAATTCTTACCAGGACAGCGGCCATATGGTCTACTCTTTACGATTTTCAACTGCCGAGGGATTTTTAACGCGCGCAGCTTGCGCACGGGATCTCTTTTTTTTTTCGCCCTTATCCAAGAAGGAAAAGTAAGAAGGCGGAAACTAGACTACAGAAAAGTGACAGAAAGTATAGGCACTCAGGGGATTCGAACCAGGGACAAGAAGATAACACCTTTAGTTTGAGCACGTTATTAATAGTACAAAATACGAGTCTTGCAGTTGACTTAATTGGAAATGATGAAATATAGAGACAATTAGTCAGTTCTAATAAAGGCCCACAATGCCTACCCGGCGGATGACCTCTGTTGAGATTTAGGTTTCTTCCTATTGCAGTATTCTCTACGATGTCACGCACCATCATTGTCGACTAAGTGCGAACGTACGTACGCGTGCGCCGAAAGTATTCGGCGTAATTCTGTCCAGACGTATAGAGAAAACCATTGCCATGGACGAGAGGCTAAGTGTTGGGTGGAGTCATGAAAAAGGCTTGTTTTTGTTTCCGCCCTTATCGAAAGAATTGTTTAATATGTACAGATGAAATACGGAATAAGGCCGCACTGGTAAATTCACACAATTTTGGTTTGGATTTACTATATTTGGACTGAGTGGAGGGCAGACGAAGATACTATTTTTAGATATAGGAAATCTGATTGTATTGTCTTGAATTCATTACATATATCCTAATTATATCACATCAAGTGTTGAACGGGATACTTTGTTTAAAAACAAAATGCCGCACTGGTCTGGTAGATGTTAGAATATTTTAAATCACCATTATAAAAGGGCCCCGTGTAGTCCCCGGGGGTTTCTGAGCAGACAAAGAATGAACAGGACTTCATGCATGTCGTAAAAGGCAACTAATATGAGGTTGGACATGGGGTTGGCCACCTCATCACGTAAAACTCATTCGTACAGAAACCACTGCTACAAGGTCAAGTACTTTGAGGCAAGTCTTCTTGCAAGGGGGAACCAGCTACGATGGTGGTTTCATCTTCCTAAAGGAGCCAAATAGCAGATAAATAAATGTGAATTATTGGTTTGGTTTTAGGGACGATCTTCATTGCACACGGACAACTCCATCAGTGCTCCGATCTCCTCCCTTAGATCACACAAACAGGATCTCAGCCTAGTGCATGAACTCCGTAGCACCGGCGAGAGTCCCAATGTGTGTATATAGGAATCACACATTCTTTAAATATATTTGGTGGGCAGGTTTCTAATCTGTTTAAAATTTTGCCAGGGCAGCGACCTTATGGCCTACTCGTTACTATTTCCAACTGCCGTGGGATTTTTGACGTGCGCAACTTGCACACGGGACTTCCTATTTTTTCGCCCTTATCCAAGAAGGCTAGGCATCCGATCTCATAGTGTGGTCGCAAGACTGAATTGCCAGCGGCCTCTTTGTTTCTGTGCTCTTCATTTATGATTGCCTATACGGACTGGACACAACAGATTGAGATACCACAAATACAAAATTGGTGCAACAGATCTCTGCACCTGCGGTACCAGCCCGATGACAGTCGAACACCTGCTGCAGTACTGCCCAACCTACGGTAATGAACGGAGGAGCATATGGCAACAACCCACTTCTGTCAACGAAAAACTGTTTGGAGATGTCGGGAACCTTGAGTTGACTACTGCCTTTATTAGAGTCATAAATGTGGAAGTCTGAAGGCGAACGAGGAAGAAGATGAAGAATATACATGCATAGCTCGGAGATATTGCGGGTTCGGTTCCAGACCATCGCAATAAAGCGGGTCACACCCATTTTTTTGGCTTCCCAGTGCATATAAAAACCTAAAATCTTGTTTACACTATGTCTATTAAGTGCGCAATAGCGCTAGGTCTAAAAAGAACAATGTACTGTAAAAATGAAAAATACTTTATTGCTAAAAAATTTTTTATAATCTTCATCATCTGAGCCTTCAGCGAATCGTAATCTTTTTGCTGGCGAAGAGCCAAAATCTATCGGCAGAAGAAGGCACGTTCTAATATTAATAAATAAACATGAATAATTTTAAGGAAAAAAAAGCGCAATATCTGCGAAGCGCAATAAAGCGAGGTACGTCTGTAGTTCCTAGGCCGCGTCTAGTTCCCGGGGTCTCTGAAGAGACAGACTAGGACTGCTGCACCCTAACGCTTGTTGTTCAAGGCCACTAATATGAGGTCGTTCATGGCGATGGAAACATCACCGTGTCAAACCAATTGCCATAGAAACCACTGACACATGTGAATGTTTGTCGCAGGCTTCCTGCGAGGAGACCAAGTTACGTTGGTGGTCCCATGCTCCACAAGCAGCACAAAGGAAAATGACGATGTAGTTCCTGAGGGTTTCTTAGGAGACAAACAA
Organism: Oreohelix idahoensis; assembly: GCA_024509875.1. Taxonomy (NCBI): domain Eukaryota; kingdom Metazoa; phylum Mollusca; class Gastropoda; order Stylommatophora; family Oreohelicidae; genus Oreohelix; species Oreohelix idahoensis. The sequence goes on along the minus strand of JAMPIV010007348.1, from coordinate 13,262 downwards.
AATGTAGCTCCCTCAGGCTTGTGGTATGAAGCGACTAGCAAGAGGTTTGCATGAGGCTGTCAACATCATCTTGTAAACGAACCAGCTACACAAACCACAGCTGCGAGAGTACATGAGGTATTTGATACATGCTTCCTACGTGGTGAGCTTGCTGCATTAGTGGTTTCATAAGAAGCACACTGGGAAAAGATGATGATGTATTTTATTTGTTCAGTGTCGTAAATTTTTAGGTAGGTTAGAAGATATTTATGGTCCCGTCTGAGCAGAGGTGATAGTGGTAAATATGTGAGAATAAAGGTGTAAGAAATCGATTTTTTTACGAGGGAATAGTGTAAGAGGAAGATCTGTCTCTGGAATGAGTAGTTTCTCTAGTCCAGCCTATCTATACGACTTTATTTTAGTATAAGACAACGTTTCTCTTCCTATATGAAATATAAGTTACACTACACCCACACACACAATTATGTGACAACAATACACACAAATGTGAAAAAACTATGGTTAATTGGGTATGGGTCTGACCAACACACAAAGGTAAGTTCTTATGGTTGTTTATTATCATTAAACTTTTACAACATCAAACATATAGAGAAATCAATAAAAATCATGTTTACAGACATATGAAAATAACCGAATAAGTGCCCTCCCCCTTGTTGAGAAAGGATCCCAAAAGAAGTTAATAACTCAAAGGTCAAAGATTAACACTAGGGTACAGGATAGACTGTGAAGAAAACAGTTCCCATAAAATTACTACTCGGTAAAGTACCCAAGTTTAGTGAAAAAAAGGAAGGTAGTACAATGATTGTAACAATGGAAAATATTCTCTCTCTCTCTCTCTCTCTCTCTATATATATATATATATATATATATATATATATATATATATATATATATATATATATATATATATATATATATATATATAGTACGTGGCCACAAACAGTCTCGCTTACCCACTCGTGGTGTTGATATCCCTTGAGAAAAATTACAATAGTTCCTGAACGTATACTGTCAGGTGGGTTGCCCAAATATGGCCCCAGTCCAGCCTATATATCGAATAATAATTACAAGGTGGACGCCAAATGTGGTAGTTTAATTTTCCCTGGATGAAACCAATGTGTCACCGCAAATAGTTACTGAAGCAAGACGTGCTCTGGACGTTCACAGTTGCAAAAGGAGAAAAATAATTCCTGTATTGCGAAGCATCTGGTTGCTAAGACAAATGTTACAATATGTAAAAATGATGAATGTGATAAATCCTATCGGCTGGCTCTATGGTGAGTGCCGATTTTGAAACGGCACAACTTTCTGAATGAATCCAGTGCTGTGTCTGTCAAAAGTTAGATGTTGATATTATTTTTTATATATACCACTCCCGTGGACTGATAAATTGGAAAAAAATATCTGGGAATTGATAGTCCAGTTAAACTTAATAATTAAATGTTTATGTGTCTTTTAGCCAGTCCTGTTCACAACATGGACTTATGAACTCGAAAGTCACGAAGAAGACAGTATAAATCTCATCAGTACCGGAGACTATAATCAAGAAAAAAACCGCTGGCCGCACTGTCAAGTCTGCGAGAAATAAACAAGACACTATGAAAAGAAATGCAACTATTCTATAAATACGTGGACGAGACGGTCTCTCTCCCACTCCGGCAGTCCTGCTTAAAGATAAAAGGCACACGGTGACTTTACTTACAACTATACGATCAGTTTTATTCGCCCGCGCTGCGCTTTCAGATTCGGACCAAGGTATGCACCTTCCCGCTCCTCTGCGCGCGCGTTAGCAATCAGCTCACACTGTCACCGAGATACAAATACTAGCATTAATGTAATTATACACACAAAGTTGACCTAGAAAGACAGACGGGCTTAGAAGAGAGAGAGAGAGAGAGAGAGAGAGATGCACGGAGGAACGCATGCAGTTGAGCCACTCGCTGTGTGTCGCATCGTAAGCCATCTCACACTTCGCGTGTATGGTCTGATTTTTTTCAAATAAACAGTGTTGCAAAAACTAAAGATTTAACAAAAGGTCCCGACTCAATCTTAGCTCTTATTGGGAAACCTGACATTCTACTGTTTTATGTCTAAGCTCCTGACATTAGTCTGACAGTACAGAAGACATCCCATAGTATGGAAGTGAACAGGTGGTAACAGCACGACTATCATAGAAAAATACATATTTTGAACGAAGCCACTTAGCCCCATTAAACTTATATATTCTTGTACCTTAGGACTTGCTGACAAAGAATATGTTATGTGTTACGCAAATAGTCTATTAATTAACAAATTATAGCCAAAATACTATAGTGGGGTTGACTGACAGCACAAGATCATATCTGCTTATTTTTTTTTATGGCATGTTTGGAAAACACTGCTTTGGGGGAAATGAGGCCGACAAGTTAGATACGATTTGATTGGTTGTAGTAAAATGTAAGGCGAAACCTTATTGGTCTAACTGCAAATACAAATATGGTTGTTAATGGCAACATATAGGATGGATAGTTTTTTTTTCAAAGGCTCATGTAAACATGCCCTGATTGGTTAGAACGTTAGATATGGTCAAATAGAAGCGTCAGTTCACTGCCATTTTTGAAAATAAATCTTGTGAAAATCAAGTGCGTTGAGAGCAGGCTAAGAATTTTCTAATAAAGGAAAAGCCTGGACAAAGGCAGATCAGAATTCATCGCCAGTCAACGTTACTTGTTTAATATTTCCTTGAATTGTGGTAAGCTAGACATATTTAATATATTTTATATGAAAATTGAATGTGAAATGATAAATTATGTCTGTATGTGTGTGGTTCAGTAGCAAACAGGAGGCAAAGCCTAGATATTGTCAGAGAGGAGTATAACTGCCTATACAGATAGATATATTGGATTGCCATATGTAACATGACACCTATCCTATTATATAGAAGGGATTAACGCTGGAATTGCAGAGGCATTGTAACCATTAGGGAGAGGAACACTGGTGTATATTGTCACATGAAAAGCTAGCAGTTGGCCTACAGCTCTGAACTTTATGTTTGTACTGTCTTGTACGTCAGTGTGGAAATATATTATATATTAGTTATGACGAAGGAGGCACAACCTTCTTATTTCAGAGACCGTGGTACTGATGTTAATATAGCAGCACATGGTCTGAGCCTTGCTTGATCCAGAACTCTGGCAGCAGACTCCTTGCCCAAGATATCAGCCATTGTGGGTTTATCTAGCAAACTAAGAAGCAAGCGAGCAGAGGATACAGTTTTCCTGCAACCGCTATCTGAGCTAAGAATGTTTCAGCACGAGCAGCTCACCCTTGTATAACCCACCTCAATTGACTTACATAAATAGTCCACGAGGGACAGTAATGGTTTTAAAAAGTAAAAGAATCTGTGAATCCTTTAATATTATTTCCACCAGTAACAAACACATGAAGTCGTGATGACAACCAACAACCTAGCTCAACCAGCCAGTATTGCCTCATAATATTACCTCACAACATTACACTCATATTATAATAATATTATATGTCGGGACAAAGATCCCTTGTATAAATCTTTGTACATAAACATTGTGTTTACATTTGATTGTGATTCCTGATTCACTGTGTAGTAGGATCCGGATATCTATTTATTGAAGAAAAAAAATTCAATACAATTTTAAAAATTTAACCCTTGACTTAATAAGATAATCTTTAGAGTGTTAGTTGTTTGTGACTCATATTGTTGTCAATTTGTTGAGGATCTTAACTTAGATGTTTATCTGTCTGTTGGTTGTTGTGAATTACACTACATCACTGTCATAACCCTAGACATTGAACGTAGTCATCACTAAATTCAAGAATAAGTCTGATTGAGGTCTAAATGAGGTAGCAAGTAAGGTCATCTGTAACACACCAAACTTATTAGATACAGATACCTTCACAGCTGATCTCAGTCAGTACACTAAGTCCCCTATAACTATATTATATAATCCCAACTTACCACACCATCACATTCAGCTGTTATGACATGTTTGCCTCCCACATTCCTGCCAGTTCAGTATTTTCTTATTCATGCAGACTTGTCGAAGTGGGGTTTTTGTTCTAATAACTGGATGATGTTTATATTTACTTTCTTTTTGGCTGATTTAAACCTTGCTGTTATAATTCGGGGTCCCATTGCTTCCCATTCTATAAGTGCCTTCTGTGCTTCCCTAGACAGCATTAAAGCCACCCCTTCACTGTGGTGGGCTCTTTCCTCATGTCCGGAGGGCAACACCATTTCTCATGTCATCGATCTCCTCCACCAGGTTATCAAACCCTGTAATTTTTCATTTCTGCTGCTACCTGTGCAGTTTTCCCTTGTTCACACAGAGTGCGAACATTCCAGGTGCCAATCCTGGAGATTTTCCTAGACGAAAAAAGGTTAGTCGGCAACCCAGTCTCCTTTCAACTTTCTCTGGGTTGCTTCATGCGCCTCCTCTCCAGAGGACCTTCTTCTGTCTTGGGCGGTTGAGTTGATTTATATTCTGTATTTGACTTGTCCATGTTTGTTGAAGTTTTTTTTTTTTTGGCAAGTTTTTTTACGGGATGGGGTGCCCAGCCCCATGCCCAACCCTCCTTAGTCGCTTTTTACGACATGCATGGTAGCGTACGGTGTTACTGTTCTTTGCCCCCCTTTCGGGCCCCGGTAACACACGGGTGAAAATACTACCGTAGGGGAGTTAAGTACTAGAGAGACCTCACATATACGACGTATCAGCTGTACGTGGTAAGGCAACCAATTCCCTTCCTCGCAGCCTCTGCCTTCCCCAACTCAGATATTTATTTTGTTTTCAAACCAGGCCCCTTTGCTTTGAGAAGCAATCGCTCTAACCCCATTCTGACTCTTCAAGTCAAGACTTAAGCAGCACTAATCAAACAGTTGTAGACGAAGTTTTGTCATATACATACTTATTTGCACTCTTGAAACATTTCTGCGTCTTGTTTCTCCTATCAGATTACCAGCTTATTTCAAACTGACGTCAGTGATAAATACTTCTGTGGTTTCCTAGACTTAATTACAGTCGGTCAGGCTTTCCCCGTTGTTCACGAGACTAACAGCTTCATCACCTAAAACAAATTGTCACATAAACCACCACTACAAGAGCACATGCATGCGTTGGTGTAGGCTTCCTTCAAGGGGACCAGCTACAGTGGTGGCTCCATCATCATAAGGAGCTGAAAATAGAAATGATCATGACGAAATGAGATAAACCATATAGTTAAGAGAGCAGTGTCTTCCTTGAACTTAATAATACACTCGTACGTTAACGGCCACCCAATAGGTCAGTGCCCTTAACGGCACATGACAACATTGGTGTGTCTTATTTTTGTGTGTCATCATCATTAAAGTTGCACTTGTCACGTGTTTTTCAGAGAATAGTAAACTGTGATACCAACGTAGATTCCACTTGTTTTCTCTCCATCCCTTTCTCTACCCCTGATCTATTTACGCGATAAAATATTTTATTTTTAAATAATGTACTTATATCGGGGCTTCTGAAGCTTCGAAAATAGCTTGCCTCTGACCATCCTTTGAAACTCCTGCCGCAAAGGTCATTGCTATGAACAAGACTTCGCCGTTTTGGTCACGAGGAAGACAATGGCGTCAGCAGTGTCTGCGAACATTTGTTTAAAATGCCACAAAGAAGTCGGTCTGTGGTTGTCAGATAGCAGAATCGAAAACGACATAATCCCCCAAGTGACATAGTTACTCAGTGGTTCTACTACGAGTTTGCCTAGCTTTGGAAAACATTAAGTAATTATCTGTAATGTAATTATTTAGATGTGCAAAAGTAGTGTTAAAATAAACTTTCTTTCCCCATATCTACGAGTTTTATACATAATTCCTGTGACCACCACTTTCCCATTATTGTCGATTTGCCTTGCATTCCATTTCAGTAATGGAATTGTGACCGTGTGGCCAGAAAGGTGTAATTTTTGACGAGTAATAGTTGTCGATCTTGTCTACGGTGTATATTTGGGCTCATGTTGGCATTCTCACACGGGAATGGGCGATCTAAACGAAACACACCTTTGCCATCCGTGAAGAAGACAGACGTGTGAGACGCAGAAGATATAATTGGAGACAGTCCTCGGTTGTTAGACATCCTGGCGCTGTCTGATAACACATCTTGTTGAGCACAAAACCGGGATAGGTGTGACTCCAGGCAAGAGATATCGTGGGAATGCAGCTAGTGTGCTTGAGATGTGTCGATGAGGAAGATAATCCTTACTAAAATGTGATCTCATGTCATCCAAACTGAGCATAGGACTCCTGATTTGCTCCCTAGAGAGATGGGCGGAGTTTTTCCCTGACATTTTGACGTGGCTATCATGTGGTACAAGGGTGGAGATGTAGATTTAAACTGAAACAGTGAGAGGCTTCAGTCAGAGAGCTGAGAAGTAGCCAGATCGTTCTTGTGCAAAACGCGCCCTCGTACGATAACCAACTGAGGTTTGGGCTTTTGTATAGTTGCGTCTGTGCTAAGAGAACTAACGACATAGAGGTATGCTTGCAAATAAGTACATTTTTATAATACTTTAGATTTAGTAATATTAGACTTACATGTTTAGAAGTTAAAGCTTTGTAGCGTTTGTCTATCTATAGCTTGATAGAAGCTGACTGGCGATTTATGCGTATTTAAGTGTAATTTCACGTATATCTCATCGCTATTTTCAACAGTGAGACTGTGTGTTAAACGTGTAAAGTACTAAGTGATTTTATTAGAGGAATTCTAGTGTCGCATTGCGCTGTATACAAGTGTATACTTAGTACCATTATTATTATTATTTGTGTAGTGTTAAGTAATGGTTATATTGCATTCTTGTAAGCCGTAAGTGTGGTTAATTTTACATCAGTGATTTTTGTGAGAGGAAGATTAGCGTACCCTCTGACTCCGTGAGTAGCGTATGCCTATTACGTTTAGTATAGAGCTGGAAGAATAGAGTATATATATATATTTATACCTGCTTGTTCTTTAGAGCAGCTAGGCCTCCAAGATACTGATCAAATAGGGTCATTGAGACCAGTGAGTTGTGTATAATATTTCATCATGGATAGAAGTGTGTCATTTACGTTTTGTCTGGCGTGATGGTGTAGTTAGTATCTAGTAGGAGTATGAAGGTATTATTGTTGACTGAGATATGTTTATTGTATGATTACACATATACGCAGACCTGCATGAACACACACACATGGTCATTTAAGCGCATCTATTGGCATATTTTCACACATGTGTAACACTACACACAGCACACACACACATGGACATATAAGTGCATGTACTTGCATATTTTCACACATATGTATGTATTATTACGTAGATGATGTTTGTCCATTAGTACGATGCTAGTTTATTTTGTTTCATTTTATTTCAGAGAGTCCAGCAGTCTGTGCTGGGTTATTATATGGTGTTACGTAGAGAATACCTAAATAGCTTGGTTAAATGGTGTTGTATAGGAATTACCTTCAAAAAGTAAACTTGTGGACAACATTGTTTTCTGCATGATTCATATGCTACCTGATTGGGTTTCATTAATAAAAGTGGGACCCCTGTCATCAAGAGAGTTTTTCTGTGACTGCGGAACGTGTGTGAAAGTAGGCCAGAGAGAGTGGCGACAACATTACACACGAATTCTTAATTCTCCTTCACACATCGTCTTCGCACTGTCACAGAATAGAAGGGCAGGGTCATCGGAAAAATCTGAATAGTCAAGTAAGAAGTTAAGCGACCAATGAAATAGTAGAATTTAAAATATGTATATTTGTTATCTCTAGTGATCTTGTTTGTTTCTCGTTTCCGATTTGGTTCCAAAAACCAATCAACAATAGATCTAATATTTATACTAATGTAGCCGGGGCATGTGTTCCTTAGGACTGGAACGGCACCATATTACATTCATGTGGCAGTGCCGGTATATGCAGTATTTTCAGTTTACTTTACAGAGAGCAGATGTTTAACTGGCCTAATCACCAGAGATTTAGATTTCTCTCTTAAATTTGTGTTACCAGGTTCGATTTTCTTCTCTTAGGTGTTGATGTAGCGAATTTAATTGAAATTGACAGATTTCTTATCTAGATCTCAAAACTGTAGTAATTCACCTTCTCAACAGCGTTCGATTTCATGCAAAACTTTTAATATCTTTCAGCATGAAACTTAAAATTTCAACAAAGTCTGGAATTCAGAACATGTTTACAATAATAAGCATAATAAAGTTGTATCATCTCATCAGACGCTTTCATCTTTGCAAAAATCCCTTTTTGCATCTTTGTCTCGTAGACCTACTCAATTGTCAAATATGGCGAACCTTCTCATTCCTCCGTGTTCCTTCCTTTAAGTTACAGTCTTATTTTAGGTTCGACTACATTTACCCATCTCCTCAGATTTGTCCTTGATTTCTTTATTGTCATAAGCATTCCTGGAGTTAAATGCTTTCCAACACAAGAATAGTCTACTCTACCTGATTTGAGGTGTGAGACATTGTTTTTTGCAAATAGACTCAAATCCTCGAACCTAGTTCTGCTGCGACTAGGGTTGGGAGCTCTATTCAGAATACATGTTTAACTATTGTCACTACTTACGCCAGTGAGAAATATATAACACTCAATGTCCTGAATTACACATTTTATAATAAATGTTAAAGTTTGATTTTCTCAAACTAAGAAATATGTAGAGCTGGACTAGATACAACCTCTTGAGTTGCGCTCTTTCATTCTACTGCCAAAAATGGCGTCCTGTTCCACTTTCCCCGGGGTAAATCTGAGCTATCCGATTGGTCAGGGGAAATCACCCAATTATTAGAAATGGCGTGTGGAAGCGACTCTTTGTCCTAAATATGTGACACTATTTATTATTTTCTGTTTCTCATAAAATATAAAATTATGGGGTGTGCTTCCTCTGTCCTGTAAGAATATAGTCTGTTTCCAAAGGAACAACTATGTACACGGCCACATATAGATCCCGGGGCTCCGCAAATGTATCCCGTAGGGAGACATTTGAGTACTATCAATAACAAAAATCCATCCCCAAAAATTTCTAAGTTCAAAAAAATTTTTCAGAAAAATTTAAAGTTCAAAAATTTTTCTAAGTCCAAAAATATTTCCAAAAAAATTTAATTTAATACTGGGGTCCTATGTCTATATGAGGTCGTCTGCTATGTGAAAAAAAACTAGTAGTGGACATCAACTTCAAAAAGTGTAACTTATTCATCACATCATAATATTTTTCACCAAATTTACAAATTGGCAACACTGCCCAACAAAATCTGCAAAACACTCATAAGGTCATCACTAAAAAAATGTGACGAGTGGCAACACTGGGGAATGAACAATAAACTATCTTATTTGCAGAACTTGGCTGGATTATCATAATCTATTACATTTCATTCAAAAATATAGTTGATTACATTCTCTTGGATGTGGTAGGGGTGTTATCTCTTTTCTGTACTGTTATTTGCTCCATATTAAAAGCCTGCAAGTACTAAAAAATCTTTTTTTTTTTTCCTGGCGTACTTATTTATTCTATTTCCCAAGTACTCTGCAATATTCCAAGAAATGTCCAAAATCTCTAATTCCTATGGTAATGGCAATCCACTTTCATAAAATAGCCAATGTTTTCATGGGTACTCATCATCTTCTTCTTCTTTTTTTTTTTTTTTTCTAGTGAATGAGCCACTTGCTCATTATTACATGTAGAAAACATCTCTAAACATAATATGCATATTTATCAGACGATAATACAACCAGCATCATTTTTATAAGTAATCATTTTTCACAATAAAAGCATTAAAACCTCATGGCTTATCCTTATTTATCTATCTGAATGTTTCCTTGTTATTGACATTTTCCAAATGGTAAGTGTATAAATTCGTTCTAAGTCCGTCACTGTAGAAAATGTTCTATATTACATTTTTTTTTTTTTTTTTTTTTTTTTTTTTTTTTTTTTTTTCAAAATATGTGATGTTTGTCTCTAATATCCGTACGTCTGGTGGTGATCCTGTCCATTAGTCAGTTATTTCTAATCATTCCTTCTTTTCTGTCAATACAGTATTTTTTTTTTGTGAACTCTTTCCTAGAAATATTATTTTATATATATATTTATTCTTCAAAGATCTTCTTTGACTTCCCATACATCAATTTTCAAACATCACATTATTCAGCAACCAACAGACGAATGTGTTACTATCATATTATGAAATATAAGGGAAAAGAAAAATATAGTTTCCAAATCATCATGAATTTTCTACATTGGGTTCCGTATTACTTTATTTTCTCTTTTAAGACAACTGCTTATACTCTTGACAATATGTATCCATGTTGTCACTCTCGAGGCATCCTTGTATACAATTTATATTTGTCTCCTTTTTTTTTTTTCATAACACCAATGTATCATTTATGGTGTTCCAATATCATTGTGTCTATTCTAGTCCTCCTGTTATCTTGAGAATTCATCCTTAGTAACTCCCTATGTACCTTATCTAGCAATACCTTTATGCAAAACACATCAAACAATTATTTATGGAACTATCAACTGAGATGTAAGAACTTTTGACAATATGAGATGAAAAAAAAATTTTGGGGTCATCACTCAAAAAAATGTGACATAGAAAGGAAGAAAATAATCAATTGATCGTGAGGAATCTACAATATTCTCGTAAGACAAAGTTCCTGGCACTCTGACTACTATTTATGGTTATCCTTGCATACAGTGTACCATTTCCATTTTCTTTATAAGTCCAATTCCTCGCTCATGGTGCTCCAATATTTAAAATGTGGATCCTTCCTATTCCTCTTATTCTGTACTGGAAATATATCTTTATTAATTGTCCATGTACTATATTTGCGAATATTTATCATCAATATATCAACTAATCATTTATAGAACTATTAACATAAATGTCTAGACTTTACCAAAACATGAATAACAACATGTGTTTTTACATATGTGCAAAATTTCGACACCAACTCTGCCTTCGCTGGTCGAGGGTTAGTCAGAGTTATGTGGTGCTTGTAACCTCCGCTGACTACAGCCAGATGGGTGACTTATGGTACTTATAATTCAAAAATCTCATCCGTCAGTTATCTTAAGTGTGGGGCGGGGGTCTATTTCATGGTGTCCTTGACCAAGTTTGCTGCATTTCCAATCTCCATGATATATCTGTGACATGTCTGTCCTTGGGATAACATTATTATTTTTTTTTTTTTTTTTTTTTATCCAATATCCTCGGGGTGAGCAAATCTCAGTGTGTCCACTTTCATCAATCATTTATTTATTTTCTCTCCTGTAATTCTGGGTATATTATGAGTATAGTAAATTGTCAATTTATTCCAACTATCTTACCACATTCTGTAATTCGTGATAAGGAATAGTCATTTGTTATACAACAATGTTCATATTACAAAGGCAATGAGCAAAAATCAAAAAAAAAAAAAAAAGATATCTTCTCCAAAAATGCGGATGTATCTCTATTTCCTTTACCTCTGGGCGTAGCAATTATTCAGTCATTATTTTTTTTCTCCATTATATAATCTCCATTTTGTGTCCTTAGTACCTGTGGTTCCATGGGATTATCATGATTCATTTGGTCCTTTGTCTACTGATAATCCTTCAATAATGACTTCAAATATGGTCCTCATATCTGCAACAATCATCTGCTCTGATTTGTTCCATGGTATTCATCAAATATTCTATTATATCCTTGTCTTATCTCGTAACCACGAAAGACTAAGATTATTCCTCCTCCAATGTTAATGTGGGGGATTTTGTGCATAAACATTACAACAAAATCTCAGCTGTGACAACATAAAGTTTCACCTTAATATAAAATGGCATTTTCATCATACATAACCAGCTGCTTCTTCATCTCATGTGTCATTAGTGGTTATCATGCGGTAATGGGGTATTTCATTTGCTAGGTCAGCATGTGCAAATGCTATTTCTTTAACATGGGCAAAGGCATTGTAACTGTCTTTTTCTTTCTTGTTGAGGTGATCACTGGCCCAAGACAGTTTACATGTTGTTAGATGTGTAGTGCGAGCGTATGATGAGTTGAGTGTGGGTGCGAATGAAGACGCGAATGTGTTTAGGCTCGTATAGATGTAGATCCTGCAACCCATACTCTCACAGGCAGTAATCAAGGATGCTTTGACACTGCAGGCATGTTTCAAGACATTTATTGACGGGAACACACATAACATCAACAGGAACAGTCAGTGTAACAAGGTCATGCTGACCTGACATCGATAGGTATACATTTGGCATTCAAAAAGGTAAACATCAGAATAGACGTGCATGGTCAATAGCAAAGTTCTTCAATAATGACAGTTCGTAGCGTCGCCCTTGGCATCTCTGACTAAACGCGTCAGATGCCTTAGTTACCTTGACACACAGGTGCAACTTGGCACTCCCTGCCAATTGCACATATCAGGCTGTAGTATAATAGCCGGAAGCACAGGCCTCGTTCTGACGTCGGCCGTGTACTTCTGTTAAATAGGTTATCATCAACCCTGCAGTAATACTTATTGTAGATAGAAGTTCCGCCAATCTGCGGCTCCCACAATATATCTTCGTCACTGGATTTCTGGACAATATAAGACTAACAGTCTTGGATGGCTACCTCGAGCACAAATATATAAGTTCTGAAATGGCGGATCCGTGAACTGCTGTTCACCCTAGGTAATCCTTTACATGTTCTGCCACCGAAAAGCGTAATAATGCATAAAGGTCGGTATTACCTGGTAAATGAATCCTCAGAACTACACAAGGAATTCTGTCGTCATCCCGACGCACAGAGATTCACTGGGGAAAACTGCCATAGCAGTTACTTCGAAGATTCTCCCCGAAAAACAATGGACTCTTGGTCCCTTCAGAAAAACAGGACCTCCCGGCTTCCCGGAAGTATATCTCACTCCCGCTTAAAAAACCTTCCCATAGGCCCACGCCGAACTGTCAACCTCTGACCCTAAAGGTCAAACACAATGAATGAATAAACAAGGGAAGACAACCCCTAATCAACCTGACATCGCAGGTAAAGACACAATTATACTTATGATACAAACATAAGCAAATAACTTGACAGATGACTCCGTCGAAAATGACAGCAACATTACTACCACCCCCTGTAAAAAAAAAATGCAATTTTTTTTTTTTAATATGTTCATGAGCAAGATAGCACCAGTATCACTTCTGTGCTCATGCAAACAATGAACCTAATATCAGGTACAATAGAAGAGGGTACAAATCATCTCC